>CM072930.1:3965000-4285000 GCA_036971965.1 Nyctalus aviator
TGTGTTCTAGAAGTCATTCCTAGTAATTCACATATTAGAAAAAGCCCTATTTTTACAAAGATACACTGAAACCTTTGAAGGTTTGTAAACGTACATACCCACTAGTGGCGTTCAGAAATCCAGTAGCACCAGAAAGTTGGGGCCAGTCAAGCTCATCGGTAAGTGCTGTTGGTAAATTGAAGAAGGATTTCTAAAGAGAAAATAAAGAGGCGATCATCAAAACGGTCATTTGTTTTCTACAAGTAGTAAGGTTATTCACTGCCTAGGCATTGCTCTCTGTCTCTTAATCTCTCTCCTTAAGGAACTTTGGCATTTAAGGCCTCTTAACTTTAACTATCATCAGGACATTCACAAAGATGTGCATCCCTCCTGAACTCGCTCCCCTTCGGCGGCTGTGAAAGATGCAGAGGGCATGGCAGCACAGGCTCATCCTCACTTGAAAGGGATGTTTCAGCAGATGGGTAAACTTCCCACTCCTTTAAACTTGTCGAGATATTTTCTATATTTGAGTTTAGATATTCAGGAAATCGATTGCCTGGAAAGTACTAAGACCCAAGCCCACAGCAAAATGCCTCCTTGAGTTCAAAGCTGTGCCCTCCAGTCAAGAAGAGGAAGCCTCCTGCCCTGCCTGGGGGTGTCTGACACCTTTGAGAACCTAATGATGGCTCCTTTCCCATGTGTGCTCAACGTGCTCCATGAGTTCAAGGACTCCTGACACAGTGCTGATAGAATTAGGACTCACTGACCACAGCTCCATGGCTTGTGCAAACTCGGAGAGGAGAGTGCTCCTGGATGTGTCCCCTTCGTGTTTCTGTAACACATGTCCTTGAGAATGAACACTCCTCTGCTCTAATTTCTAGAGAAAGCTCATCTAGACTGATGTTATCAGAACAGGATTGCCAGATGTAGCATATAAATGTCCTGTTAAATTTGAGTTTCAAGAAACACAATGTGGTGTATACACACAATGCAATACTATTCAGCCTTAAAAAAGGAAGTTCTGACACATGTGACAACATGGACGAAACTCAAGGACATTATGCTTCATGAGATGAGCCAGTTTCACAGAAAGATAGATATGATTCCACTCGTGTGAGGTTTTTAGAGTTGTCAAACTCATAGAAACAGGAAGTAGGAAGATGAGTGCCAGAGGGGAAATGGGAGTTGATGTTTTGTCAATAAAGGGTTAGTTTTGTAAGATGAAAGAGTTCTAGAGTTTGGTCCCATGGCAATGTAAATATATAATGTATATTTAAAATTTGTTAAAAATAGTTTGATGTTATGTGTATGTTAGCACAATTAAAAGTGAATTTTTGTGCAAAAATTTTAATTTCAGGTACACAAGGAATAATTTTTAGTGTAAGTATATCCCATGAAGTGTTTGGGATATACTTATATTTCAGAAATTCAAATTGAACTGGGTGTCCTGTATTTTACCTGGGAATCCTAGTTTGGACAAACACCCTGTACGCCAGTGTTCCCTTTTTGCCTTGGCTGACAGGAAACCTCAATGTCTGGCTTCAGGAAGCAGTTTATCTTAATGTCATTGCCTCCATGTGCCCTTTGGGAACTTCCCTTATAGCAATTCACATTGAATTTTTATAATAAATGTATTACTTTGTAATCAGAAAAACACACAATAAAGATACAATTTTAATCATATACTTTATAAAGTGATCCCCCCTCCCTCTCGATATTCATCTATAACTGAAAAATAAAATTTAAAAAACATATACTTTCAAATATTTAATGAGTCACAAGTGTGGCTTTTCCTTTCCTATCAGCCTGAGATTCCATTTCTCTTTGGGAGCTGGGCGAGGGCCCTCCTGGGAGAGGAAGTGAGCAGGAGGCTGGGCCACATGCCATTTGAAAAACTGCATTCAGTGATATGATTGCTTTGATGTGATTGGCTTTGAGATGTTAGCTTCATTTTTAATTTTAAAGGAACCTTAAAGAAGGACTCTATAAGTTCCTCTGAAGGGGGCATGGGTTGTCCATACTGAAGATGGTGCTGCTCCAGGGTCTGGCACACCTCAGCAGGAGGCACCCACCACGTTCTGCTCAAAATTCCCCCAAATGCTGCAACTCAGCTACTCTCTGTTTTGGTTTTCATTTCTCCTGTCACTACAATCAAATATTTTCTCTCTCTCTCTCTCTCTCTCTCTCTCTCCCTCTCTCTCTCTCTCTCTCTGTGTGTGTGTGTGTGTGTTTTATCTTATTGTTTCTTCATAGGTCTGTCTGTTTATGTGTTTGCTGTGGGATCTAAGAATATTCAATTCTGCTACATAGTTGGGAAAAGCAAACAGAATGGATGAAACACATAAGATGTGTGAAGTCGAGATAGTGAATAAATAGGTAGGTGGTTTGTGAGAGACGTGGGCAGGACTTAGGAGCTGTGTTAAGTAAGAATTTCAAATGTAAAAGCTGTGAAAAGTTGAAAGAACAATGCGATGTGCCCCACACCACTCTCCCACCTCCTTCTCAGCCATGTGCACAGGGACAACCCATGTTGGGAACAGTGGGTAGGGACCTGGCTTTCACAGGAAGTTGCTGGGTAAGAGCTCTGCCAGAGAGAGGCGTGTCTGACCCCCTCTGAGCCCGGAATAACAATGGAGGCGGAGACAATGGTAATTCTGGAATGAGCCGCAAAGACTTTCCTCTAGGAATCAGGGGATCTGACTTTTATATCTGGCTCTAAAGGTGCAGTAAAGCTCCATGGTTCGAACCTGACACATCAGAAGTCGGGACCATCCTCCATGCAGCCCCATTCTCAGTCAAGGGTTGGTTTCTCAGATACGATTCTCAGCTCTGCAGTGGGGAAGAGGAGATGTTGAGGGAGGAGTAGGACAGGGGAGGCAATGGTCAGACACCTGTCTTGGAAGTGGAGTGTCCATATTCCTAGTATTCTCCCAGCTGGGAGAGTTCTGGACTCCTCCCTGCTTGTCATGATGCCCAACCAGCCCTGGAATCCTCCCCATCAGGATTTCTGCATAAATGGACAGCGCCTGGTGCTGAATCACAGCTGGGAAGAAGGCGGATTTGCACCCGCAGCCAGAGCCCAGGAAGGCCCGTCAGTCAGCTGCATAGTTTTTTCCTGGTTATTTGACAAACCTTGAAATAATGCCAATCTGTGTTTTCCCGGTGAAACATGTTAGGCTTCGCATATGGTGTCATGGAGAGGTGTTATGGTGAGGTTTTAATACTCCTCTCTGTGCAAAATCAGGCAAGATGTGGCTTTGCCAGTGTCTCAGGTTCAGCATCTCCTATGGCTCTGGATTATTCCCCCATGGACCTCAACAGGGCTGTTGGGAGGTTGGGAGGCCAGTGAAAGAGGCAGGTGGACAAGTAGAAGCCCTGTCCTAGTTCAGGATGGATCACCAAGTGTCCCTTTCCAAAGGGACTGTCCCGGGTGTAAGAGGAGGGGATTTTATGACCAGCCAATGGAAAAGATTGGAGCTGACCAGCGGAAGCCTCCACGTATTTTCCTTCCTCAGTGAGTTGGTAGATAAAAATGAGAACTAACAGCTCCAAATAGCGAAGGTTTTATAGACTCTGGCAAAAAGAGTGTTTAAGTCATATCACATTAAACACTAAATGCCTTATTCATGCAACATTATACCCAAGATCATTCAGGCATTTAAGGCAGGAAGTATGCAAATTAAGATCTCCCTCATCAACACCCGATTATGCCTCTTGAGCATGTATGTTCTTAGGAAACTCATCTTAAATGTATCTTAAATGTACATATGTGGGAAGACTTGTTATCTATCAGGAAAAGTGTTCCAAGTCTGTAAAGAGCATCAGAAACTCGATGATTATTATATCAAAATGAAGTCAATTTTGCTTCAAAATTCCTTCTGATTTTGTCAATTACATAAAATTGTTTTCATGTCCTAATGGCCATGTGTATACTGTTTTGGTGCAATGTTCTTATAAACTAGTACTTTGTGTGTGTATTTTTATGCACCAAGAAAGTCCACTGGTTCTAATTTGTAATGAATATTTGGTAAAAACAAGTATTTTGGATTTGGGAATGTTTTAAGCCTTAGTTTCAACAAGCAACTCATATTTGGGTTTCTCAAAGACATCTTATGTGAGAGAAAGAATAATAGCATCTATCGCACATTCGTCTGGTTCTGCCAATTTCCTGATGACAGGGTATATTTTTGGTGCCCTTATTTCACTGTTTACTTTTGAGCCCTCCTGACCAAGCAGTGCTGTGGACAATTGGCCCAGAGTATTCCCTTCTCTAATACTCCTAACTGAGTTAGACCTAAATGGATTATTTTCAAAGATACAGAGTCACTTGGAAGAACCTGCAGCAACTGCTGATAGAAAAAGATATGAAAAATGTCATCATTACCATCATTATTATGCTAAGTGAAATAAGCCAGGGAGAGAAAGACAAATACCATATGATTCCACTTATGTGTGGAATCTAATGAACAAAATAAACTAAAACACAGATAAAAAACAGACTCATTGGTACAGAGAACAGACTGACAGCTGTCAGAGGGGAGGGTGTGGGGGTCCTGGGTAAAAAAAAAAAAAAAAAAAAGGCGAAGGGCTTAAGCAAAAACAAAGAGAAAAAAGAAATGATCTAATGTGAGTCCTGTAAGGTTAGTAAGAGGGAGCCAGGCAAAGAGTTTAATTAAGCATTGGAAATGCCAAATATCCCAAGACTAAATTCATAATATTATGTATAGGGAACACCAACAATCTCCCCCTCCAAATGAACTCCCCAAATACCACATACTAGTATACCAGTTACCTACAGCTAGGTAATAAATTTACTCCAAGGTTAGCAACAAAACTGTAAGAGAGCCCACTGCATGAGAGAACATATTTACCAATGTTATTTCTGAGAAGGGTTTCATCTCCAAAATTTATAGGGAACTCATTAAACTTAACAAAAGGAAGATAAACAATCCAATAAAAAAAAATGGACAAAGGACCAATATAGACAGTTTTTGAAAAAGGACATACAGAAGGCCATGAGACATATGAAAAACATGCTTAAAGTCACTAGTCATCCGAAAGATGCAAATCAAAGTGACAATGAGATGCCATCTCACACCTGTCAAAATGGCTATCATCAACAAATCAGCAAACGACAAGTGCTGGTGAGGATGCGGAGAAAAAGGAACCCTCGTGCACTGCTGGTGGGAATGCAGACTGGTGCAGCCGCTGTGGAGAACAGTATGGAGTTCCCTCTTAAAACTAAAAATGAAACTCCCATTTGACCAAGTAATCCCACTTCTAGGAATATATCCCAAGAAAGCAGAAGCACCGATCAGAAAGGATATAATCACCCCTATGTTCATAGCAGCACCATTTACCATAGCTAAGATTTGGAAGCAGCCTAAGAGCTCATCAGCAGGTGAGTGGATTAAAAAATCTATGGTACATCTACACAATGGAATACTATGCGGCTATAAAAAAGAAGGAACTGTTACTATTTGCAATAGCATGGATGGACCTCTAGAGCATTATGCTAAACAAAATAAGCCAGTTGGAGAAAGATAAATATCACATGACCTCACTCGTTTGTGGAATATAAAGATCAAGATAAACTGATGAACAAAAATAGAGCCAGTGTCATAGAAGCATTGAACAGACCATCCAACCTCAGAGGGAAGGCATGGGAGGGTGAGAGACCCACCAAAGGACTTGTGCGTACATATTAGCATAACAATGGACACAGACAGTAGGGAGGGGCGGGCATGTGCTGAGGGTTGGGAGCGGCTGGGGAGAGGTCAATGGGGGAAAAAGGAGACATATGTAATATTTTAAACGATAAATAATTTAAATTTAAAAAAAAACACGACATACACACTGACCAATAACAATAGCTGCTCAGTCTGGGGATGATGCCTATTCAATGCACAAAGTTCAACTGGAGCTAAATCCATAACTCTCAAGGGAAAGGCATTGCATTTCTTCTTTGACCCTATGCCAGTTCAAAAACTTATCAGGCAGTGAAGAAATAGTCAAATAAAAAATTCTAGCAAAAATAGAACCTGTAAACATGTAGAAGACAGAATGGCAGGCAATAATCTTTCATCATTTTGCCTGAAAATAGCTCTTTTTATTATTTTGTTACCTTGCTGGCTCCTCTTAGCCTCTTCCTTCCCCTTTTCTATTATTTATGATTTCCGTGCTAACCCTGTGATTTGTTGATTCAGTGAACTGAAGGCTGCGTCTATCTAACTGTCCCCAGCAAATGAAAACGCATCGCACAGTTGGACGTGACCAAATTCAATTCCTTCCCTCATCACTTGCAGAGCGACTGGAGAACTGCAGCAAAATTCATAGCGGTGAGAACAGGCGTTTAAAATGTCCTGCTGGTACAGAGAACATCACACGCCAGATCTTCCCTGGGGCCCGGGAAATGAATTCTTCCACAGCCAGGCCAACAGGGTGCCTCTCAGAGAGGGCGGCTCACGCCCTCGTTTGGTTTTGTAAAGTGGGGTCACGTCTGAAGTGTCCATGAGGCGGCCATTTTTCTGGGGTGAGGGTAGTGTTCCATTTTCTGAGAGGTGCTGTCTGGAATTTGGCTCTGGCAGAGGCCCAAAGTCCAGTGTCAAGCCCCAGAGGTGAGGACATGGGGCGCCGGGAGGGCACCCAGTGACCAGGCCTCACTGGGCTCTCACTCCCCTCCCCCAATTCCTCGCTCATATGAAATGAGCTCATTTCCTCCCTCCTCCCTCTCTCATCTCATCCCAAAAAGCCCGCACAGAACCTGGCTGCTTCTGTTCCTCTGACTGGCCCACGATGGCATTTCAGCTCTGCCACTGTTGTGTGAAAACGGTCATGGACAGTATGTAAATAAATGGGCTTGCTGCATGCCAATAAAACTTTCTCTATAGAAACAGGGAGAGGGCCGCATTTGGCCTGAGGGCCATAGTTTGCTGACCTCTGCTCCTGGGGCTGCCGGACTGTTCCTAGCAGGGCTCCCTGTTAAGCTGCATGATCTTGGGTAAATTAGCTAAGCTCTCAAAGTCTCCATTTTTTTTCTTTTACGTTATTTTATTTTATTTTATTTTATTTTTACTTATTTATTTTTTAATCCTCACTAGAGGATATTTTTTTCCATTGCTTTTCAGAGTGGAAGGGAGGGAGGGGGAGAGAGAGAAACATTGATGTGAGAGAGACACATTGACTGGTTGCCTTTTGCACCTGCCCCAACAGGAAGTGGGGAGTGAACCCACAACCCAGGTACGTGCCCTGGACAGGGAATTGAACCTGTGACCCTTTGGTACAAAGGCTGATGCTCTAACCACTGAGAAGCCCCACCAAGGCTGAATCTCTGTTTCTTTATCTATGAAATACAACAGGGTCTTTATTATTAAATGGGAGAATACTAAATATAATGTCTGGCGTTTGGTAAACACATATTTGCTCAATGTTACGATTATGAGTTTCTGTGTCTGTCTTTCCAACTAGACTTGAAGCTCCTTGAGGTTAGAGGCTGCTTTTCACGCCTGGAGCCCCAGTGGCCCACCTTCTCTCTTTCCTCTGTCTCTAATACTGGAGCACATGGCTGTCCAGCCAGGGCATCGTGTGGCAGTTCCATTGCAGCATAGGGAGGTGGGGGGGAGGGGAGGGACTAGGCTCTGAAGGATGGGGGTGAACCTCTGTGTCAGGTTCTTCCTTTTTCTTCCCTACAGATGGGAGGCAGTCAGAGCAGGAGCAGCCACCTTGGACCCAGGGGGAAGCTGCATGTGGAGGATGTCTGCCAGTCTGGCCAGGCCTGCCCGCCTGCCTGCCTCTGGATAATTATGGGAGAAAACCATCACTTACACTTCCATCGTAAGCCATCAAGTTTTGGGGATTCTTTGTTACAGCAGCTGAGCCTATACCCTGCTTGCTTCATAACGGGTCTTCTAAGGACTGGCCCACTCAGCCTTCCTGCCAACTCTCAAATGTTACAGACGTGGGGCCATGACTTCTTTGCTCCTTCCCAGTCTTCCCTCCTTTGGGCTTTGTATCAGCCAGGCTTCCAATTCTTGGCTGGGCGATGCCATTCCAAATTCCTGCCTCTGGAGTCTGCGGGCCTTCTGTGTTTCATAACGCTCCCTCGATTTTCCTCTAGGAATTAGGGTTTAGCTCACCCATCTGAGCAATCTCGTAACCACTGACTCGACTAGTAAATCAGGCAGAAGCCAGTCTTGACCCTCAAGCACTTAACAAGGGCTGAGATGGGTGTTCGTGGTCCTTTCATCCCCCCAGGAAGTGGCCTGGAAGGAAGGGGACAGCTGAATGAACCAAGGACTGATGGCGTGTAGCAATTGACATTCCAGCCATCCCAAATTATTTTCAATGCCAGAAGCCCCCCTTTCCACATTCCAGGGGATTTGAGATTGTAAGTGTTCCTCCTGTGATCAGTTAGTTCCACGGGCCCCATTTCATGGCGGAGGAGCTAGAGGGAGAGGGGCACAAAGCGGCAGACCTAATGAATAAAGGGGCAGGCGACCACGCTCCCATCTCAGCGGCGAGCCGGGCGGCGCATGTGTCGGTGACTCACCCTGTGGGCACCGCCCGCTAATGTGCGGGAGAGCAGGCGTGGGACTGAGCGCTTACAATGCCTCTCAGGGCAGGAAGCTCAAAACACCTTCCTCTTATCGTCTCTCCTAACACCGAGGGTCTGTCTTTTCATTCTCGCGCTGGTGGTGAGAGCCAAGAGCTCGGATGTTCCCGGCAGGGTGAGCCTGCAAGAGCATCTGCATTGCTGGCAGGCGGGGGCCTAGGTGGGCAGCTTGGGCAGGAGCAACAGGGCCTTGGACTGATCAGGCAGCAGCCAGCCCATCTGGCTTCTGCTCCTGAGCAGGGGCCGGGACAGAGGAGCATCCTGCCTCCTCCTCCATTGCTGAGGGAAGGGACCAGCGCGGCTAACACACTTTCCTTCCCTGACAGAGCGATGAGGCCTTGGACTGAGGCCTCTCTTCCTCCCACTGAGCCTGTCACCTGCCAGCCCCCGAGGTGTTTGAGGAGCAGGGAGTGGCATTGTGCCCGCTGGCACTAACCAACATAATGATCAAAGAAAGCACTCTACCTCTTAGGTGCTTCTGGAGCCCACATGAAGCGAGGTGAGGTGGCATTTGCATGTTTTATACGTACCGTGGAAGTCAGGCAGCAATCCCCGCCGAATGGAAGCGTGCCCTCACTGGGCAGTCATGGTGCAGGGAGGGGGCAGTCACAGTGTGGGGCGGGGGCGTCAGCAGCAGTCTCGGGCCTGAGGCTGATGGCCTGTGCTGTCTGCAGCCAGTGGTCTCCAAACCCGACCCACAAGTCAGCTGGAGAGGAATGCGTGCAGAGGGCCTGAAAGCCAGGAGCGCTGGCTCTGCGAACATGCGTTTTCTGCAGCCGGATAAAGGCTCCTTTCACCCTTGACACAGCACGAGACTCAACCGGTGCCCGCTTCCCCCACAGACAGCAGCGGCCAGGCCCTGGAGGAGCCTGTAAAGTGCAGGCATCAGTCTCCGCTAGCGAGAGGGACATTCCAGAAACGGTGTTTCAGAGCCGCCTCCCCCTCTACTCATCCGCCCCCACAGGGCGGGTGTTTATATTTTGGAGATGATCTCGGAGCAGATGGGGTCCAGGCAGGAGGGTGGCGGCTATGGCGGGCCTTGGGGATCTCCCCACCTTCCTGCCTTTTGCAACAAAACCACTCCAGCAGAGATTGCTTTTCCAGCGGAAGGAAAAAGAAAGGCAGCATGCTAGTGTTTTCAGATTTGTTCCTTGTGCTCCTTTGAAGTCTTTCAAAGTTGAGGTCTCTGGTGGGACAAGGAAGCTCACTGCACACCTGACTGGGGGCATCTGGGCGGGAAGGAAGGCCATTTCAGAGGAGGGCTGTCACCAGGCCCCCAGCAGGGAGAGGCTCAGGGCCCTGCTTCTGTGGAGCCACCAAGGCGATTCTTCACACTCTCTTTATTGGACTACAAATGTCTTCCCAAATGAGCTCGCTCCTAATCTAATTAGCGGTAAACAGGCCTCCAGGGTGCCTCGCTGCTTACCGGACGGATGGCATGAGCCGGAGAGAAGGGCTGCTACAGGGGAGATAGGCTGTGGCTTCTTTGCGGGGTGCAGTTGGGGCGGGTGATGGGTTGGCAGGGGTGTCTTCACTTTGCAGGGAGGCAGAGGCCAGTACGTGTTACCTATTTGTTCTTTGAGTGTCCCACACGCCTGAGGCTCTCTGAGGACTGGGTTCTTTCTGTTCCATCTCCGCTGTGTCATCAGCCCCCGTCACAGGGCCCGGCGCACAGTAGGCCTTGGTGCACAGTAGGCCCAGGCTAGTATTTGGTGATAGGTTGTTTGCACTTGCACCAAGCTTTAGAGGCAAACAACCAAAACATGAGGTATGTTCTGAGCTCAACGTACCTCAGGGCTGCCTGCGAGGCATGGCCCCCTCCCCAGCCTGACTCCCCGTGCAGACGAAGAGGTTCCACGGGTAACGCATTCTAAAGATTGGAAGCTTTTAAAAAAGGGGGGAGCATAATCCATAGCAGTAAAAATAAAGAAGCCATAAGTCAGCTTCATATTTAGTCTTGGGGGAATGGTTAGTAGTTTCTGGCTTGTACACTGAAGCAGAGTCCGTGGAACAGGGAAGAAGATAATCTAAAGACTAAGTTGTGCCCAGTCGGCATGGCTCAGTGGTTGGGTATCAACCCATGAACCAGGAGGTCATGGTTCAATTCCAGCAGGGGGCATGTAAGAGGCAGCTGATCAGTGATTCTCATCACTGATCTATCTCTTTCTCCCTGTCCCTTCTCTGAAATCAGTAAAATCTATTAAAGACAAAAGTTAAACAATGTGGAAATGATTATGATTAGTTCTAATTGTGAAAAGGAAGAATCACCAGTTGCATGCTTGATATTCATGTGACTGCCTTGTGGACTCACAATGGAGGCAGAATGCTAGGAAAGAATGGAAAAATACTGAGAAAAGTTTGAGATGATGGGGGATTTTGTTTTTTTTTTTACTTCTCAAAATAAGTTCTAATGTTCACTTTATGTATTCAGTGTTTTTTTAAGAAAAATATTAAAAGAATATTTCAAAACCAATCTTATACCCCGAAATGTTAAAACAATTCTCTCTGGGTGGTAGTATTAAGTGGAGTTTTAATGATTTGTTAATAATTTCTGCATTTGCTTATTTTTCTCTGTTGAACATTTAACATTTTCAAGGAGCTAAAAGCAATGCAGCAAAGAGGCATTCTCCCCCTCTCTCGCTTGGGGCAGACAGACTTCCTTCCCCGCGGGTCTGGGCCGTGGCCCTGGGACTTGCTTTGGCGGATGGGTTGATGGCCCTGCCCGAGTTGTGCGTGACTTTACTTATGTCTGATTTGAATCCAGCCCATGGCTCTGCAGCATTTTCACAGCCATTAGCTCACTGAAGCAAACGGCCTTGCTTGAGATGGTTCCTAGCCTTATTTCCAGCGTTTCTGGCTAGGTGGCTTGCTTAAGGTGACACCGACAGGAAACGACTCTGCCACCTGTCCCCAGGGTGTCTGTAAAGCCAGGCGGTGCTGCAATAACATCTACATGACAGAGCTGCTACAGATTCAACGAAGCAGTGCCTTGGTTTCCTTTAGCAGGTTTCCCTAGCTATTTGCTGAAAGCAAAAGGAAGTAATCGCCTGTCTTATATTATAACATTTAGCATATATATGATATACTAGTAAGTTCCTTGAAAACAAAGTAGAAGAAACGTTACCCAGAGGTACCAGGGTTACCCACTGATCCACAGCCTTCCAGTGCTCTTTTTCACACATACACCCACAGCCTATCTAATAACGAGGGGATATGCAAATTGACTGTCACACCATCACAAAGATGGCGGCACCCATAGCCACAAGATGGTGGCGCCCAGTGCCCTCAGTCTCACCAGAGTATCCAGTCCTTTCAGCCTAGCCAGGGAGGCAGCATGCACATGTTGCAGTCAGTCCAGCCCTCAGCCCCCCACACCGGCCACCCGGGACAGCCCAAGGTGCAGGTAGCCAGGGTTGGCTGAGGCTTGCACTGCCGGCAGTGGCAGCAGCAGAGGTATGATGGGGGCCTTGCCTTCTCCTGATCACCAGGTTGCCTGAGGGCTCCTGGATTGTGAGAGGGAGCAGGTCAAGCTGAGGGAGCCCCAATCCAGTGCATGAATTTTCATGCACCAGGCCTCTAGTATTATATATTCACAACACTGGATCATGCATACCACTTTGTAACATGCTTTTGTCCCTAAAAAATGATCATAAACACAGTTTCTTGCCAATAAATGTGTCTATAACAGTGGCACTAGTGATTGCATTTTTCATTTTATGAATGAAATATTAATTTTACATATCCAATTCCCTATTTTTATTTTTTAATCCTTACTCCAGGATATTTTTTCCATTATTATTATTTATTTATTTATTTTTTTTTTTAGAGAGAGTGAAAGGGAGGAAGAGAGAGAAAACTGAGGATTGAACCTGCAACTGAAGTATGTGCCCTTGACTAGGAATCGAACCCATGACCCTTCCATCCATTGGCTAATGCTCTAACCACTGAGACAAATTGTCCAGGGCATCTAATCCTCTATTTTTAATTTCTTTTCTAGTTTTTGCTATTATAACTATCTCTTTGATGAATATTCATGGACATAAATTCTTAGACTAGTCAGTATTAAAGGTAAATTTCCAGATGTGGAATTACTGGTTAAACCCACAAACATCTTACTGTCACTTTGTACATATTACCCAATTGCCTTACAGCAAGCATGTCAAACTCAAAAGCTAACAGGGGCCAAATAACCAAGGCATGTGGCCCGCAGGCCCTGAGTTTGACATGCTTGCCTTACAGAGAAGTTCCAACACCCCCATTGTACCATAATCCTGCTAATACTGGGCCTTCATCCCTTAACCTTTGTCTCCTTGATAGATGACAAGTAATATTACAAGCGATACTACACTGTCGTTTTAACTTGTGTTCCAACAAGACGTGCTGGCTCTCGCTCTGAGTCTGTTGTGACAGCGCCCTCGCCTCGTTGGAAAGGAAGGGAACTGGAGCGGGTGCGCCTTTTGTGGCAGATTTTGCTGAGCAGGAAAATGTGCACCTGTTTGGAGTTGGCATCGCATTTAGAGAGCGCGGGAGAAATAGACACAAGGCCAGCACAGCCAGGGGATTGCTGCCAACATTACTTACCAAGGACATCTGCGGAGCTGTGAGCCACTCGGGAGGGATGTGGAAATGAGCCCCAGCCGAGTCTCCCAGCAGCACGATTCCCCTGGGCTCTGACCCTGGGAGACACAATTCAGTTGTGTTATTTATGCTCTCGTGGTCTCAGGCCTTCAGGCCGCGCAGCCCGGGCATCAGATGCCCCCGCGTGTATCCCCCGCACAGGGCATCGCAGCAGGGATGCCGGGCCGCTCTCTGTGAGGTGCAGGGTGAGGGACAGCCGTTAGGAGCTTGAGGAGCTTTCCAGGCCATGGAACCGCGAGCTCAGCGGTATGGAGGAAGCAGGAAGTTTGTTCCCAGCTCAGCAGGAAACAAACTGCCGGGAGACATCCAGAGTGGAGGATGAGTGAATAAATGGATCAAAACTGTATCTGGATTCAGCAATATGCCCTCGATTCTGGTCCTGGAAATTGCTTTGTGGAAAATGCACTGATTTCTGATATAATTCACTTTAAGAGTTACTGATCTCAGGGAGCAATTCTGATTTATTGAACATGTGATAGGGCCTGAAAGCTCTTAATCCATACACGCAGAAGCACCGGACAGGCGATTCTGGCGATTGATGGAGCGACAGCCTCATGAAGGCCTCCGGGCAGCCCGAGTGTGTGGAAGTAAGGAACCACTGAATCGGATCCTGGGCCCATCTACCCAAATCATCCCCCCCACCCCCACCCCCCGTGGGCGGTGCACAGACACTTCCAAACGCCTTTCGATCCTGGGAGAAGGAACTGATGCCTCCTGGAGTCAGAGAGGAGAGCCTTCTTCCCCCACGTCCACCCTCACCCCCCAAATCAGCCTCACTCCAGTGGCTTCCTGTCTTGGGCCCGAGACAGCTAGTCCTTGGCCACACAAATGGTGACGGGGAAGGCCCAGGACACCTGGGAGGGATTGGGACCCGGGGAATTCAAGAGGCTTCCCTCAGGGACCCTCAAGGCCTATGCCAGGATCTCCCTTAGATCTGAGTCTATTTACTCATTCGTGTATTTCTTCATGCATTCTTTTATTCACCCCAAGCATTTTTAAACCGTGTAACTAGGCATCAGGTCTTTGCTTGTCCTGCTCCCTTCCCTGCCCCTCTGAGAAGGGAACTATAATTAATTATATTTAAGCTGACTGAGAGCAAGGACTGGATTATGTCTGCCCATGAAAACTCAGAGCCAAGTATAGCTCTTGATACTTAAAAGAATAGATATTCAGGGAATATCTGTTGAATGAATGAATGAATGGAATGAATGAATGAATGTATGAATGAATGGAATGTTTCTAAATGTTGGGGAAAACCATTGGCTAGACCTAAAACAGCAATGCTACCACAGGGTCTCATTGGGCATCACCGGGAGTGGTAGTGATGATTCCTCCTAACAGCACTGGTAGCCCAGATGGCCCTGGCACTTAGGATTTAGAATACAGAGCTCAGCTACTTTGGGGAACTCTAATGGCTGCAGGCTAGAGGGTTCCCTGAGTCACCAGGTGTGAGTCTTCACCGGGTTGGCAGGGACTCTATCAGTATAGGCCCAGACACCTGAGCTTGTGTTTTGAGGAGGACACGGAGAGGATGAAAAAGGGTCGCCCGCACTGATTTTCTTCCCTGGGGAAGCGCTGGGTTCAGTTCCCCTGTTTGCTACACTGTGGCTTTTTCTAACGTTATCATTCAGGTTCCCAGTCTGCAGGAAAAGGAGTCCATTACACAAATTCAGTTTTGCTTTCCCTACATCCTGCCTCCTCTTACTAGAATCCTTTTCATCTCCCCTTTGGATTCCTCATGAAAATAAATGTCAACCGGTCATGTGTAAATCCTGGCGTCAGGCACTTCCTCACTTGGATGGTCTGTTCCCTTCAACTGCCTCAGACAGGAAAAGCATATTCTGTTGGGACAAACAAACAGACTTTTACATTCTTACCTTCGCAGAACTTCTTCTCATAGGGGATTCCGTCTTTTGGATCAACACCCTTTAAAAGAGAAACGACAAAATTAGCGCTTTGTCTTTGAATTTATGAGACACATATACCAAATCCTCCCCAAATGGCTTTAAACAATAAATAATTTAAATTGAAAAAAATAGTTGAAAAGGCAAATCAGTAGATAAAACCCTTAAAGTCTCTCTAGTCCTTAATCAGACACATGTGAGGGAGCTGGGCTTTAAGGAACTGGGGTCCGGGGGGTGAGGAGAGATCCAGACCCTGGACTACCTTGTCCCAGAGGCTGCCAGCAGGCACTGGAGTGCAGGGTGTCCCTCTGACCAGTGACTGGGCCAGGGCAGAGCACAGTCTCTTACTGGCCTTCCTCACGGTGGCCTACCCCAGAGGCAGGGAGGGGGCCATGGGACAAGGACGGTCTCACACACTGGTCACCCCTCTGTCCCCAACTTGACAACGTAGCTTAAGTTTATCAGAACAAGAGCGGCCTTGGAGGTCTTGACACTTTAAGATCTAGGGGGGATGTCTCCTCCTCCTCATGACAAGGCAGGTACCCGGCAGGTGGGGTGACCCCACTCTGACTAGCCTTAGGAAAAAGGAGACAATGGCTGCCATGACAGGGGACAGCCCACGCTTGCCCAAGGCGATGTTCGGGTTGCTGCAAAGCTTTGCTAACACCACTCTCCGCTAATTTCACACTCAGAGGAGAGTTCAGAGGTCAGGTGTGGGTGACCTTTAGCAAGGCTAATAGGGGCTGCAATGATAATTGGCCAACTTGGCTCAGTGGTTGAGTATTGATCTATGAACTAGGAGGTCCTGGTTCAATTCCAAGTCAAGGGCATATGCCCAGGTTGTGGGCTCCATCCCCAGTAGGGGGTGTGCAGGAGGCAGCCAATCAATGATTCTCATCATTGATGTTTCTCTCTCTCTCTCTCGCCCTCTCCCTTCCTCTCTGTAATTAATTTTAAAAATGTATTTTTTTAAAAAGGGTCTGCGATGAGTAATCCCCACCTCCCGTTAGTGTGGACCCCTCATGTGTGACCAGAGCCCTGCAGCCCTATTCCCCGCAGCAGAAAGCTGGCTCCGGCCCGTCCTCTCCCTCGGGTGTGACGAACGCAGGGAAGGAGCGGGGTCGGGAGGCAGGCGGAGGTCGCCTCTAACTGCTCACCCAGATGCCGTTGCAGTTGGAATCCCGATGCACATCCCAGCGGTCCGGCCTACAGGGAGAACACAGCATTGTGTGGGCTCTCACTGGTCACTCAGAGCCCGAGCGTCATGAGTACATACACATGAGTGCCACCCTCAGTGTCCGGACAGACAGCAGGCCGCTCAAGGGAGACAGACAGGCCACGCCTCTGCTGTCTTGGTTTGGGGTGTTTGCTGGGAGCCGTGGGCGAAATCCAGGCTTTTCGGGGTTGACCGGGTCCCTGAACTGCGTGGCTGGGAACAGGGCGGATGGGCGCCCTAAAGGAGCCTGCAGGTCGCTGTGGTTAGACAGGCGAGGCCGTTGAAGTGCTGCCTCTCCCACCCTGACACCTGGCTAATTTGATACTTTGGCACCAAAGTCCCAGCTGAGGTGACACATCCATTTCCAGAACTGAAAGATGTGATTGGCTGAACACCAACCCATGACTAACATGTGGCATGCTCCCCTCAGTCCTGTGGGAGAGGGGCTGTTGTTCCCATGAAGCCATGAGCTCTGAGAGGAGCCTTTCTATCTCGTTTGCCCCTCAGCGGGGCGCAGAGCACCTGGCCGTTAGCAGGGCCCGCCTGAGCCTTTCTTGCACAAACGATGCTCTGGTTTCCCTGAGCTTCCCTTCCATCAGGCCACGGGGGAGGGGCCTTCCCTCTGCTGGCGGGAACCCCTGTGGCTGGGGAAATGAGTGTGCTTCCTGCCTCCTTTCAGGAAGGTAATTTTCAGAATCAGTGACCAGCGGAGACAGTTACCTTATGCCGGGGTAGGCCATCTCGTCGCTGTCATTGCAGTCTCTCCCTCGCCAGTGGTAGCCACGCAGGGTCTGCAATCCGAGGGCAACGTGGGGAAGGTCAGGTTCTGCTTTGATGTGAAACGAGGAGGGGCAGTCGGAGCTGCCGGGCGGGGGGTGGGGTACTGACACCTGCAGTTTTTAACGCCAATAGTCTAGGAACACTAGCGATCACGAAGATTCAGATGATAACATACGCTGTGTGAGGTGAAATGTAACATGGTCCCAGGGCCAATGACAGGTGGGGTGTGTGGCTGTGAATGTGTGTGGATGTGCGTGTATACATGCTATGGGGTGTGTGCCTGTATGAGGTTGTCTGGGGCGGTGCACGTGTGTGAATGTATATGTATGTGGCACATGCAGTTGTGTGTACACGTATTTTACATATGTGTACATGTCCACACACATGTGTGTGTTCCTGTGTGTGTCTTATGTGCACTTCTACCAACTGCAGAACCATCCAACTCCTTGAACTTTTTTAAAAAACATTTTTAAAATATATATTTTATTGATTTTACACAGAGAGGAATTGAGAGGGACAGAGAGTTAGAAATGTCGATGAGAGAGAAACATCGACTAGCTGCCTCTTGCACACCCCCCACTGGGGATGTGCCCACAACCAAGGTACATGCCCTTGACCGGAATCGAACCCCGGACCTTTCAGTCCGCAGGCCGACGCTCTATCCACTGAGCCAAACCGATCCTGGCTTTTTTTTTTTTTTTTTTAATTTTTTAATATATATTTTATTGATTTTACACAGAGAGGAATTGAGAGGGACAGAGAGTTAGAAACGTTGATGAGAGAGAAACATCAACCATCCTTGAACTTTTAAAATTAATTACCAGTCTAGTCAGGCTCCAATCAATTGATTGGTTTGGTCAGATGTTTAATCATTTCACTGGATAAGTAGAAAATCTCTAGCTAATGTAGAGATCACATGCATTTATTGTATGTTGGGCCTGCCTGATTTGAAGACATGATAACACAGAACACTGATTTCACTCCCCCCTTCCCAGGTGGGGTAGCTGAGCTCTCTCTCAGGGGGGACTTCGTGGCATGTTACCTGCTTGTTTCTTTCTCAAAGAACACTCCGACACTCCCTGCTCTCACTCAAACACGCCCACTTGCGGAGTCTCAGACGCACACGCGCACACACTGAGAAAAGTAAGTTGAAGTAGGCTTCAGAATTTCCAAAATAATTCCCAGCAAAACCATTTCAATCCCCGCGGAGACTCCTGGCTGGGAATGGCTCCAGGAAACAAAGCCCAGGCCTACCGTCCCTTCGGTGACTCATGCATTGTTCAGGCGCCAGAAAGCCGGGAAAAACTGAGAGGTGGCGTATTATCGGGGTAATAATACACTCCGGGGGAAGCCATCTCGTCTTATTAAAATGATTGTAGGAAGCGATGCGGAAGCCAAGGACCCTCTGGCTACCCGCACCATGCTTACCGGGGAAACACTGTAATTGTCCGAATCGCCATCTCTGAATGGCACCGAGTTCTTTATAGCTCTGGAAGAAAGAAAACACAGCTCCTGGTGAACTAAGAAAATAGAAGCTGTTTGTGAAAGCAAAGAGACATTTTCTGATGTGGCTGGGCTGGGTGTGTGTGACAGAAGCCCATTTCTCATAACGGAATAATAAGAGCACCAGGCCAACTTAGCCAGCCTCTCCCCCCACCATCAGAGCTGTTTCCTCTCTGATGCTTAACTCCTCCCTCCCCCAAACCCCCTCAGAAAGGAGATTGCGTTTCCAGTACAGTCGGCGCGCTAGACACTTGCAGGTTGAATTTGTGCCATTTGACATAGCCATTGGTGATGGAAGTCTTTTCTTAAAACTTTCCTCTTGAGCAACTTATGCTGAGAAATTGAGGCATAAGATACGACAGTCTGTATGCATTACGTGAGGCAATGCATGTGTGGGTTTGTGCACAGGTGCACGGGGAAGAGGGCCCAGGAAGATAGGGCAGAGACTGAAGGCATCCAGGACACCGAGGCTCACCGGCCAGCTCCCGAGGCTGACAGGCAAGCAATGATCCGACCGGGAGCCTCAGAGGGCAGCTCAGAGTGAGCCGAGCCTCAGAGGGACCCTGCAAACACCCTGCTTTCAGACCTGCAGCCTCCAGGATGGGGTGAATAAGCCCCCCAGTTTGTGGATGTTATAGCAACTCTGTAATCCAGTCCTGCAGCCTGCCCTGCACCCCGGCATCTCACCAGAAGGCCCTCAAAATGCGAGCTAGGCCAGCCTAAAATGGGCTCCAGTACAGGCCTGGCAGGAGCAAGGATGAGAGCAGAGGGGCGGGTGGGATGGTGTGCCCCAATGAGCACCACACAGTTCTAGAAGCATCCCCTGATCAGGGAGCATCTGCGCTCCGGTACCTGAATAGGAGGTGAGCTCCAGAGAGGACAGAGGCCCGGAGCCTGGGAGAACACACTGCTCTCCTGCCAGGTTCAGGCCAAGGAGCCTGCATGTGAGTCATCCCCAGTGACTGAGGAGCAGCCATAACTTAGCATATACCTTACAGTAAGGTTTGGGGAAACTGAGGCTCAGAGACATTTAGTGCTCATTTTCAAAGCTGGGTCAGGAGACAGCATTGCTCAAGAGCCAAGAACATGGATGTTCCCAAAGATCACGTGGGATCCAATACCCGGGGGGTAGGGTCCTTGGTGGCTGGGAGACACGACTTCGCCAGCAGCCTGCGTCCCAGCCGTGGAGCCTGCGTTGCTCGAAGCTCAGGCCCTGTCTCTAGGTTGTGGATGGTGATGAGCAAGAAACACATCACTTTCAGAAAGATGCTTTCATGCTGCGACCCTTTTTGCCCACAGAAAACAGGGACAGATGCTCCCCCATGCCGTGGAAGAGAGAAAGTATACGTACCGCTTAATCTCCTGACAGACCTTTGCCAGAAATGGGAGGGAACAAATATCAGAACCACCTCTGGAATATTTCTGGAGAGGGAAAAAAATAAGGAAAAGAGCTGTTTAGTTCAGGGAATGATTCTCCAACTCCAGGAGGCCCTTCCTTTGGCTCCAGGGTCAGGATTCCTGAATTCTCCCTCTGCAGAGCCCAGGCCGTTTGACTGAACTGAACTTACCACCTATTCCTGTGCCCATGCTCCCGTCATTCCATGGTGTAGCCAGTGTTCAGGCTCCTCCCTCAGCCTTAAGGCTGCCTCTTTCTGTCCAGCCCAAGAAAGCACCACCTCCACTGTCCTCCTTCATTTATCCACCTTCACCTGTCCTCCACTACCTGTCCACCCTCACTTGTCCTCCTCTTCCTGTCCACTTCCACCTGTCCTCCTCCACCTGTCCACTTCCACCTGTCCACCTCTATCTGTCTTCCTTCACCTGTCCACCCCCACCTCTCTACCTCCACCTGTCCTCTTCCACCTGTCATCCTCCACCTGTCCTCCTCTACCTGTTCTCCTCTACCTGTCCACCCCTACCTGTCCACCTCCACCTGTCCTCTTCCACCTGTCATCCTCCACCTGTCCTCCTTTACCTGTCCACCCCACCTGTCCACCCCCACTTTCCACCTCTACCTGTCCACTTTCACCTGTCCACCCCCCACCTGTCGACCCTCACCCATGCTTCCCCAAAAATCTGGCCCACCTGGGGCCGATCTACTCAGACAATTCCTCTCCCTCCTTGTACTCCAGTGCTTTGAAAAAGAATTAAAAAATGAAGAACATTTTCAAATAAAATGCTTCCATCCTCTTAGGAGTCAAATCAAGAATTTGCCTAAGGAGAGCCATGCCAGAGCTTGGGAGGGAGGAAGGCAATGCCATGCAGTCCCCAGGTGTGGCGAGCAAGGGCGTGTGGGCTCCAGCGGGCTCCATGCTCTGTGAGGCACTGAAGCCTGGCCTTTGCCCAGTCATCTTTCAGGAACAGTGAGGCTTCCATGCTGCCCTCCGCTGAAGGGAGAGGAATGGAGGGTCCTGCTAGCTGGAGCCTGTCTCCACAGAGCTGGTGAGATTGTGAGCCTGGCAGAGTTCTGGTTGTCCATCTTTTCACCACACAGTGTGGGAATGACTCACCTCTTCCCTTTCCCTGCAGAAAGCACTGAGACGCACACCGAGCAGCACTGCAGAGGCTCGGAGTGCGTGCTTGCCAGCCCCTCTTCTGATCTGCACTTGGCTGGACAGAGGCCAATGTGTGCTCAGCTCAGCCAGAGTTTACCGTGTTCCTCTGGCAGCATGCAAGCCCGCCTACAAGGACAGCCTGGAATTGGCTGTCCCGGTGCACACCTTCATCTTGCTATCCATTTCACCAGCTCCTGCTTGCCTCCGAGTTTCCCCCACACCGGGATGTTATAGGAAAACAGAAAGACAGAGGGACCCCCGGTAAATGAGACAAATCTGCCCCCAGCCAGCCTGTGGAACTTCCCTTGGTGAAATGGTGTTCCACGCTTGTGCATTATTTTACTTGGATTCACACAGTCTGGGGTGGAGCAGCTGTTTTTAAAGGCGTCCCAGCAGATGTCATTGAGTGGGTAGGTGTAGGGTCAGGGGCATCATGTACAGTCCCAGGCTGTGCACTGCATGACCCTAACCTCTCCTGAGCCTGTGATGTGACTCTTCCTGAAATTTAGCACCAGGAGGGCCGGTTGAGAGCCACTGACATTGCACGAAGGGCAGGAAGCGGGAAGGGAGTGAATCTGTATTTAAATGATGGGTCTCTCACTCAGTAGTTGTGGGGAGTGAGCCAGTCGCTTCACCTGTCCGGCCTTGGTCCTCTCACCTGTACCGTGGTTAATCATGAGGGTAAGCTATGGACTCCACAGGAGTTTTTGTGAAATTAAATTCAGTGGTTCCACTACTCGGGTACTCCAAGCCTCCCACACCCAGTGTCTGCGCCATCCTTACACAATGCTCCCGGGGCCTCTCTGGGCCTCTGGGCAGTGCAGACCTTCTCCAGACCCTTCCATTCCCGTCAACGACGCAGACCTTCCCCAGCCTTGGGTCCTGGCATCTGACGGCAGACAGCTCTCTGCATTTCTCTCCGCATCCTGGCTGGTCTACAGCTCTGTCGGCCACTACCGTGGAATTCACTGCTGCCCATAACCTCGGAGCATTTTTTCCAAAAACACTTATTTGCATTTTTTCTGATTATTTTTTTCCTTGAGAGCTTTAATCTGGAGAGTAAATAAAGTGGAGGAGGCTTTTGAGAAGTCTGTTATTGTTGAATTGTTCAGTAGGTTTCTGTTTTCTGGCTTCATGCGAGGAATTATTGGAACCCGGCCCTAGGAAGTGCGCTCGCAATTCTGGTGACGGAAATAGAAAACTGTAAAATGCTAATTAGTCCTTGAGCTAATGCTACAGCAACTTGTGCGAGTGCGGACACCAAGCCCTGGGAATAAGTTCTGAGATGCGTGCTGAGAAGGATAAAGGGAGGATTGCACCATCTTCAGTTCTGTTTAGGATGCCCACGTGCTGGTCAAGGGCTTCGAGCCCAGTCTCAGTTTCTTGCTCAGTGACTGAAGCAGATGAGCTGAAGTAGCTCCAATCGGACTTCTGTGAGTCACTGAATTAAATAACGATTGGCAGTGCGGACATGATGGCCGATTAACGCATCCTGTAGAAATGCCTGCGTGTTACCATGAACCCGTATATCAACCTTGGACATCAAAACCCCGATGCCCCCCACGAGAAATGCTGCCAGAGAAGATACCGCACTGGACATATGTGCATGCGCTACAGACTCTTCATCTTTATCTGAAACTCCAATGGAATCGGGCGTCCTCTATTTGTATCTGCTCCATCTGGCGAGCTGAGCGCTCTGGGATTCTCCCCTTCACTTTCAGATTGCCAAGTCAGTTCTGCCTTCCTGGTAGAGCATCAGGCGAGTGGTGAGCTGGCCAGCAGGGGGGGCCCTGTCCTTATCTCCCCAATGGCCACTTCCTCCTGCCAGGGCTTAAGCATCCGGGAGGGAGACACATTTTTTTTTCCTTTTGGTTAATCTTCACCCAATAATATTTTTCCATTGATTTTTAGAGAGAGTGAAAGGGAGAGGGAAGGACAGAAACATGGATGTGAGAGAGACACATCATTGGTTACCTCCTGCACACACCCTGACCAAGGCCGGGAACCTTGACCAAATCTGAATCCAGGACCCTTCAGTCTACAGGCAGATGCTCTATCCACTGAGCCAAACTGGCTAGGGCTGGAGACACATGTTTAAGGATCTACTCTCTTGCTTCCTTTTCAGTGAGGGCTGACTTGCAACCAGAGCATAAATCTAACACCTGGACTAAGGACCACTAATGTGAACTAAACATTCTATCCGTTGAATGAACATATTATTACAAACAGGGCAAATTAGGGAGAGGAATCATGTGGTGACTTCACAGGCATTTATGGAGGGCTCGATAAATCCCAGGCTTGCTTCTATGTGCTCTGCACACATCCACTCCGCTAGTCCTCACATCCATGATAGAAACATGTTACTGCCCCATCTTACTGATAGGAACATGTTACTGCCCCATCTTACTGATAGGAACATGTTACTGCCCCATATTACTGACAGGAGCACATTACTGCCCCATCTTACTGACAGGAACATGTTACTGTCCCATCTTATTGACAGGAACATGTTACTGCCCCATCTTACTGACAGGAGCATGTTACTGCCCCATCTTACTGACAGGAACATGTTACTGCCCCATCTTACTGACAGGAACAGGTTACTGCCCCATCTTACTGACAGGAACAGGTTACTGCCCCATCTGACTGACAGGAGCACCGAGGCTCAGTCTCAAGTCTCATGTGTAGAAAGGGGAGGAGTGGGAGGATACACAGCCTCCAAAATGGCCTACTGCAGGGCATCTGGTCTCAAGGGCGCTCAGAGGACACGGGGACATCAGGAGGCATTTTGGTCGTCAGAACTGGGGAGGGGTGGATAGCTGTGCTGCCTTCTAGTGGGTGGAGGACAGGGATGCAGCCACATCCTACAATGCATGGGACAGCGCCCAGGACCAAGGGCCAATCTGTCCCAGATGTGAGCGGTGCAGAGATTGGGAGGGAGGGTGGGAGCTTCTATTCCCACTTCAATCCCAAGTCAATCGCTGTGCCTTGTGGGCTGGACTCAGAGCCGCTGCTGGCCTGTGAGGCGGGAGCCTGTGAGGTCAGCGTGCCTGGGGGGCTGGCTCTCTCCCGGTGGGCCACTTACCAGAGGTGGGGGTTTCTTGACGATCTGCCTTGCCTTCTCCAGGGTGGATTTCCACGCCTCCTAGAAAAGCAAAGTCAGACCACATTACCCCTTGAGTCTTATCTCTTCTTCCTACATCTTTTCTAAAGTTAGGGAGATTTCAAGTCTGCGAGTTTGAAACAAGGAGGTGAGTCCACAAATCTGTGCTAAAGCGAGTCACACAGAGGCAATGTCATGGCAGTGACGATCTTCAGGAGGGGCCAGCCTCTGTGTGGGCGCCACGGGGAGTCCTCTGCACACAGGTCCTCCTTCAGTCCTCCCCCCAGCCCCAAGGGAGCGGGCCTTTCCCCAGACAAGGACATGGGGACTCGGGGAAGCTCAGGAACCGGCTGAAGGTCACAGCGCCGGGGTCTGGCAGAGCCTCAGTCTGAACACCTGCCTTCCTGCCCGAGAGACTCCCCCATCTCCCCAAGGATCCCGAGGCCTTGTGCCTGGAAGCCCCAAAGCGGGGGCCCCAGCTAACCCCGGGCCTGTCCCATAGCCAACAGGGACACTAACGAGGACTGCAAAACCCACAGAACCCTCAAAAGCCACAGGATGGGGGAGGGCCCAGGTGGAGAATGAGCACACACCTGCCCTTCCAGAGCCTCCGGTGGGCAAACAGACAAGACAGGACATGTGCAGGAAACAGAGGGGGTATGACGCCGAGGGGGCCAGGCAGCCCCTTCCTGGAGCCCCTTGAGGGGACCGGGGTGGCTGTCACTCAGCTCAGTTCTCGGGGGGATGGCTGTGCAGTGAGGGAGGAGAGACCAGCGGAATAAAGTGGCTGGGGCTGCCCCACATGCCTCTGACCCCCTGCATGTCTCCGTGGTCCAGGCTGAAATGCCGAGGGCAGGCTGGTCTGGACCTGGCCTGCCCAGGGCTCCATCACCAAGTGCGTCGATACCAACAGGCAGAAGGGAGTCCAGATAAAGGGATGGTCTTTTCTCCCCAGAAGAAAAAGGGTGAAGGGACTCCGAGGCATCTGGGAAAGCTAATTAGTTTGCCTGTCTTAATGGCAGGCAAAAGGGGCAAGTGGTGCTTGAGTGAAAATGAAGATAATTATCTTTCCTCGGTAACCTTTCACTGCTGCCCATCTCGTGGTTAAGCATTTGTTTTTAATGTGTGAGGGTCATGCTTTCCTATCCTTTCTAGTTAAATCTTTAGACTGAAGGCTGCAACCATCATCAGAGGCTGGAGAGAAAGTTTGGGAAGAGACTGGGAGCGGGATAGCAAACCCTTCGGCTGGAAGCCACCATGCTGTTTACCACTCAGCCAGGCCATCAGCAGACTCCCATCAGCCGGGAGCTTTGTGACAGTCAAATCTCTGCAGCTTCTCATTCCTCTCTCCCTTTGATTATAGGGCTTCCTTCTCTCAGCCCCATGTGGAGCCTACTGAACGCTCAGGAATGGATGGCCCAGGACGTCATCACAGAGGCTCACGGAGTCCAGAGAACCTTGGAGTCCAGAGACCCTTGGAGACGGATATCGGATTGCTCTACTTGGGGACGCAGAAAATCCCAAGGATGACATGGCATTGGGCCTGGCAGTGTAAGAGGGACCAGCCAGCCCTCAGCTTGACCATCGGAGATGCACAGTAGCATCTGCCGTGGTGGCTGGTAAAGCCCTTTCTCTTAGAATGACTTCAGTGTTTCTCCAAACCAGAGCCAGCCTGAGGTCTCCAGACGACGCAAGGCCTTGATGACGACTGCTCTTGCCGAGCAGAGGCCTGGTGCTCGGTCCTGGGCTCTGGGGAGTATGGGTGACAGCAGAACAGGCCCAAGCACACATTGCCATCCGTTCCATGGGCAAAGGGAGTACCCTACTAGGGTTTGGCCTCAGCCAAGCTTTAGGCCAATGGGAGTCCAAGCAAAGGGAAGAGCGTTGTGTCCGCGGGTTATATATGTCCAACCACCAGAGTCACCTGGCCAGAGCTGCCATTTGTCTTCAGACTTTGGGTATGACAGGTTTTTACTAGTTAGACACTTTTCATTCTTTATGACTGAGTCAACCTTTCATTGATTTAGGGTTTATCTAGCTTAAATTTCATGTTCCAATGGCTAGTATTTAGTTCCATCTTTTATCAAATAAGCCAGGGTTTTACTGCTGCTTTGAAACTCTGTTTTTAAATAAAACATACAAATGTCAAATGCATTGGAGCTCACTTTTAGGTATCCTATCCCCGCCCACTCAGTGTTGGCTGCCTCTGGCTCCTGCAGAGATCGGTTCCCTGGGGGAAACCCTTCCAAAGGCTGGGTTGCTCTCCCAAGGCAGTGGCCCCCTCACCGAAGTTGACCTTGACTTTAGGTGGTGGGCACACAATGAGAAATTCAGACCATGTGTCATAGAAATGCACACTTGAAACCTACATGATCTTATTAACCAATGTCATCCCATCCATCTAATTAAAAAATGTCAATTTAATATATAGCTCAAACCTCAAAAAAAAAAAGGTGTGCATACTTCTGTGTGAATACTTCCTGCAACAAGACTGTTACACGGAAAACACAGATGAATATCACAGACAACGGAAGCCAGACAACAAGGACAACAAGCTGTGTGATTCCCTCCATGTGAAGTTCAAGTGGAACTGTGTACAAGTGCACTCGCCTGTGTGAAGTTCAAGATGGAGCTGTGTATAAATGCTCTCGCCTGGGGTACAGATTACAGAATGGCAGCTACACAGGGGTGGGTTTTGACTGGGAGGGTCATGAGGAAGGCTTCGGGCAGGCTGGGGGTGGTTTCCACCTCCCTCTTTACCCACCTTTCCTGGGCAGATAACTCTACCTGCTGGTGCACACCTGCTGCGGAGGTGTAGTTTGTGTGCTGTGAAATCTCACACACATGCCCCCACTTTCTTGTTTGAGTATAAACTGCA
The DNA here is from genome assembly GCA_036971965.1 of Nyctalus aviator. Classification (NCBI taxonomy): domain Eukaryota; kingdom Metazoa; phylum Chordata; class Mammalia; order Chiroptera; family Vespertilionidae; genus Nyctalus; species Nyctalus aviator. The sequence goes on from CM072930.1 coordinate 3,992,168, forward strand.
TAGAGTGTAAAAATAAATTTTTTAAAAAGTTGAACATTCTGTGACTGTGTATAGCTGTGGGTGTGATGTATACACAACACGATGTTCTCTAAGGACATCACAGACACCCTGCGGCATGTCCAATGTTATCAAAACGCAAGCACTGCTCTCAGTCCTCACATGCTACTTAAACACGTGAAAAGTGTTTTGTTTACTTTTTTAATTAAAATGAACGATTTCTTCTAGAAACCAGTGGAGCCCAGAGTTTCTCGGGTGGAATTAGGTGACACGGTATGGACACTGCATGACAGAGGAAGCATGACATGCATGCACACCTCAGGTGTTGTATCTCCTTTTTCATTACTTACCATGGCCAGTCAGCAAAACCATGTTCATCGGTTAGGCCCCAGGGTGATAAACAGACTTCATTCCAATGAAAGTAAAAAGGGCATTACACATGGAACAGCAACCTGCTGTGCTGTATACAGAAAAGCTGCCATTCTGGGAAAGGAGGTACAGAATTTTGTCTTTCATTTTTACAGGAAGCTTCTGAAAGTCGTTACTGTGAGGCCTAACTAGATTTAATATCAAACTGTCACTCAGCGTCTGGGAAGGGCATCGTGTCAATACTGCAGCCTTCCGTGGCCTGCATTCCAATTACAGACTGTCATACTCACAGGGTGCTGCACACGGCTATCTCTGAATAATAATGATATTGGTAATAATTATATTAGCCACCATTTTTATGAACGCTTTTTAAAAAATGGAGTAGGCATTGTGCTAAGCATTTTAAATGTCTTTGCTTACCGACTTCCCATAATTGATCTTGAAGGAGGGATTTGGGGTATTTTATTACACCCATTTGATGCGGGGAGAACAGTAAAAATCAGACTGGCGTGACCAATTGGCCACATTTCCCCAGATGTGGGAGTTTCTTTGCTTGTACCACAAAGTCCTGGGCAAATTGCGGTGAGTTGGTCACCTTCTAAAAGCGCCTTGCTTGATATTTAAGCAAGTCAATATCAAGAGAGGGATGTACACCTCTTCTGTCCTCAGCTGCTCTGATTTCCTACCAATGGCCAGCCCTGCATCACAGGTCAACAAGAAAGGCATTTTTTTGGAACTTGAGACTATTCTCTCACATGACATAATTGAAAATGTCATCTTGCCTCTTTCTGTCCCCATGTTGCTGAGTGCGTACAGCTGAGCGTGCCTGTACACACCCAATGGGCACACGTGTCCCTGCCATCGGACGTCCGTGTGACAGCCACTCACTCACCTTGGGGAGTGGGTAGAGGTGACACAGTGGCTGGCCCGGGCCCTGGTGACAGAACTCCAGCGTGTGACACACCACGTCAGCATTCATATCAGCACTGAGCCTGCAGGGAGATGGGCCAGACAAAGGTGACTAAGGTCTCTCAGGCATTAGAAAGTAGAAGCGATTTCAAAGCAAGCTCAGTCCCAGAATGGATCCTATGCCCCTCCCTGCTGGGCAGCGTGGCCTGGAGTCCATCCTGGGTGTGCTGGCTCACAACGATCCCCTGCCCCCCTGCTCGCACCTGCATTTAGAACGAGGTGCTGGGGGTGTGGAGGGGTTGTGAGTAGCCCTGAGCTGTGGGTCAGCTTTACCAGAGCATGACATTCTTATAGGCAGAAGCCACAAACAAAATTGGGAAAGGAAAGGTGGACAGGGGTGTAATTTGATGGAAACGCTATTTTAAAGTTCCCCAGGGATTATAGCAAAAATAAATAAATAAATAAATAATGTGTGGTATAGCCTTCAACTCCTACAATTATTTTCTTAGGCATAATCCAAATCATTGCTTCCCTTTAAAGTAAATATTTCTTTACTTTGTGTAAGAAAATACAATTAGGCTGACTTTTCCCCCTGGGGAGGGGTTAAGAATTGTTCTCTTCAAATATTTCGGTTTATGTCTAGGTTTGAAGGACTAAACCAAACCTTCCATAGCCATTTTCTTCCTCGTCTTACCAAGAAGAATGAGCACCATGTGCTGCTTCAAATGAAGGGACAGGAAAGCATGCACTTTGAGTAACTTTTCCAAGTAAATTTTTCATTCAAGCCCAACCCAACCCAAACCACACCATACAAAAGCAACAAAAACAAAGAATCCAGAAACAGATTGGTGCTACCCAAAGGCTAATCTTGGAAGGACAGTTACAGATTCTAGAAGATATGCTCCTCCCACCACCACCCCCACCCCCCAAACCCATATTAGTTGCTTGCTGAGTTTCTCCTCTCGCGGTGTGCTCCTCTTAGTGCTCATTTTAATCAACAAGATGCAGTTCTGGGGTGAGGTGGGCCCTGACACTGACAACCTCATGATTTAGTTTTACATGAATTTCAGGTTCCAATAGTAAATGTGGTTCCTAACCCGGAAGGTTATGCCTCTTCATTATTTCACACCAGTCAATTCTCAGTGATTAATGGACTATATTATTCAGCAATTACATGTCTGACCCACAGGCAAGTCACAGGATGTTGTTAGGAAGTGGGACACCTGAGCCTTCAGATTTATTCTCCCAAGACCCTGGGTCATGCAGGGAGGGCTACTTCTAAGAGCAGCCAATCGTAACCAGCGACCACATGTCGGGTCCTCCTATGCCTGGTTTTGACCTCCATTGTAACACAGGTTGTCATAGCAAAATGGATCCTGGTCTTCTGTTTGCCTTACCTGCCTTCCTGGAATCTATTTATACTTCCCACTCAATCATGAAATTTTGTATTCTGAACCTAGGAGCTCTCAGAGATCAGGAGAGGCCTCAACTACAAAATTTTTTAAAAGAAAAATGAAAAATGGGGTTTCTAGCAATTATGACCCACAAGGGGAAATCATTTATTGCATTGTCTTCTTCAAGTGCCCTCCCCCGTACTACAGAGAATTAGTCACCTCATGACCTTGAATCACCTCAGAACCATTTCCTCCCCTTCCCACCACCGATTGGGAGCAACTCTCTGTAGGTGGCTTGCTGGGCCCATTCTTTCTTAACACCTGTGTGCATTTGAAGTTGGGGAAGGCACCTGCAGGGCCTGGTACAGGGCCTGTCTGTCTGCCTGTCTGTCCCCTCTCTGGTCCTTGTTCCTATCTGGCTCGCCCTCTCACTATTGACAAGAACTGGGATACCGCAGCTCCAGGCCTTACTCTGTAGCGGCTCCCACTGGGAACGCGCAGGCTGCCTCCAAGTCTGTCTGCTCCCTGCCTGTCCCAGAGAAACATCGGGTCAACGCGCCGGCATACTCACAGTCTGATGATATCTGGTCCAAACATGCTGACCACTAGGTAGCAGGTGGCTTTTAAGAACAGCTTTTCTAAGGAAAACAAAGAGGGCAAAGGGAATATTTTTTTTATTATGATGAATATAACACACACATTGATAATGATCATCTTCTCTAGGAACTAAGCTGAGTGATTAACTGATCGTTAACGCAAGCCATTAATTGTAAGGGTTGGCGGAATGTTACAGTTAATGTAGCCATTAAAATATCATTTCCATATCAGGTTCACGGGCATGCCAGGGTGTTTACTGTACATGCTAAAGAGCACTTGTTTATTTTTAGAACACAGTTAAATTCCGGGCTTTTATTTTACTTTTATAGCAGCGAACATCTGAATGGGGGTGATCCCATTGCTGAAGTTGAAAGAAACAGGGCTCGCTTTCAAGTACATAATCTGAAACACTGCTTTGTTAGAAATGTTCTTCCCTGGTGTTCATTTGGGGAAAAAGACTTTGCCTTGGCTATTTCGTTTTTGCGACTGGTATTTCAGAGATAAAAGGAGACCATCTCTGAGAGGTGTTCCTGCCTTGCCATCTCTCTCTCTCTCTCTCTCTCTCTCTCTCTCTCTCTCTCTCTCTTTCTCTCTCTCTCTCTTTCTCTCTCTCTCTCCTCCACAGAAGTGCTCTGTGGGTTGATCTGCCTACATGGTGAGATGTGTTATCTCCCTGGACCTTTTCTCCAATTTGTGGGTTCTTGTGGGATCTGGGAATCCCAGGGAGGACCTCAGCACAGTCAGGGACAGATGGGCTGACCTGGGAAAGGATGGGAAACCCTCCCAGAGAACTGACCTGGTCAGGCTCATCTCAGACTGGGCTTCCCTTGCTTGGCAGGTAGGAGAGTGAAAACACAATCAATTCAGGGAACTTTCTCTTGTTCTTCATTTTTACTCAGTGGTAAATAATGTCAACATTTTATGATAAATTAGATACAGTCATAGAACTTTTTCTTTTTTACAATAATGTATAATACTTTGAACACAGTGTGCTTTTTAAGAATATTTTTTATTGATTTCAGAGGGAGGGATAGAAACATCCATGCTGAGAGAATCATTGATTGTCTCCTGCAGGACCCAAACAGGGGATTGAGCTTGCAACCCAGACATGTGCCTGACCAGGAATCAAACCCTGATTTCCTGGTTATGGGTTGATGCTCAACCACTGAGACACAATGGCCAGGCCACAGTGTGCTTTTGAGGTAGGAACTTGAAACTTCCCCAAATTACTTTTAACCTTACAGAAATCTATACTAATAAAAGGGTAATATGCTGATTAGACCAGACATCTTCTGGACATCCTTCTGGACAAAGCCACAGTGGCAATGGGCAAAGGCAGAGGCAGTTAGGGGTGATCAGGCAGGCAGGGAAGCAGTTAGGGGTGATAAGGCCAGCAGGGGAGGGCAGTTAGGGGTGATCAAGCTGGCAGGCAAGTGAACAGTTAGGAGCCAGTGGTCCCAGATTGCTAGAGGGATCCCGGATTGGGGAAGGTGCAGGCCAGGCTGAGGGGACCCCTCCTCCCATGCACAAATTTCATGCACCGAGACTCTAGTAAAAATAATTAAAAAAATGATGAGGGAATGCTATGAACATCTGCCTGACAGCAAAATAGATCACTTAGATGAAATGCAAAAACTCCTAGAAAGACCAACTGTCCAAACAGAGTCAAGAATAAACAGACAATCTGAGAAGACATATAACAAGAGATTGAATTAGTTATCAAGAGTTTCCATAAATAAACCAAGACCAGATGGCTTCACTGGTGAATTGTACGAACTCTTTTAAGAAAGCATCTGAATAGACATTTCTCCAAAAAAGATATGCAAATGGCCAATAAGCACGTGAAAAGATGCTCAACATCCTTAGCAATTAAGGAAATGCAACTCAAAACTGCGGGAGATACCACATCACGCCCACCTGGAGATGCTATAATCAGAATGACAACTACTAACATGCATTGGGGGTGTGGAGAAACCAAACCCTCATACACTGCCAGGAGGGTGGGAGATGGGGAACGGGGCAGCCACTTCGGTAAGCAGTCTGGAAGTTCCTCAAATGGCTAAGCATAGAGTGACCATAGGGCCCAACAATCCTGGGTATGCACTCACGGGAATAAAAAGCGCACACATCCCTGTAAAAACGTGTACAGGGACGATCAGAGCCGCATGATTCAAAATAGCCAAGAAGTGAAAGCAAGTCAGCCCGAATATCCGTTAACTAATGACCAGATGGACGGAATGGGCTCAGTCCACACAATGGAACATCACTCAGCACACAGAGCAGTGACGTTCTGACACACACTACACAGATGGCCACAAAAACCTCATGCAGAATGCAAGAAGCAGTTCAAAAGACCATGTATTGCATAATTCCGCTTATTTGAAAGGCCCAGAGTATGCAAATTCAGAGATAGGAAGTAGATATGGTTGCTCAGGGACTGGGAGGTTGCAGGTTTGGGGGGTATGGAGAAGGGGAGCAGGTCGCTTTGGGGTACAGTGAAAATATTCTGAAGTGGACTGTGCCGATGGAGGCTCCATTCTGTGACTAAAACCACCGAATTATACACTTTGAGGGGGCAAAGTGTAAAATATGCGACTCTCAGTACAACTGCTTACAAATGACATAGGTGCCTGGCCAGGGTGTCTCAGTGGTTGAGTCTTGACCCAGGATTCCGGGTCTGGACACATGGCTGATTGCAGGCTCAGTCCACAGTAGGGGGTGTGCAGAAGACTGCCAACTGATGGTTCTCTCTCATCATTGATGTTTCTATCCCTCTTCCCTCCCTTCCTTTCTGAAATCAGTAAAAACATATTTTTACAAAACGATTATGCTCTTCTCCCTGGGTTGCTGAAGTGAAGGGCGACCAGAAGCTCTGACAGCAGACCTCAGGCCCCAGCTCAGCACCTGCTCAGGCTTCTGCCCGTAGTCGGGCTGCTCCCTCACAGGCTGCAGCCTCCTTGTCTGAAAGGGAGGTGGGTCAGTGTCTGTCGGCACCATGCTGGGAGTTTGGAGCACTATGTGACAGAGGCAGAAGCCGTGGGAAGCATGCTGGAAGTGAGTTTCAGGTGTGGCTAACGGAGAAAGAACTTGGCCAAGAGCAGATGGATTTAAAACTAACACCAGGCTGTTCTTTGATTAACTTGCAGGACTGCCTGGTGAAACTAGAAGTGTGTGTGAGTGTGCACGTGCATGTGTATGTGTGTGAGTGCACATGTGTGTGTGTGTGAGTGTGCACACGTTAGTGTGAGTGTATGTGCATGTCAGTCTGAGTGAGTGAGTGTGTGTATGTTCTTTCATTCAGAGGTGTGGAGATATAAAGGAAGGTTTCTAATAGATTGTGAATGTCCCATAATAGGAGGATGGATAAGTAAGGTGGAGGCCATTTACATGGAGAAGAACTAAAGGGAGATTAGGAGGCGTGGCCTAGCGCTGTGTGTCTTACTGTGTGCAGACCTCAGCATCCTGCGGGGTGATAAAGAGAAGCCGCCGAGTGGCGTGTACCATGGGCACTGATGCAAATTTGAAGCCCCCAGGAGGGAGGATTCTGGAAAGATGATGGTTGGAGCAGCAATTTTGGAATTTCTTTGAATATTGAACAATTTCTCTCTCTGACATAAAACAACTCAAACCCAGATTGGTGATATTTAGGGCACCATCTTGGCTTCTTCTGACTCATAATAGCAAATTTCAGAGGCTGTTGAGGTACAATGAGAGAGAGAGAGAGAAAGAGAGAGAGAGAGAGAGAGAGAGAGAGAGAGAGAGAGAGAGAGAGAGAGAGAGAAAGAGAGAGAGAGAGAGAGAGAGAGAGAGAGAGAGAGAGAGAGAGAGAGAAGCAAACATATGGATAGGAAAACCAAAAACCATAGACAATAGTTTCGACAAAGCTTAAGTATCTCCAAGTTTCCCAATGTATAATTAGACAAGGTAAACCACACAGAGTCACAGGCCTTGTGGGTTATCAGCATCTTATGGAAGAAATGGGATGTCAGATAAACCCAAGCACAGGATGATCCCCAAATAACCCAGAGGTGTGGGCTGGGAAGGTGGTGGGCCTGGGAGGGGCTGTGCCCGCTGCAGCTCAGGTGCGGGCAGAGGCTCCAGGCGGGAGGGTCGGGCACCTGCAGTCAAGAAACTGACCAGCGGAGCCCTCTGCAGGACAAAGCACAGGGAAGAGGAACTGCTGGCCTTGGAGCCCACATTGAGCAGGACTGGAGCCATGTAAAGAGAAAACCAGAGAAAGTGGGCAGGGGAGCAGAGTCAGGAAACCTCAGAAAGCAAGCTGTCTCTCCCCCATCCCCGCCCCCAAACACACACACGCACCCAGAAACAGCAGAAGCAGGAGTTCTGTGCATTTAGAAAAGCTCCCGCGAACCACTTCTTTTTCTATATGAAAACTAATTTCATATAAAAATGAGCAACAGAAATGTATCTAGGTCAACACCCATACAAAGTTATTATAAGAAGAAAAAAGAATAAGGAACAGAACCAAATCCCCACAGATAGCAAAAGCATGCCAGAAAGTCATTCCAAAAGGGGATTAAAACACAATATTTCAAAATGAACTAAGAAGCATTAATAAAATGATAGAGACATGAAAGAACAACAGAAATGAGAATTAGAAAAACTTAGGCATGGAAAAAACAATTCAGGGAAGAGTACAAGATTATAAACTAAATGAAGTCTGAACTAGAATGAAAAGAAGAAGGGAAGGCAATGCTGATGTCTTAGGAGAAATTGAAAGGTGAAAGGGAGGAAAAATGTGATATAAAACAAATGAAGAGATAAAAAGTATTCAAGGTAGAATATTGAAGGTAGGCAAAGAAGATTCAAAATAGGAATAATAGGCATCCCTGAAGAAAAAAAAAAAATAAGGCAACTGAACAAATACTACCAACTTCCCTGAAATTGTAAGAAATGTATATGAACACTCCCTTCTTCCTCCTCCATCCCCCAATTGAAAGGGCACACTGCATGACTCAAAACATCCATGCACAATAACTAACACCAAGACATATTCTGGTCAAGAGGCTAAATTTCATAGAAGAAAGAAAAATAATCCTTTGAGCTTCTAGGCAAAAACAGACTTATATAAAAAATTAGATTATCATTATGCTTTTTAATAACATATTTAAGATACTCCGAGAAAGAAATTGTGTGCCAAAGATTTTTATTTCCAGGAAAACATTGACTTTCAAGTATAAAGGGTACAGACAGCTTGTTATCAAACATGCAAGAGATTCAGGGAATATTTCCCATGAGCCCTTCCTGAGGCATGAGCTCGAGGCAACAATTCAACTAGACAGACATGCTCAGAATGGCTGAAGGGGACCATCCATCACAGAGCAGCTGATGAAACTAATAAGAAATGAGGGTGAACGGGAATGGGTATTGGATGGAATAGCGATGTGCTCAGATTACACAGTGCGATGATTAAATAAGAGATGGAAAAAGCATGGGCAGAAAACAATTTTAACTGCTCTCAATGATTATAAAACATATTAATGGTAGTCGTATGATGACTGATATTCTGAGACTGTTCTATGTGCAATGAGGGATAGGTAAATGAATAATTATGGGCTATTTTAATTCTATCAATCCCTTTGACCTTGAGAATTAGGACTCAGAGTGTGGGAAGAAGCAGATTATAACTATGTAGAGTACAGATTAAGAAAAATGTCCTGTAGTCCTGAATTTGAATTCCAGGTGTCAGTATGAATGCAAGAGAAATATTATTTTAAAATTACGTATTTTATCTATGCATATTTCTATCATTGTCTACCGAAGAGAAGAATGATTAGCTCAATAGTAATGAACATTTCTAGGCACCAGATTGTGGTCTTAAAATATTATTTTCCACTTGAAAAAACCAGGGCTTCTAAGGGAAATGACTAATGTCAAGCCTGGGGCTGGCAATGTACAGGAGAGGGCGGGAACACCTGTCATACCAGTTAGTGAGGTGACCTAGGCCCACGTCAAAGGCCTCAGGAGCCAACAAGAAGAGGGTCCCATTGGTCAAAGTTGGATAATAAATGAAATAGACTCAAACTCATCAGATATATATAAATTCATGAGTTTATGACATTTTAAAGAAAGCCAATTGACTACTTTGAGATGATACTAGAAAGGCAGCGAATTGTTTGGAAACTGGCAAATAAAACAAAATAATTAAGTATTTATCCTCCTTCCCTGGTATGAATGGTATCATTAGGGACTCTGGGCAAAATGCCTTTAAAATATTTCTGAAGAGGAGGGGAACTGTCTCTAATATACTTCAGTTACTCAATGACATATATAAATGAGAGATTAAAATAGCACCATTTTGCAACCCACTGTGAACTAATAGGTCTGGTCATTGAGCATCAACAGCTGCTAACATCACAAAAAGAGAAAAATGAAAACCACTTCTGCTGGCCTCCAATGAAAGAAAACACCACACGTATAGTCTTGCCAAAGAAATCAAACTGGAGTCTGATCTAGTCTCTGAACATAGCTGCCAATTTCCAGGAAATACGGAGCACAAAGAAACGCATTCAATTATTCTGTAGGGATGCATCAGCAAAATCCAGACTATGGGAAACTCTTCAAGGCAGATTCCACAGCTAATTTATAAGGAAAAGGGAGGGATGAGAAGGGAGCTAGTAGATTAAAATAGACTTAAAAGACACATCAAAAATTTTAAAACTGGTCAATGCCCACTTGGGTGATAACACTACAAAGCAACGCAAGGAAATGATTACAGTAAAATTGAGGACACGATTTTTTTTTAGGGAGAAAGAAGGATTTATGATGGCTTGGGGTTTGTGGATGGGGATTCCAGAGTGGCTACCTATCTGTTCCTTCTGGACCTTAGCTATGTTTACAAGTATACATTTATTTTGTGTAATTTTCTACATTTGGTTTACCAAGAATTTAAAAAAAAAAATCACCCATAGAACAATACTATTCATTGGATCTAGATTATACAAATAAAAGTGAAAGTATAAGGCTTGACAAGAACAAGACCCATTAAGTTCATGTGTGTGGCTCCCTCCAGAGAGGTAGGTGGATGTAACTGGTGGTTGGGGAGACCCAAGGGTGTCTCAAAGTTGTCCTAATTAAACAAAAGCAAGACCTGATGTATGTCAACATCTTAGCAATGGCCAATCTGGGACCTGGTAAACACGTGTGTTTGTATGGTATCCTCTCCCAGCCTTTAGTTTTTAATTTTAAATGTTTAGCTTGTGAACGCATATTGTGACTGCATGCAAGAAGTTCTCTGAAAATACTTTGGTGCGATTGGCCGAATGCTGTATAAATCGAGGATACAATCACCTTTAGTCCAACTACTTTTACTTATTTACTTAGGGAAAATAATGTAGGCACCCCAATGAATAAGTTCCTTAACATTAAATGCATGAAATATTGACTGTCAAGGAAATTTATACATTATTACTGTTCACCTAACAGTATCTTGAAGAGATAAAAGAATATTTTCTTTCTGCTGAGGTTGAAAAACAAATATGTGACGTGTTTAAACCACCAATCAGCTCCTTCCTTCGCAGGATGTGTAAGGGATTTTATTGAGATCCAGTTCAAATGGATGGAATGTTCCCAGGTTACCTTCCCCTTTGGGCTTTGAGATCAGTTGTCCTTCAGCCTAATGCTTCATGTTGGATCTGCGCATGCATCCAGGTATGTGTATGTGGTCAAATGAACAAACATTATTGAAAACTGTTCATTATTTTGATCATGATTGACCACCATTATTCTGCCACAATGGGAAAAGAATGTCAGGGGATAAAATTTCCTGGAGTGTTTGTTCCCATTTCTATGAGCACCATAAGAATATCAATAGACAGAAATAACACAATCAGCTCCTTCTCCACAGGCATGTGTAAGGTGCAAGCTCATTAATGAAGGCCCATGATGACCCACAAGTAAGAAAAAAGCGCGGGCCTCAGCTGCAGGCCTGTTTCCATATTTACCTGGCAGGTAGCTGCACAGCCTTTCCATGGAGGCCTGGACCGTGGAGTTGTGGACCTGAGCCAGCTGTTCGATCACAGACACCACCAGCACACAGCCTGTAGGAGAGAAGACCATGTCAGCAGGCCGCACAGAGCCTGTGCTGGGGAGTCACGGGGCAATGTGTGTGTCCTCAAGAACACCAGCTCTTTCCAAAGCAGAGAACTCCTGTTTGCCAATCACCTTCAACAACCTACCAGGGGCAGAATTCACTGTGACTTGTAGTGAAACGTGATGTGTGGTAAGAAGATGGTGGGTTTGGGGTTAGAAAGGCTGGTTGTCAGCTAGCTTTGCCACTTGTAATCTATATGACCTTGAGGGAGTCCATGAATCATGCTTTTTTCTTTTTATTTCTTTCTTTTATTTTTTAATTTTTATTATTACATGGGAGGAAGGTGTCATCTAAAGGAAGTCATGCCAGGGTTGAGTCTTGCACACCTAAATCTTGGACTTACCATCCAGACTGTCTAAGCTTTGGTTTCCTCTCTGCAAAGGAAGTCATAACACATTTCTCATAGGGATACTGTGAAGATTAAATGTGATAACTGTGGGGAGCACAGGAGACTTGGTAGGAAAGTTTATAAGGAAGAAAATTCTGAAGAGCACCATGGGGCAGCACTCCACAGAGAGAAAGGAAGCTGGTAAGAGCAGGCCTTGCCAGCAAAGACACTGCAGCACCAGACGAGGCGCTGGCATCCACTGCTCGGTGCCCTCAGTGAAGCCGGGCAGAGCTGGGCAGAGCAGGTCCTAGCTGGTTTGACCTTGAGAGCCAAGGCCTCACTCCTCGGGAAGCAACTCCTTGCAGGGCCTTTATCCACGCCCACTATCAAGGTCCAGTAGATGTGCTTTTAACCTGGTCCCTACACCGTGGGTTTTATCACCTTGCAATGAATTTAGTAGCTGATACTTATTAGCATTTTATGGTCAAGAAAGCACTTTCATATATATTTTCTTTTATTTGAAAAATAAAATTTTAAAATAGATGCAATGCAATCTCATTTTAGAAAATTTAAAAAAGTATATGGAACGGCATAAAAAAGATGAACGTCACTCAAATCACTCAGAATTAAGCCAATTTCACTTTTATTTTAAATACATAAAATATGTTCAATACATGATAATATTTTCACCACATAGAATACACTTTTACAGCCTGACCTGCCTCTGCCCTGCCTGTTAAGTTAGGTGGAACTAAATGAATTTTAACAGCAGTTGAGAATCAATTACAAATAATTACGTTGCAATGTAATAAGAGTCGGCAGTGGGGCACAGTTGAAAAAGGGGGGAGGCTTTGGAATAAGAAAAACAGACTTGGGTTCCAATCCTGGCTCCGTCACTCACAGATGGAGCGCCTGGAAATGAGTCACTACCCTGGGACTCCGTGTGAAAGAGCTGAGAGTTAGCGTACCCTCCGGGAGGGTCACTGGGTCTTCCTCTCACTTGGGGGCCTGACAGAGGCTGGTCTACAGCAGGGGGACTGGAGGTGTTTGCTGACCTGATGTGAGCTAACGGGGAGGCGGCCACCAGAGTGACATTGCCTTGGGGGTTGCTGGTGGTAGCCATGGGAGAGGGCTCATGGTGCACCTGCTGCTGCTCTGGCTCAGGGACCTCCCGGCGCGTTGTTTATCTTTGTTCTGGTCTCATCACAGGATGTGGCTCCCTGCTCACCTGGTGTGAAACAGCAGTGCCCCTTCCTGAGTCAGACAGCAGGGTCTAATGTCCCTGCGTGCGGCTCAGGACCGAAGAAGCAGGAGGTGGGGGCGGGTGGAGATCGTGCACAGTCACTGCCTCAGACGGTGTCTCATCAAGGAGCTGCAAGCGGAGCACCAGAGATGGAACTTCCAGAAAATCTAAGCAGAGGAGGTGGGAGGAAGCCATCCCAGGAGAGGAACAAGGGTGGGGGCCCGGAAGAGCGTGGCCTCTTTCTCCACATTTTCCAGTTAGTGGCATGTGTCCTTTCTGTCTGGGACCTAAAGGAACAATGCCTCACAGGGGGTAGACTTGGTGAGGTCAGCGAGCAGGAGTATGGGTGAATGGGACCGACAGGGACTCTTGTTGGAATTTTCCTCCGGAGGCTCCATAATCGGGGGTCCCAGTGACCACAAACCCTGCACACCACACCATCCCCCTCCCCTAATGGGCTGGGCTGCTCAGGACCAACTGAACTTCGTACTTAAAGACTTGGGCTTTTCTTGTACTCAGCAGAATCCCACCAGCATTCTTAAAAAAAAAAAAAATATATATATATATATATATATATATATATATATATATATATATATATATTGTCTTTAGAGAGAATGGAAGGGAAAGGAAGAGAAACATTAATTGGTTGCCTCCTGCGCGCCCCCTACTGGGGATGGAGCCTGCAGCCTGGGCATGTGCCCCAACCAGGAATCCAACCGTGACTCCTTGGTGCATGGACCACACTCAACCACAGCCAGGGCCCACCACGGGGTCCTAGACTTTCCTGACCCCTTATCGCTGCGGGCTGACGTTGGAAGTCATTAGCTCAATAAAAAGGAGCCCAGGGAAGAAGTCAGTGTCTCTGAAGACCAGTGAGTCTTGGCACCGCCATCTCTCACGTGCTGGCCAAGGGCGCCCTGGGGGAAGCAGGCGATGGGGCTTGAAATCTGGGAGCGCCCAGGTGGGGCCCGGCTCTGACGTGAGTTCTGCTCCCTGCGGGGTTCCGTCCATTTCCCGTGGGCCCACTCCTCTCCCCGGCGATTGCTCATTCAGGGTCCACAGCGAGGCACGTCCCCAGCCCCTCAGGGGCAGGAACGGAGACCCTGGCCCTGCTCTTGCTTCTACTAAGAGCTGCACCACCTGACAAGGTGAAGAATGCTTTCCCGGGGAGAGGCACAGGCAGAGCGATGGCTCCATTACAGACTGTTCTCCGGCTGCCAATACGGGTCTAGCTCTGCTAACTCCAATTTGTCCCAGCGGCTGTTCATTAAGGCAGCGAGGACAGCAGACGGGCGCTGTGCATTCTCTCCGGCCACTGTCTGCCATCGCAGGACGAAGGCTCCTCTCACCTGGCACCTGGAGATAATGAGTCTAATGGAGCCCGACACGCCGCTGCGGCAGGAGAGGCAGTGCAGGGGCCAGACAGAAACACCCGCACAGAGGCCTGCCTGCTCCTGGGCGCAGCGCGGAGGCCGCAGGCTGGCCGCAGCATCCTTAGATGGACACGGAGCTCTTGGAGCGCTGGTTCCGCTCAGATCTGCGCTGCTGGCAAGGCCGCCAGCTGCAGAGAGCGGCGTGCTGGACGCCCGTGGGCCTGAAGCCACACTCCACCGAAAAGCCTTGAAAGCACTGGCAGTTGTGAGCCTGGCCCCCTGAGACTGCACGTCCTCCTTCACCCGAGGAGGAGCAGAGTGACTCATTCCACGGTGAGTGTCCTTTCAGCCTTCAAAGTGTATGGCACGCATTAGCATCTCATTCAAAGCCCACCGAGGTGGAGGAACCACTGCTCCACACGGTTAGATGTGCGGGAGCGGGGCTGGAACAGAGTGGGTATTGGCTGAGTCCCTTCCAGATTCAGGCACTGTGCTGGGCGGTGAGCTCAGGCTGAGAACACACAGGTATGGCTCCTGCCCTCTTACAGGTTATGTTATTTGAGGGAAAAGGGATCATAAGTAAGCAAACACAATTATACATAATTTGGGGTGCTCTGAAGAGAAGGAGCGGGGTGAAATAACAGAGGGAGTGATGAAGAGGTGGGGTAATCCTTCGTAAGTAGAGCCGATAGAGGACACTTCTTGGAAGAACACGTAACCAACGGCTAATATAACGGAAAGGAGAAAGCAGATTGGGAAACTGGAGCAGGCTTTGTAGGCAGGGGGCGTTGGTGCCCACTCCAAAGTAATGAACCTGGTGCCAGTGGGGGGGGGTGCAGGAGGCAGCTGGTCAATGTTTCTCTCTCACCGATGTTTCTAGCTCTCTGTCCCTCTCCCTTCCTCTCTGTGGAAAAATCAATAAAATATACTTAAAATAAAAAAATAAATAAAATAGCTCATAAACTTATCTTTGAAAAAAACTATAATATCAACAATGTTTTAGCTTTTCTATGTTGTTTTTTTAACTGCAGGTATTTAGAGTTTTCACTACATCTGTGGCCTTTCACAACCCCCCTGAAATATCATTTTTATCAGAAAATGCTCACTGGGTTCCAAACTGCTAGCTCTCCCAAGAACACTGGCAATGCTAATGGCACTATATCAAATAGTTGCTGGTGAGAACAGGGCTGAGGGCATTCGAAGGAGAGCAGGGCCCAGTCAGGGCAGGGAGAGACCATGAAGGCTGTGCTGAGTGGGACAGGATGGTTGGCGTGGCCGGTTTAGAAATACATAAAGCATTCATGATAAAGAAACAAGAGTAAAGACACCAGGAGCCATTCCATCCTGTTATGCATTCAACACCTACTTATGAGCACCTACTATGTGCTCAGAGGAGACCACGGTGAGTAAGAGAAGTTACAGACCAGGAGGAAAGACTGAGGACTAGAAGAACCATCTGGTCATTGCAGCCTGTAGGTGCTGGGGTGCAGGGACCTGTTAGAGCGTTGGGACCACAGAGGAGGAAGGACCTGAACTCTGCCCTGGGAAGCAGTGACCGTCTCCTGGCGGAGCTGAGCCATAAGGAACGGGAGGACCTCACTTGACAGAAAAAGGCAGGAAGGGCCTTCAGGAAGAGACCTGTGGGTGAGAGAGAAAAGCTGGCCAAGGCTCCAAGCGGTACAGTCCAGAGTACAGATCAATGGCCTTCAGACATTTTGCTCTGAGCCCCCCTTGAAAAAATGATGTACCTCTTCCACATATTAATGGATGTTTAAATATGATTAAATATATATCAATTTAAATCGCTGCAAAGGGTATAACTTCAGGCAGACTGTAGATATTACAATAGAAATAATATATTAATCTTCTATATATGTCCAAAGAAATCTAAATATAATAGTGATTTATATGTATTCTTATCCACGTTCTTTCACATTGAGAAATTTATCTTGATAATTCCTCTCTTTGAATTCATATTTCAATGAAAAGTCTACTCCTTTGTGTTTTTCTTCAATTATCAAATTTTATCCCAATGGAATATACTTTAATGGTTGAAAGTATTTTATTGGCCACACTATTATACTTCTTAACATCAAAATCAGGTATAAAATTTTAGAAAAGATTCATTTCCTGTTAATATAACATCTAAGTAGTAAAAATTCTTTGGGATATAGTTTATTAATAAAATTCACTTATCTAAACAATATATATTGCCAATTTGATAAACAATTCCTAAATAATAAAGGTAAATTTTTAAAAATATGTGTGTTTTTTTTTTCAATGATTTCAGAGAGGAAGGTAGAGGGAGAGACAGAAACATCAATGATGAGAGAATCATTGATGGGCTCCCTCCCGCACACCTCCCACTGGGGATCGAGCCAGTAACCCTGGGCCTGGGCCTTGACTGGGAATCAAACTGTGACCTCCTGGTAGGTCGACCACTGAGCCACATCAGGCCGGACATAAAAGTAAATTTTCATTGAAACTGCATCTCTTAATAAGAGAGGCCTTTTAAATTAGTACCTGTATCTGTTGGAAAATATGACTTATACATATAAAGTGACAAGGTTCAGGATCATGTCTATTGCTATTTTCCATTTAAAAAAATAAGTGTCAAGAAAACACATTTGCTTAACAAAGTAAATGGGAATGAAAGGACTTTTGATATAGTAATGTCACTCAACACATTAACTCCTTCTCCGTTAAATGCCAAAAACCATAGCGTGATCTTTCATAGAAAATTATCCCAAATCATCTGTCACTTGACAACTCTATTAAGTCCCCTTCAGTGTGTTGAAAGGCAAGAACGAGAAACCACCTGACTTGCAAGAACATTTGTTACCTAGTCACTCTCTCGGTTTCTGGGAAATATAAGAAATGTTTTGCTAATTCTTATCTTTTAATCATGTCTATTCCCTTGTTAAAACCCAACAGACTCAGAAAAAATTGGGAAGCTGAACCATTGCTCTTTTCAGTGCACTTTTGCCTTTACAGTGTTTTAAGTAAAATCTTTTATCTTAATGCACTCTTCAGATGCATCTGTCGAATGCTGGATCTGCGGAATTAGTTCATTAAGTTATGAAAAATGCCCTTCCTATAAACCTCAATGGCCAAGTCAGTGCTTCACATAAGTGGCGAGATGATGAAATGCTTTCTCTTTCAGGGGGAGGGGTGGCTTACGAACAAGTGTTCAGTTACAGGGAAGGAGAGAAAGTGAAATTTCTGTATATATAAGTTGTGATCATAAATTTTCAACTATGCTGGCTGTTTCTAACTCTTATTTTTGCCAGTCACACTGTCATATTACCACTCACATTGGCTGGAAACCATTGGACCACCTTTTATTTTTTTTAACATTCAAACTATAAAGTTATCTCTGACCATTTTATGTGGGGTGGTGGGATGGGAAGAGGGGGTTTTAACAGGGTCTGAAGACATGTTATATATTTAAGTAAACATGAATGAGAAGAAAAACTACGTTTTTCTCTAACCTTTTAAAAAACTTCCTGAGCACCAAATAAATAGTCCTAAGAACATCCTTGATGAATTAATTTAAATGTCAATGACTTCCGCACATAAGGATTACTTTGCCTCTAAATCATCCGTGTAAAGAAAATGATGTTTTGCAAAAATTAAACATGGCTCATTATTAATTCTATCACATCTGATAAGTGGCAGAGAGGGGCCCATAGAGCCATATTGGCTTAGTGACCAAGTGGGATGTCTAGTTCAGTGCAGACACACTATGGGAAGCTGAAAAGGGGCCCCCTGGGGCTTGGTTCTGACCTGGGTGATGTTCAAGGTCATGGCCTCAGGGTACTGTGTGGGTCCCACTGCAAAGGCTCCCTGTGGGAGGGAGCTGGGCTCTTTATGATGGGGAGGTTGGCTGGATCCTTCAGTAACATCTGTGTGGCTCCTTTTGGAGTATCTGCACCCCCAACTCCCTGTTCTTCTGCCTCGCTCATGTTTATTCTTGCTACTTGTGATCCTAGGAATTACACCCTCACTACTCAACATTGGCCAGTGCCCCAATGTTGGGAAACAAGATAAGAGAATGGCATAAGACAATAGCAGGATAACAGAGGCAATGGTTTTTTTAAAATGTTTGATTTAGATAGGACACACAAAACACAAAAGAAAAAAATGGGTAAATTGAACTTCAAAATTTAAAACCTTTGCACTTCCATGGATACCTCAAGATGACGCAAGGAACTTTTATAATTCAACAATAAAACAAAAAATAAAATCCCTCAAAACCCCAAAATGGGCAACGGACTTGAATAAACATTTTTTTCAGAGAAGCTATGCAAATGGCCAACATTTTGAGAAATGCAAATCAAAACAAGTACCACTCTGTACTAAAAAGATGGATAATTATAAGTTAGATGGCTATTAACTGCTCTGGAAAACAGTCTGGAAGTTTCTAACAATGTTGACGTGGAGTTACATTTTGGCTCAGAAATTCCATTCCTGGGTATGCAGTATATACCCACAAGTATAAAACATACCCCCACACTCAGCCCTGCACAGGAATGATCACAGCAGAATCATTCATCAGAGCCAGGAAGAGGGAGCAACAGGAATGTCCCTCAGCAATGAGCAGACAAGCAATGGGGGTGTATCCATGCAGGGAGTGGGGGTGCTGTGGGCTCGCCCTGGGAGCCCTCTACAGGCCCTGCCTCCCGCAAAGGAAGCCCTCCCTCTAGGGTCACTTCACACCCCAGGAAGGTTCAATGTGGGGGTTCCAAGGCCTGAACCCACTTCCGGATAACTCTTAAAAGCCATTTTAATTTCAGAGCTTTGCATGGGATTGCCTGAGGCCTTTTAAAAAAATAAATAAAAATATTTTTATTGATTTTAGAAAGAGGAAGGGAGAGGGAGAGAAAGAAACATCAGTTGATTGCCTCCTGCATGCCCCTCACTGGGGATGGAGCGCACAACTCAGACACGTGTCCTCACTGGGAATCAAACCAGTGACCTCTCAGTGGATGGGACGATGCTCAACCACCTGAGCCACAATGGCCAGAGCATCTTGAATGGCTGCAGCACAGCCGCCTTCCCTTGCCCGCTCCGCTGCCTTCACTCCCTCCAGGAGTTTTCCCCAACAGCACTCCTCCAAAAACTCCTCGGCTCCAATTTCTGAGTCCTGTTCCCCGAGGAACCACTCTGAGCAGTAAGACACCGATTTGGACTACCTGCAAGCAGCTGGTTCAGCCCAGCCAGCGCTCGGGAACCACTGATCACACTGCAGGCTGCTCTCGTACCGCCTTTCTGGTGGATGATGATGACAGGGGAACAGTCATCCCCATGGTTAGCCAGATGTTGTGAGTTGCTGAGGAAATGGCTGTTACATCATCATCTGAGCTAATCAGGAACAGACTCTCCGAGCTCTTGGGCCACGGAGTATATATTTTTAAATATATTTTTATTGATTTCAGAGAACGGAGAGGCAGAGATAGAAATATTAAAGATGAGGGAGAACCATTGATTGGCTGCCTCCTGCCTGTGCCCCAGGGGAATCCAGGCATGTGCCCTGACTGGGAACCAAACCATGACCTCCTGGTTCATAGGTCGATGCTCAACCACTGAGTCACCACAGCCACGCAACCATGGAGCATTTTATGGAAAAAGTGAACTGGTGTGGCTAGCAGAGATGGCCACAAATTCCTTGACAACCCCCCCCCCCGCCCCCGCATCAAAAGGAGGGGTCTGTGCCCGCTCCCCGTGAGTCTGAGGGAGGCTGGGCAGTTCCCAGACCCTATCTGTGACAGATTGGCAGCTCCTAATTCCTGTGCTTTGAACTCTCTTTCCGGGGTACCTGAGCTGCCAAGTAAGATGTCCTACTTCCCTGAGCTGCCCTGCTGGGGAGGCCAAATATACCCGCTCTGATGGACATTCCCAACTGAGCCAACCTTCTAGCCACCTCCCTCCCTCAATGCACCACGCATGTGAGTGAAGCTGTTGGATCATCCCAGACCCACCCATCTTCCATATGAACCCGCTTAGTGACCTTGGTCAACCCTACTCAGAGTGGAAGAATCACCAGCCAGCCTCTGAGAAATCCTTGACCCACAACAAGGTGGCCGGTTTTAATTTGTGTGCAGCAACAGACAACCAGATACCCCCTCCTGGGTCCCCTCAACTCCTCCTCGAACTCTCAGTGCCTCCTAAGAATGGGGCAGGGAGGGGAACACTTGGCTCCTGTCTGCTTGACAACTTGCCTAAACCTAATCATTAATTAGCAAACCACCCCAGAGGTAGAACGTATTTCACTTGAGCCTTTCAACAAGTGTGTTTCCACTAGCCAGGCTGTAGGGTCTTGTTGTGAGGAAAAGAAATGGTGGTAAA
The DNA here is from genome assembly GCA_036971965.1 of Nyctalus aviator. Taxonomy (NCBI): domain Eukaryota; kingdom Metazoa; phylum Chordata; class Mammalia; order Chiroptera; family Vespertilionidae; genus Nyctalus; species Nyctalus aviator. The sequence goes on from CM072930.1 coordinate 4,012,842, forward strand.
TCATTATTTGACAGAACCAAATAGTGGGCGAGGACGATCGCCCAGACATGGCCCCCCGGGGGACACAGACCTCTGCTCGCAGACCTGTGGAGAGCAGACCCACCGGGAACCGGGTCTGAGGTCTTAATGTAAAAGGAGACAGTTAGAGGTGTTTTCATATATAACCACCCCAGGTCCTGGTTTCTCCAGAAACAGGACTAACTTGGATGCTTTCCTGTGCTGCCTCCAGGAGTAATGTCAGTGTCGGAGTGTGTGTCCGGATGCTCCATGTGTCAGATGTGGCCATCACGCTTGCACTTGGGGTTCTTTTCTGAGTCGCTCACTGAGTCCTTGCCACGAGGAGTTCTGAGTCTCTTGGCTCTAAGGACTGGCCCATTAAAACACCCACCACTGCTTAGAAGCTCCAGGGACAGCACGAACATCAACGGTCTTTCTCTCCCTGTACTTCTCTACAAGTGCCCCCGGAACAACAAAGCAACAGCTTGGAAAGAAAAGACTCCCATACAAGACAAGGAGCCGTAGCTCAATCCAAGCCCCATGTTTCCAGGTGGCCGTGCTGTGGCCCGCAACCCTGGGCTCCCTGGAAGACAGGAGGAAGCGGAGACCCCCGGGCACAGATGAGACCCACAGAGTGCAAACACTCTCCTGTACGCGCGCGATCCCCATGCTCACAGCAACCCTGGGAGGCGGGGGCTGTGTCTCATCAGTAAGAACACGGAGTTCTGGAGGGTCAAGCAACTTGCACAAGGTCTCACAGACAGTGAGGGATGGGTTTGGGGTGGGCGGCGTGGAAACTCAGGTGTGTGTGTGTGTCTGAGTTCAAGTCCACCTTCTTTCTAATTGTGATGCTGCCTACAGTCCTTCTGAAAGATGCTCAGAGCTCCCGCCCTTCTGTTCCCTGTCCAGGGGGGCAATGCCCATCCAGGATCCAGAGCGGTAGGTGACGGCTTCCTACCCACAACCGCGATGGCAGGAGGCTTCTCGCCACGCCAGGTGCCAGGAGCCAGCAGCGGGCCCGCTCAGACCCAAAGCTTTTGCCTGTCGGGGAAGTCATTGGTGTCTCACTCGGCATCTCACAATGAATGTCATTAAATAAGGTAACAATCTGTGCAAGCCACGTTATTGACCATGACATACTCTGCCCACACAAAAACATGCAAATGCTGTACGTACCCACACAGCTGTGCCCGCGGGAGGGCCTGGCGCCAGGCCGGTCATCGTGGGCCGCAGGGGCCGAGGTGAGAAAGGGCAGGAGAAGGAGCAGAGCCGCCAGAAGCACTTTCCAGGGGGACTTCATGTCGGGGCTCCCCACCAGAGGGGCCAGGGGGCCGCAGAGCCGCTGGCTGAGTGAGGCTGATCTCCAGGCGCAGATCAGAGCAGTCTCACCCCTTCTCTTCCGTCCTCCAGCACACACCACACACACCCCACGCTCACACTCACACTGTTCATGAAGTATGAGGCCAATCAAGGCGCGCACACACTCACACGTCACTGGTCACTACTGCAGATCCCGGGAGAGCCCGGGCGGGGAGCGGGCAGGACCCCGCAGGCAGCCCTCTGGCTGCAAGCTGCCCAGAAGGACGCGCCCGGGGCAGGAGCCCACACATCTGTGCTTTCCGCGAGGTCACGGCCCAAACCCGGAGCCTGCAGTGGCAGGAGGCACTTCCCCTTTCCTTCTTGCAAAACTAAACTAAAACTAAAACTGCAGAAAAAAAAAACCAAAAAAAAACCCCAGGAAACCACAAACACAGTGCCCGCGCGACTGGCTCAGCGGCCCACAACCTGCAGAGATGGTCTGTCCACCCAGAAGCTATTCCGTTGTGCTACAAACAGCTTTCGGGGAGGCCACCTCCTGACTTTGTTGCCAGAATTATTTAAGGGGCCAGGCCTCCAGGCCTCCTCCGGCCTCTACAGGACGGTGATGAAGGGGTAGGGAGTGCAGCGAGGGGGGTGGGGGTGGGCCTGCAGGATGCTGGGCCTGGGAAGGAAGCCCTGGAGCCAGCACATGGCCTTCTCACCAGTGTGTTTGCAGCCCCCGCCGGAGGCCATTTCTGCCTTTCTAAGAGACGGATTTTCAGTTTTGAAGTTGAGAAGGAAATGCGATTTTGTGTGCGGTTTTTTTCCTGGAGAAAACAAACACACAGAACGGAACCGGATCACTGAGAGAAGAGACATTTCCTAGGTGCTTTTGCTTTCTGAAACAGTAAGCTCACAACTTACAGGAAGCCATACACATTCTCAGACCAGACAAGGGGGCTGGGCCACAGGGCCACCATCTAGGCAAGCGTGGCTCCTGCGCCCTGCAGTCTCTGCTTGGGCTCCGAGGAAGCTTATTGTAAACTCATCAAATACCATCAAAGCTTCCGACTCGGTGGAGGTCTCTACTCCCCGTCCCCCGTCCCCCCCCTCGCCCCCCCGCGAGTCCCCCCCGAGTCCTCCAGCGTTGGCACAGGAATGCATTTTGAGTGGCAGGCAGGATTTTAGGCTTGTGATCTTCCTGTGACGGGCAGTTAGATGTGAGCAGAGCCAGGAGGACGGGTGGGCCAGGCACAGAAGGTCAGCAGGGCATAAAGTCCTGAGGGCCCAGCAAAGCACAACTGTAGGGTGGGGCCTGGCCCCCAGGGTGACTTTCCTCCCCTAGCCCGCCCTTTCCTCCCTAACAGTGACATCCAGGCCTCAGTCCTTTGTCGGCTCCAGGCCCAGAGAAGCAGCAAAACTAGCCACAGCTGCCTCAGGACCAGCTGCTTTGACTAATGACCCTGCCTGGTGCCAGCCAATCAGTGGAGAGCTGGACCTTGGAAAGCAGCTGCCTATTCTACTGTGACCTTCCCCGGGGACCGCCCTGAAATCTCCACCCTTAAAGCCTTCAGGACAATGGCGCCCCTCCTTCCTCAGAGCACCCCTCTCCCTAAGCCTTCCCAGTTCCTCTCAGTTTTTCAGGGTCAAAGAGGGACTCAGAGATGAGGAAGTGATTTTGCTAACTGAGCTGAAGCCACTGCATGTGCCCACACACCACAGAACCCCCTTCCTGCCCCCGGTGGCACAAGTGGCCCTGAGCCGGGCTGTCTCCTCTTCCCCACAGGGCTGTCTGTCCCCTGAGCACTGCGTGCCAGTGGCCTAGGATCTCTGCCCGGCTCGCCGGAAGGCCTGGCCCGACCTCCCTGCGGCTCACGTAAACTGGTTGGACCCCGTTCCGTGTCCCCAGAGGACCCTGCCTGCTCGATGCTCCAGTCCCATTTTCTCCCAGCCTGCACTGAGAATGGGATTTCCTCCTTGAAGCACCTTGGTATTCACTTCCCTCAGAGAGCCCCGACTCAAACCACAGGCTGTCCCCTCTCCCCTGCCCCCAGCAGAGGGCTGGGTTTATAATCCCCAAACGTTCCCCCAGTCCTGGCTTGTTCTGTCTGGATAGACTTCCTAATGACGTTCTCACCGGCACTGGCCTCAACCATCGCCTCCACAGCAAGTTCCTTAGAGAAAATCACAGGAGCCGGCGGCAGGACCTGGCGTAAAAGCGGGCGCTCTTCTCTCTGACTCTCCTGTTTCCGACACCAAGCGTCACTCATTGCTCCTGGCTTCCCAGGATGCTCCATGGTAGTCATCAGTTCTCACCTGCCTCTCCTCCCCAGGTGGGGGTTATTTATTCCAGCTCACTCAGTCCTCTCTGTTGTCTGCCAGGAAAATGGTAAATTAGTCCCTGACAAGGGGGTGTGTCCGCTTATTAAAGGAGTCCTGGACTTGCCCTGGCCGGGTGGCTCTATGGGTTGGAGCGTTGGCCCATATACAAAAGGTTGCAGGTTGCAGGGCACATGCCCAGGTTCCAGGTTCAATCCCCGATCAGATCACATGTGAGAGGCAACTGATTGATGTGTCTCTCCCACATAGATATTTCTCTCTCTTCTTCTTCTCTATAAAATAAAAAGTCTGGGTTTAGGATCTGGAAACCATCTTTTTATGGCATCATAATTCACTATCTGTCTGTGTGGCCTTGGCTATCAGTTGATTTAACATAAAATTGAGTATGTAATGCCAACATTACAGGAAAATTGTGAGGATTAAAGAGACAATGTGAGTAAATATGTATAAGGAAATACTGCATTGATGAGAATTAAAATGTTTCATTGACTAGCTTTCACAATGAACACAATTACAAATACAACAAATTACAAATTAAATGTTCTATTCAATGCCAATGTTTGGCTTTTTAACATAAACCAATAAAATAAAATAAAAATTTAAAAATCAGCCTCGTTTAATTGGACTCACAGTCTTCCACAAGGTTTGCTCTCTCAATGCATATTTATTGATGACCCACTATTGGTGATCACCGTGCAGTCAGGCACCGTGGCAGGCATGGAAGTGAAGAACACTACAAAGACCCCTGCCCTGAGTTTCTATTTCATGGAGTCACACCTGGTTTGCTGTTCCTTCTGATAAATCTGCTTGAACTTAGTGCCAGTGCTCCTGCTTCCTTCCTTATTCAGGCACCTGATTGGAGCAGCAGCTGTGTGACAGGTTCCTCCTTGGCTGCGTCCAGAACCCGCCACGCCTACGGAGCAGGAAGCTGCCACTCAGCTCCATGTTGCCCAAGTGGGTACAGAGGCTGAGCTCAAGGGCTTGTGACATGTGATTGCAAGACTCCTGTGTTGACCGTGATCACATTTCATAGACATAATGAAACGGCTTGTACCAGGAGATCAATGACCTGAGGCTTTTTCTCTGATCCTCATTGATCACTTTATATAAAATACTAAAGGCCCAATGTACGATATCAGCCTTCGCAGCCCTGGCTTTGTCCGGAAGGTCATCCAGAAGGATATCTGGAAGGTCGTCTGCTGTCCATTCTAATTAGCATATTCTGCTTTTATTATTATAGGTTATTATAGATATTCTATAGAGTCTCACACCCCTTTGCCATTCTGATGAAGACTGTATCTTCTAGAAAAAGGATTTTGTATTTGCCAATTTTAATTCCCAATGAATTTTTTAAAAACCCTGGGCCCCTGAAACTCATTTATTTATCCACAGGTCTGGAAGGCCTTACTTCTCTCGACTTCTTATTCCGTATTGCATCTGTGAGGACGTCCCCTGGACTGGTGATTTCCTCTTGAGATGTAGGAACTTTGATTGAGAAATCGTGTAAAGTTTGGGCTCAGCTACTTCCACATCAGCACTGCGGTACGGTCTCTGGTGAGCAGGAGCATCGGGGTGAACGTTGTCCTGTGGTGTCTGGCTGTGGTCATGAGGCCGTGAGCTGGGAACCCCAGCCCAAAAACTGTCCCGCTGTCTCCAAGCCAGTCAACCTACATCAGTTTTCATTTCTTCTTCTCAGTTTGTGGCAATAAGACCAGAGTTCCTTTGTCTATTGACATATCTGAATGACCTCCTTTATTTCTGTTTGGGTCCTTCCTTTTGTCTTTTACAAAATCCGTGGCACACCCTCTTGGTCACTCAAGAGAAACCAGTGTGGGCGGTCTCCCTTTCCCCAGCCATCAGAGTGTGATCTCAGGGACTAAAATGGCGACAACAATTGAGAATTAATTTATGACATTTATTTCTCACTGTGTTCGCCCAGATAACAGCCCACCAAAGACGTTCATGACCTAGCCTGGGAATCTGGGAAAATGAGTTTCTTTCTTTCTTTTGAATATATATTTTTACTCATTTCAGAGAGTACAGGAGAGGGAGAGAGAGACAGAAACATCAATGATGAGGGAGAATCACTGATGGGCTGCTTCCTGATTGCCCCACACTGGGCATGGAGCCCACAACCTGGGCATGACCGGGAATCGGACTGTGACCTCCTGGTTCATAGGTCAACGTTCAACCATTGGGCCACACTGGCCAGGACAGGAGTTTCTTTCTTAGTTGCTTCTCAGTTCTTCGCTCCATGCGAGCACAACCTCAAGGCCGAGATGCCCCAAAAGGTGTCTGTGTGCAGAACCTCTAGCTCACAGGGACGCATTTCCCTCCTCCACGGGGTCTCCCCGGGATCTGCGAGAACTTGGCCTTGGTGAGGACGCCGGGCCTCCCTCGCTTTCCTCTGACGCCTTCGCCTTCGAAAGCTTCCGGCCGGAGGCTGTCGGGTCCCGGAGACGCCATCCCAATCAGAAGTGGAAATACTCCTGTGTTTGGTTTTTAATTGATTCAATATTGAGACCCATTAAAAACTCAAGATGAAGGATGCAAACTGTTTTGTGTCATCTTTATGGATGTTTTTATTGTTCTGCCGTCCCACTTGGGAGGGGTGATTGATTGCACACAGCAAAACACAGCAGATCTTAAATGTTCAATTAGTCTTGCCACGTGTGCGTGCGCGTGTAGCTGTCACAGTATTTCAAGTGGAGTTTCTCTGCATTACCTGACTTAATGAGCACTCAGACAGCTCTGGCACGATCGTCGAGATGCATAAATCAGGCAATTTTTATAATTTGGAATTTCACGGGGTTTATTTAAGGTGCTGTGGGAATTGCCATTTTAATACAGCGCCCCCGCCACTCTGCGCACAGCCATGCTCGCTCTCAGGAGATGCTCAAGTGTCGAATGGATTGAAGCAAATTTGAACTCTATTTTTAAAATTAAGTTGCTCGAGTCCTTGCCTTCAATAACATATAACTCCAAGCTTGGCAATTTGGGTTGAGTTATTTTAAAAGCACTTTTTATTAGAAAGGTAAATCATTTTTATTGTTCAAAGGTGGGAGAATGTGAAAAGGCTTCTCCATAGTTCCTCATCGGTAGCTCTGGCCTTGATGAGGATAACCAGCGTTTACAGTTTGGTACGCTCGCTCCCTGCCTTTGATGCACATAAAAATTTAAAATAAAATACTGTCATACGTTTTTATAAACTGTTTTCCCATAAAACTTACAGCAAAGTTTAAACACATAAAAATCATGTCAACAATTATACTTCCAGACTTCCCTTTTAAATTGATACATAGAGGTGAGTGTATTTTATGGAATATAAAAAAAGGCCTATTGTTGGACTTTGGATTATTTCTATATATTTGTTTGTTTGTTTTTTCCTTTTTTAAAAATAAAATATATTTTATTGATTTTTTACAGAGAGGAAGAGAGAGGGATAGAGAGTTAGAAACATTGATCAGCACCCCCCGCCCCCCGCTAACTGGGGATGTGCCCACAACCAAGGTACATGCCCTTGACCGGAATCGAACCTGGAACCTTTCAATCTGAACCTTTCCACTGAGCCAAACCAGTTTTGGCTATTTGCTATTTTAAAACCACATTATATTATACATCTCCCAAAATGAAAAGAAATTCCCAACCCACTAATTGTTTCCTTAGGATACATTTGCATGGTGGAATTGCTTAGTCAATGTTATGCACATTTTTTATAGACTTCTTTTTTAATATATAGCGAGATTTCCCAGGAGAAATTCTTTGCCAATTTGTATTCCATCAGCTGCCCAGGAGAGGTCTGAATTCTCCTCTCCTCCCCGACAAAGACAGGAAATATGTCACCCTTGTTTTCACTTGTATTTCTTCAGTTACTATTTGAAGTCGGGCCCTATTTTGTGATACGTATCCCCCCTCGGTGTTATATTTTTCTTTAAAGCCTGTTTCTCTCATGTATTTTTTCTTTTTGGGCTGTTCATGTTTTAATGGTCTGTGATGCCTGTTCCTATAGTATTGCCTGGGCTTCATACGGGTTACAGATGCTGCTCCGCTTGGCGTTTCCTGCTGCGGTTCTGATGGGACAGGGCAGGCCGGAGCCCCAGAGCCCCCGAAACAGGATGCAAGGCCGGAAGAGCTGTGAGAGATTCGGGCTGGAGCCCCAGGCCCAGGCCAGCTCACCCCAGAGCCCAGGGGGTTCTAGCACGGAGGGAGGATTTAAAGACACATCTGAGGGGTGAGTCTGAAGGTTCGGCTTACCAGGTCGGGGATGGAGAGTGACGCAGTGACAGGGACAAGATGCAGGCTTGGACCGAGGCAGTGAGGAGAAGGGCGGTGCCTGGAACCGCTGCAGCCACGCACTGGAAGCCCTCCTGGGAAGAAGCCAAGGAGCATCCGAGCCTCTGAGGGAACTGCCCACTCGGCGAGCCCCCCGAAGCTGGGCTGGTCCCTGGCGCGCAGTGGATTGATTGCCTGGTCGGTCAATTCATTGCAATGCATCCACTGTCAGTCGTTATCAAGGATGATATTCTCTCTTCGGTGCCCTTTGACCTCGTGCTGGTGCCAGCAGTCTCACAGCAAACTCAATCATGTCGGTCTGAAGAGGAAGAAGAAGAAAAGGGTAGAGATAAAAATTATGAACAACAAACACATGTCTATCAACAAGTGAATCTAAAAATCAAGTGAATTAAAAATCTGAGGAACAGAATAAACTGGTGAATATAATAGAATCAGGGGCGTAAAAGGAAGTGGACTGACAATTCTCAGGGGGAAAGAGGTGTGGGGGTGTGGCAAGAGACTGACTAAAATCATACACCTAAGGATGAGGACTGGGTGGGGAGGTAAGGGCAGAGGATGGGGAAGGAACCGGGTGGAGGGGAGTTATGGGGAGGAAAAAAGAGGAAGAGGAACAATTGTAATAATCCGAACAATAAAGATTTATTAAATTTTAAAAAAAAATAATGTAGATCTGCTTCTCCAGAATCCCAGGTACTGAAGAGGGGCCGGCTCTAGCTCCTGGGAAAACAAAGGCAGGGACACACACACACACACACACACACACACGCAGGGAGGGGAGTGTCAGATGAGGAGACATCTGAAGGGAAAAGTCTGCATGAAATTCAGAACAGACTTCTTAACCCGCAGTGCCCAGGACTCCCAGCAATTTCTAAGCTCGCAGGTGGGCTCATCCTACAAGCCACTCACCATCCCCTGGGCGCTGGGCTGGACCTGCGATCCCGTCAGAGCGCCGGGGCGACGGCACATCTCGCTTGCCTGAGGACGGGACTGCCTGGCATCTCAGGAGGCCGGTCCCTTCGAGGCGGCGCCTGTGTCCCTGCCTGAGGTCCCTGGAGAGCAGTGAGCAGCTGACCCCATCTGTCCATCCCAGGGACAGGTCTGAAGACCACAGCCTGGTGCTGGGCTGAGGGGGTGGGATGTGGGAGCGGGGAATGGAGCCCATTGATCCCACTGACATGTCTGGGGACACTGATCCCACTGACATGTCCTCCTCTGTGCTTTTCGCTCCCACTGAAGACGTTCTGGGGGCCCTGCCTTGGGCCACACCGTGGACGGGTCAGAGGTGAAGAACACACAGCTCTTGCTCTGAGGAAGCCCAGGGAGGCAATGGGCCAGTGGAAACCTACCATTCAGTGTGTTGTTAGTCACATCACAGCCCAAGTCCTCTGGGGATGGCAAGGGCTGCAGGTGACTCACTCAGTGTTAGGGCTTCCCCATGAGGAGGGCTGTGCAGCTCGGGGGACCTTATAGGGAGACGGATTCCAGCAAAGGGGCAAGGGGCAGCAGGGAGGGAGGAGCTGTGAGCAGAGGCGCTGACTCTGGGACATAGATAATACTTGAACAATAAAGATTTTTTAAAAACCAATAACACTCAAACATCTATTGTCTAAGAGAAATACACTTGACGTATGAAGACCTGTGTAGATTAAAAGTGTGTCACAAGCCGGTCTGTTGTGAGGATGTAAAGCTCAGCGTAGGGAACGTGGTTAATAATATCCTAAGAACCATGCCTGTTGCCGGGTGGGCGCTGGAGACATCAGGGGAGCCCTGTGTAAAGCATGTGATTGTCTAACACTAACCACAAATGTAAAGTAATGTTGAATATAATGTGTAATTGAAAAATTAAATTTTTAAAAAGTAAAAAAGAGAAAGGGCTGGGGCAGGGGGTGAAGCCACGTGCTTGCTCTTCAGCGGAAAGGCGAGAGCCTGCGGGGTCCCCCCAGGTGGCGGCGGCAGGCTGGCGAAGGCCACGCAGAGGCGGATGTGGCAGAGAGGCCGCTTCCTTCCTTCGCCAGGCGGTGCCCCAGGCACCAGAGAGCTCCTTCTAGTAGTTCCTAATCCCGTTTCATGATCAACATCAAATACTTGTGCAGCCTCCGAGGGGAAGCGAGGCGCAGGCAGTGAGGGTAGCAGACACAGAGGTCAATCCAAGAGGAAGTCCTATGTCTGCCGTGTAAAATGGACCCTGGCGGGGAAGCACGCGAGAAGAATTAACGGGGAGGCTGTACGACAGGGTTGCTAGCCCACGTTAGCTTCCGGGCTTTGCCTGCCCTTTTATGTTGTTTGCGCCTCAGCACCATGGCTTTCTAACGCTCTTGACCATGACCTAAAGCAGGAAGTACTTTGTATGCCTTGACTCAGGCCCAGACAAAACTTTCACCAAGTTCTACTGGGAAGCACTCACATTTTTTATTCTCTTTTATTTTTTTTAAAGAAAGAAATGCTGGTCACTGACCCTCTAAATCGATTTCGTGAACCTTGCTGGTTATAACGGACATACTGAGAATTCCTGTCCTCCCCGTGTCTGTGCGGGGGGATGTGTGTGTGGGAAGGGAAATAAGATGGCAGATGGGAGTGAGGGAGTGAGAGTGTCTGCAGGGAGGGTTGGCCGCATGAGGAATTCAGTGACTCCCTGTGTCTGGAGGGGGCTCTGAGTGAGGGAGAGGCCTTCACTCACAACGGGGTGTATTGGCTCCAGATGAGAAGCAATTTTTTTATATTAAAGGCATGGAGTAGCATTGATGAACCTGTGCTGTGTAAAACATGCTTGAGTGGAACAATAAGTTTGGGACATGCTAAATGTCTATCTCTGATTTGGATGGCCACAGAGCATATTGTAAGGTGTGAAAATATTTCCAGGAGTAAAATCATTGTATCCTTTTATTTAAAAACCAGAATCTAATTTAGGAAAAACCTCTTCTGTTTCATGGCCCCCTGCTGCCATCACACAGGGAGCTTCCACCGAACAAAGGAGCTGCACTGAGCCTAAGAAGAGAAAGACACGCCCACACCTTGGTTAGCGCTGCACAGGTGCGCGGGCCCCTCAGCTCCGGGTGAGGCCAGGGTCCAGGCCCAGCCATGGGAGACTGCAACAGGGGACTGCCCTCCCCAACAATGTGCCCCAAAGACCTCACAACTGTGACCACGGGTCTCCTACTCAGGGGCATCCTCCTCAGGGACCCGAAAGCCAATGTTTTGAAATGTAATCACCGGGAAGGACGGGGCCTCTGACCCCGTCTCTGTGGGAGGACAGGACCCTAACTCGGGTAATTTGCAACACTTTGAACTGACCAACCCTTTGTCACTGTCATTTCCCTGACTCTACTGAGCTCTACCTGCCGCCTCCCTACTCCTTAGTCACATCTGCACAAAATAGAATGGGACTAGGCTCTTTCCCCTGCTGTCAGTACTTCGTGAATACAATCTGGTTATTATACTTGAATTCATGTCAAGAGATAGGTGTCATGGTGATGCCCAGCGTGCCCGCCTCCCCATCCACACACAGCATTTGCAGAAGCCCATCCGCCCAGGATTCCTGTCCCCCTGCATGGAAATTCAGCAAGACTCAAAGTGAGAACATGCCTACAATGGACAGTCCCATGTAGCCACACGCTCCATCCAAACCAGAACATGAGCCACTGTGGGTTACAAGTGTGCCAAAATCCCCAGGAAGAGGGAAAACATTATTAGAGGTCAGTTGTGTTAGTTACAATAACACCCGGCTGCTGAAATGACCTGAAAGCATAACACACATAATTCATTTCTCACTTTCCTGAACAGGTGTTCCTGTTGGTCAGCAGGTGGCTGGCTGTCCTCTAACGGAGATCAGGGACCTGGATTGCTTCCTTCTTGTGGTCCCATCACCTTTGTCACTCAGCTCTCCTGGTGTCCTGGTCCTCTGCATTCCTCTGTAGGTCAAGACTGGAAGTGATATATTTTTGCTCACATTCTATTGACCCAGTCACATGGTTCTGTCCAATATCAAGGGAGTCTGGGAAGTGTAGTCTTACTTGTGTAGCCAGGAGAAGAGAAAATGAATGTGATGAAAACCAGTCAAGAAGTAAGAAAGGCATTACAACAGAGGGGACAGCACAAACAAAGGCACGGTCTGAGCCACTGTGGCTGTGAGCAGTATCGGCAGAAAGAGGAGGGTATAGATGGGGTGCCTGCGGTACAGGGCCCAGCCCTCCGTCTCCCTGAACCACAGGATTAGAGACGGTTGGATCACCCAAAGTGAAGAGAGCAATGGCTATTTGTAGAGAACGGTGGGATGTTCTCTTCTCTCCCTGCCTCACTGCAGTAGGGTCAGTCATACCTGAGTGGGCGCAGAGCCACAGCAGCAGGGGGATCAGACGCGGGTCTGCTTAGTTTCCCGGCTGCTGGCTATGTGTGGCCACGTGCTTCCAGACAGCCTGCTGCCTCAGCCCACTGAGCAGAGGCCAGGAGGAGACGCTGCGGGGAAAACAACTGGCATTTTGGTTGGTGCGTTCTTTGTCCTTCGTCCTTTCCTTCAAGGGCCTCGGTGTCCGCGAGCCCTTTTGTCCAGGATGGCTGCCCACAGAGAAGGAGGGGGATCAGTTTTCACGGGCCTGCCATCAGCACGTTGCGAACTGCTGTCAGGCACCCCCACCCCATGCCAATGGCTCTCTCGGGCTCTGGCTGCGCTGTTTCCTGTCCTCCTCCCCAGCCTCAAGGAAGAGCCTGGCACCTTCCAGGGAGACTGTGGCGTCTCCTGGAAACGTGATCCAGGGCATCTGCATTAACCAAGTCTAGCCAAGGCAATCGTATGTGTCTGCCAGAGCTTGACAAATCAATTGATCTATCGCGCCGTTCCCTGGGCTTCCTGAGAGCAAGCGCTCAGCGTTCCTGCACAAATACATCCCTGTTGAGCCGAGTAACAGGCGGGAGGTTATCAGCGATCCCATGAGAAAAGAGCCTTCCTCTAACATCACCTCTCAGCACTGCATTGCTCTCCTCCGCACAGAGACAAGGGGAGCTGCACCCTCTAAGCCTCTTCACACTCTGCGCTCCTCATCAGGGATGCTGTCTCCTAGTCCCTCAAAGGCTGCACAGCGTGATTATTCCTACCACATCGCCACGTATCGAGTCTGATTGTAGGTGCGAAAGCCAGATGGGCCTTAGAGAATAATGATAGGTAGGCCCAGACTTAACCAGGTGGTTGTGACAAGCACAGTGAGGTGTCGGAGGTGTTATCTTTATTGGAGCAATTTAATAGCCACTCCTGGCACAGATTTTTCCCTGCTCATGTGCAAATGCTCTCCACAGACGGATGGGAAAGTGGCTGTCCAGCAATGCCCTTCCTCAGCTATGCTGATGCTCGTGCAATGAGCCCATGTGGAGAGTGGCAATAGAGACAAGGATGGAGGCTGGACCTGGGCCTCCCAACCTCAAGGCTGGTTTTGCCAGAGCCACTGCCAATTAACTCTGAGTCCCATAAGGTGCCATGCCACCAAATGGGCAGTGACTTACCCTCACAGGAGTAGATGCATACCCCAGCACACATTTGCCTTCCTCTCTCAAAATTCTTCTGCTGGCTTCCCATTTCTGAGCCTACAAGGGCATATCTATTGACATAGCATCTCACATAATATCGCAGCTCTCTAAGACGATTATTCGGTGGTGAAGTATGTGTGGTAATGAGCTCCTGCTTTTGGCATTTGCTACTCTTCCCTGTCACCAGAAGCAGATGGCTTGATAGGTTATTGGAATGGCCTGATGAAGATGGTGCCTTACACCCAGGTGCTTTAAACCAGCAGCCAATATCTGGTGCCATCTTCCCCGTAGCCAGAATTCATGGGCTTAGGAACCAAGAGAAATGAGAGTGGCTGGATGTCATCCCCATCTTGAGAGCCATCCTCTGAGAAGCAATGCTCTATCAGAAAACAGAGTCATAGTTCAACTAAGTGGGAGCTGACCCCACTCCCAGGCCTTTTTCAGGCCCCTCATGCCTCTGAATTAATAAAGAGTGTAGGGAGTAATCGCTGTACTGACTAGGGTAATGGATACCATGAACGTATCAAGCCAACTTCTGAAATTACTGGAATAAATTCATACCCAACTGAAACAAATGTTTGAACAAACCGAAGCCATCAATGTGCCTCAAAAGGACGTGGTTTGATGTAAATGTATCATCAATGACATCACCAGAGAAGCAGAAGGCTGACACTCACCCAAGCATCAGTAGGTCCTTACCCCAGCCCCGCTCTTCCAAGGGAAGTATCTGCCACAGTGTTCTCTCCGCCTGGCACCCATTTCTGTAGGACCTGCCAGGCTTCCACACCATCGCTGCATTGTGCTCTTCATATTCTACATAATCTTTATTCACAGCCACAGCAGGCTTTGATGACTGGCCCATAAAGTAAACATCATGCCAAAAACATACAGGCTTTCGCCAAGACTAAAACAATTGCCAGAAAGCCTTGTCTGGGGAAGAAGGCAATGTTTTGTTCCTGCTGGCACCGATGTCCTGCTGCTCTTTATTGCAGGGTACTTTACACACCATGATTCTGCAGTAACATGGAACTGACTTGGCATCAGTGAGAATGATCACTAGATTCCATGGCCTGCTGAGCTTTGGTCTCCGGACTTGATGCTACTGAGATTCAGTAGTGTGAAGGTCATGGCATCAGGAGAGGTGAAGCAGGATCTATGAGACAGGAGCATGGTCCAGAAGCTGGGTGACTATCCATCAGGGAGACAGGTAGCTGCGCAAGGAAAAGACCTGGCTGTGCTTTGGGTGAGGGTCTATAGTGGCATCCAGGGACTCTGTGAAGCTGAATCAGAAACCAAGGGCAAAGGAAACAGGTGACAACACTACTTGCTATGAAATGTCTGTCTCTTGTCATGATAGTGCAGGTGCATCATGTCGCACAGTAGGATGTGCGGACACCTACCAGGGGCCTTCTTTGTCACCCTCATGGGAGTGGATGGTGGAGGCTGGGGACTAGAGCCAATGAAGACTGCTTGTGCCTGAGCAATAAAGTGCTTTGTCTCTGAGCAGGAGCTTATGTCTCTGGGCAGCATCCATCGAATAGTAACAGACTAGATTCTTCACTTCTGAGTAAAACCCCAAGCCCTTCCCCATTCTTGACACACAGGTGAGGAGAAACCACTGCCAGCGCTAAGCTTTAAAACTAGTGGAACACCAATCCCAGCTCCATGTTTAAAAATTAAGATCTAACCTTTTTTTTTTTTTTTTTTTTAATTTGAAATATTGATTGGCTGGCTCTTACAATCTGGAAAGAAAACTAAGCATATCCTCATCTAATCCCCAACATCTAGGTTCAAAGACATGATCTGGGAATGGTGCGGCCCAATGGCCAGTTACAGATTCATTAAGACCTGGGATGGGATGGAGGCCTTGAGCCTAATTTTCCTCAAATATCAAACAGGGACGGTAATACCAGATTTTTGAAGTGTTGTTTCATGGGTCACATAAGAGTGCGGGCGGTACCCAGGTGAGATGTGGGCAGCTCACAGAATTGGTTCTCTGCTCCTCTCTGCCCACTCCCATGGCGCACACAGTCTTAGAATGCTTTTTTTAGTTTTTGCATAGACTCTGCATATGTTTCCACTCAAATCAGTGACATTCAGCATTAAACCTGCCCTTTAGATACTTTAGAGGAGATTCAACCGTTAATTGGTTTCCATATTTCTCCCTCAAGAGTTCGGCTACTTACAGTCGTCCCCGTTCTAGTCTCTGTCTTTTAATCCACAGCCTTTTAAAATCAGATGGTTTTCATGTAATAAGTGCCATTTGCAAGCACTTAACATTTACAAAGAGCACTCACATCCGTTATTTCAGGTGAGCCTCCCACAGTGCACCGTGTTCTACACGCGGCGAGATCACAGTCGTCCGTGCTGCAGACCATCACGTGGACATGTGGGCTGCACCTTACCCAAGTCCCTGTAAATGGCAGAGAGCTGGGACATAAACCCCGGTGTTCTGCCTCTGGGTCCCAGTCTCCCCCAGATTGCCTTACTGTTTGCCTTCTCCACCCTTCTCTCTTCCCGTCCCAATCTTGCCCAGCTCTGGGCTGGTTTCTCTGAGGTCGCTTTTGACAGCATTTCCACAATGATCCCGTGTACTGGCCAGGGCGCTTTCCATTTCCAGCGGCAGAAATCCCATTTTAAACAGATAGATCGGCTCGTGTCAGAGAAGGATGGGGAACAAGTGGCG
Source organism: Nyctalus aviator (assembly GCA_036971965.1). Taxonomy (NCBI): domain Eukaryota; kingdom Metazoa; phylum Chordata; class Mammalia; order Chiroptera; family Vespertilionidae; genus Nyctalus; species Nyctalus aviator. Next base: position 4,028,971 of record CM072930.1, read on the forward strand.
CCGGGCACTGCTGGGTCTGAGATGTCATTAGGCCATTCCTCAACCCCTCCTCTTCCTGACCCCATTCGTTTCGTTTTCAAGGGAGCAAGTAGGGGGGCAGCAGCTTCCATGTACATGTCCTCCTCCTGCTGTGGACCTCCAGGGGCAAGAGGAGGGAAGAATACTGCTGGAACCCCGTGAGCACTGGGAGCCGAGGCAGTGCAGGCACAGCCAGGCCAGAAGGCCAGAAGCCCGCTCAGAAGCAGAGGCGAGTGGGAAGAGGGAGGTAATGTGTCTCTCTCCATCTTCCAACCCCCTATCGCCTGCAGCCAATGGGCAGCAAGAAAGTGAGGGGTGGGGGGAATGTGGTCCCCTGGGGACAGGGCAGGGCCTGACAGAAGAGGATGGAAAGCAGAGAATGAATGAATGGTAAGAGGGGTGGGGATGAGAATTGTGTATTCTCTTAAGAGACATGGTTTTAACCAATCGCTATGTTCCAGTCCTTAGGCCCAGTGTGTTTGCCTCACCGAACTTTGTTGGGTTTGCCAGCCAATCTGGTGGTGGGCACAGCCCTCGAGGCAGTTGGGCCTTTCTGCAGCATTAGTTCTGTCTGGAGCATTTCAACAGGGATCGCTCGGTGCTGGTCACACTTCCAGAGAGGTTTGCTGCCTTTGCTTCTGCTCCGCAGAATGGCCCATTGGAAAAGCCACCAGCAGAGAACAGGCAGGCCTTCTGATAATTACGCCCTGGAGCAAAACACACAGGTGGGATTTGGAATTCCACATAAAAGAGTTTTCTAGGCTCTTTGTTGGCTTTAAAGAGAAGGCTCAAGTAAGGACAGGGGCATGAGGCCGGAGGCCGGAACAAAAGCAAAGAATTTAATGAGCTGTTTGAGGACCTTTACAAACTGTGCTTCCCGGGTCTTAATGAGGAGACGGAGGCGCTGGGCGCACGGTGGGTCCAGCAGTGTTGGCGGAGCAAGCGAGCAATGAGGAGAGGAGAGTGGAGATAGAGAGGCAGGGCCTGCTCAAGGAGGGAGAGCTCTGGTGAACGTTCTAGATCAGAAATCTCAGAGCAGGCTTCTTCGTTTGGAGCTGCCTGATGCAGGCTTCGGGCAGGGAATGGGCTTGCATGCCCCTCCCCCCCTCCGCCCCCCCCCCCCGCCTCCCCGGAGGCCATGCCATTGCTTCTTCAGCTCTCCCGCTCCTTTCTCTCCCGCTCCTTTCGTTCAGAGGCAAGCAGGCGGGCGGCGATAGTGCAGGTGTATCATGTGGCACAGTAGGTTAGTTATTTATCATGTCACACAGTAGGTTGGTTGCATATCATGTCGCACAGTAGGTTAGTTGCGTATCATGTCACACAGTAGGTTAGTTGTGTATCATGTCACACAGTAGGTTAGTTATTTATCATGTCACACAGTAGGTTAGTTGCATATCATGTCGCACAGTAGGTTAGTTGCATATCATGTCGCACAGTAGGTTAGTTGCGTATCATGTCGCACAGTAGGTTAGTTGCGTATCATGTCGCACAGTAGGTTAGTTGCGTATCATGTCGCACAGTAGGTTAGTTGCGTATCATGTCGCACAGTAGGTTAGTTGCGTATCATGTCGCACAGTAGGTTAGTTATTTATCATGTCGCACAGTAGGTTAGTTGCGTATCATGTCGCACAGTAGGTTAGTTGCGTATCATGTCGCACAGTAGGTTAGTTGCGTATCATGTCGCACAGTAGGTTAGTTGCGTATCATGTCGCACAGTAGGTTAGTTGCGTATCATGTCGCACAGTAGGTTAGTTGCGTATCATGTCGCACAGTAGGTTAGTTGTGTATCATGTCGCACAGTAGGTTAGTTGCGTATCATGTCGCACAGTAGGTTAGTTGTGTATCATGTCACACAGTAGGTTAGTTGTGTATCATGTCGCACAGTAGGTTAGTTCCGTCGCCGCCTTATAGACATCGTGTTTCGTGATGAATGTGTAAGGCTTGGGAACTGGAGTATCTTCTGGTTCCGGCTCTGACACTGTGAACTTGAACACATTTAATTCCTCAGGACCTCAATCTCCTCACCCGTGAGGTGGGGTAATGGGTGGGATGGACTGGAAAGCGGGGGCTACACGGGCTGCAGGACGTCACTGACGGTGGTTTGTGTAGAAAACGCACTAGGGCATGGGGTGCCGCGATCCCCCCTGTGAAGGGGGCATCGCATGTCCCACGGCTTCTCCAGGACGCCGAGGCCCCTAAACACAACCGTACAGATTTCAACAAAAAAGCAGACAAACCACATTTGGAACTGAGAGGCTGAAGCCACGTACGGTCGCAATCTTACCTCCAGTGCCACGGCAGCTGTGGGAGCTGGGCTCCGTGGCCCCCGGCCGCGTGGGCTCAGGCTCCTGGGAGGACGCCGGCTTCCCCTGAGGCCACGGCTGAGGGTTCTTTGCTCGGCAGCGTGGCCCGCCTCTCGCCGTCCCCAGGGGGCCACGCTCCGAGGTGGCTTTCTGGGGCCAGAGTTCACGTCGGAAAGGCCAGTGTCTCCCTTACCCAGCCTTCGCTCCCCCGGGCAGAGCCCACAGCAGCAGGGGAGCCAAGGAAGCGCCAGCTCCAGGAGTGCAGATCCGGGCCGAGGAGGGAAGCTGGTCGTGCCTCCAGCAGCTCTGGCGACAGAGGGCCAATCAGAGCCCAAATGCAGTCAGCGCCGGGGCCTGACTTTCTGGAACAAACACTGCTGCTCCGAACAGCAAACAGGCAGGAGGTGACCATCGGTGCTCAGCAGAGCGGCACTTCTCCTGTGTCTCCCAGGAATCACGACTTAAAGACCTCCAGTGATAAAAGCATCCGCCTGAATTATCTGTTGCCTTCATGCTCAGCTTCCCAGACACACAGCGGGGAAGGTGGCAGTCGCTGGGGTGTCGGCGGGCACATTTATGGGGGCGTTTACTACGCTGTAACCTCACCAGGGGGATTGATGTCCTTTCTCTGGACTGGAATCCTCTATGAACCTTTTGCCTTTCTGTTCCTACAGAGACCAGTACCCATGGGAATGGGTGGATCTGCTCAACCTCTTCATGTTCAATGACTCACTCGAAGTCCAAATTAATAATGGGAAAAATCTGTTTTGTTTTTTTAAGTATTTTTAAAATAAATTGTTATTGATTTCAGAGTTAGAAACATCAATGAGAGAGAATCATGGATAGCTGGCTCTTGCACGTCCCCAATTGGGGATTGAGCCAGAAACCAGGGATTCGAACCAGCGACCTTTTGATTCCTGGGTTGACACTCATCCACTGAGCCACACCAGCCCAACCTGACTCCTTATTATTCTCTAAGTGGAGAGTCCTATTTTTTGTAGGGCCTGGCTGGCTAAGACGAATCTCTTATTAGGAGTCCTTGTACCCGGATTCACATTTGCACACAAACACACAAACACACATGCACATACACAACACCCTTAGATACACACAAACACACACATATAAAAACAACACAAAACACACATACATAGACACACAAACAAACATATTGGTTACACATTTGATTTTCAGGTAGACACTGAGGAGTTTTATGACACCCCCAACTCCTACACACAGCATCCTGCTCTCTCAGGAATTAACACTACAGCATTTAATTTCAGCCCAGCGGCCTCTTTAACAACCTCTTTGGAAGGTGCTGTCACCGTGTAACTGCAGGACGTAAATATGATTGGTGGACTTACGTGACCTCCCCACTCTGTGCTCAGACAAAGGCCAGGATTATACCACAAGCTGTGTACAGACCTTCTGTTTCAGGCGACAGGCCATGCCATTAAAAACCTGGCTGCTTTCCCCGCCTTGCCCTCTGGAATCGCTGTGACATAAATTGTGGTGATGCTCCAAGTATCACCAGATGGGTCATGGGGAAGAGCACTTGGCATTTTCCAGAAGGGTGCAGACGGAGGGAGAAATCTCCCGGGACATCGCTGAGCTGCCCTTCCCAGAATTTCCTTTCCCCTGCCTGGTCTATCCACGACCAGAAACTACGCTGTGTCTTTATAAATGGAGAGAGTATGGTTTATATTTAGACAAAGCAAAGATTAATGAATTGCCACAAATGAGGATTGATGTGCAAGTTGGAAGGTAATTAGAGATACAACAAGGAATGTTAGGTCGACAGGCAACCCTGGATCGGGGTCCTTTAGAGGCTGACAGGCACTGAGCTTTTGTGTGCATCCCCGCTGGGTGTTAGCAGATCGTGTGCTGGGATTTGTTCTTTTGTTCTTGCTTCCATTCAGAACGTCTCTCAACCTGTCTGGGCACTCCCCAGACAGACCATTACAGAGCCCTACAGAGTGGGAGGGAAGTAGATTTATGGTTGTTCATATGGGAAATACTACAACAATTAATAAAAAAAAATAACTCAAGAATAAACTCTGTGTTTCCTGTATTCATAACTGTAAACCTCCTTTTGCCCCACCCTGTATTCACCACTCGGAATTGATCAGTAATAGACATTGCCATAGCAAACACACCGGATTCAGACACATCAAAACCTCCTCTCACGGCCCCAGGGAGGAAAAGTTGGCTTAAACATGATGTATAAAACAGTAACTAAGCATAAATGAAAGCATTCCTAATCGGAACGAATTGAAATTAAACAGTTTATCAAAGACACCATTAAAAGAGTGAAACGGCAGGCCACAGTGTAGACAGTATCTGCAATCCCTATATCTGACAAAAGAGCCAGTCCCGACTCTGTAAGGAATTCCTACAAATTAATTAGAGAAAACGCAGACCAGCCAACAGAAATAGGGGAAAGCACTGAAAAACCACTTTTTTCAAAGAGGGGTTTAAATAGCCAATAACTATATGAAAAGGTGCTGAAGTTCACTAGTCATTAGGGAAGTAATTTAAAACTACAATGTGATACCTCTGTCGGAATGGCTGAAATGAACCAGACAGTAATACTCTGTGTTGGCAAGGATGGGAAGCAACCATTACCTCTGCACACTGAGGGTGAGACAGTAACTTGGTATGAGTATTTTGGAAAACGATTCCATACTATCTATTAATTAAAACTGATTCCATACTATCTATTAATTAAAACTGAACCAATGTACATCCTATGAGCCAGCCACTCAATTCCTAGATGTGTGTTAGACAGAAATGCGTACATAGATTCATGGGGAGACATGTATAAGAATTCAGAGAGACACATTAGCAAGAGCCGAAACCTGTTACAGAGTTAGCATATGGCATGCCAGGGTCCAGCTTTCTGAAACTGTCAAGATGTCTGTGTCTTTTAGTTTCCAGACCCACCTGCCTGGGTCAGTTTAACTAGAGACCACACAATGGGTTGACTGCCCAGGCTCAGGAATCTGAGGCTTCTCTTTCACATACAGCATGGCGTTACCATTGAAAGAGTTTTGAATATTGCAAGTCAAAGCAGTAGATTGGGAGAGGTGAAATGTTAAGCCCACGAAAGTGCATTAAAACCAGCAATTTCTAACAATTAGTTATTCATGTGCCTGTAAACACGTGTAGTTATGGAACATTCATCTATAATAGGCCATCCAGTGGGGAAAAGCCAAAGGTGACCTAATGAACGGACAGGAATCAGATTCACAACATTGCTCATACCCTTTGACCTAGATTGCCAATTTCTAGGAATCTATCCTAAAGAGGTCGAGATACTTATAAGGAAGAACAACATTTATTTTGGGTGCAGAGTCTGAGGGAATCGACTGGCCCACCCCGTTAACCCCTCCCCCTTTCCTAGAGAATAGAGACATGTTGATAATGGGATATCATAAACACCAAGCCCAATATGCCCGAGGCACTCTAATCCACGTGCCCCACCAAGCATGTGACTGCAGGTTCCTCTGTCTCCTCCCCTTCTGTCCGCTCCAGTCCTCTTATCCCAGTTGCCCAGGGCCTGACCCCGGCTAATGCCCCTGGAGACAACACTGACAAGCTTTTGGCCTTGGCCCGTTAACATCGGTCGGGGAGCTTTGACCTGGCAATGTCTCCGGAGTTGGCATGGGGCTGTGTACACTAGCGCTGGGAAGGAGGACAATGAAAGTAGCTGGAGTGTTAAAACAAGCACATCCTCGCTCATTCGCACCAATGAATCCTCTGCCAAAGTGTTTGATCCCTGGGCTGCAGACACGGAGGCTAGGTGGAAAGGAAGGGAAACTGGGACACCTCGCCCCCTCCTTGATTGGCTCCCAATCCTTTGAAGAGGAACGGGGTGGGGCCAGAGCTGGCGGGCTTCCTGTGGCGGCACTCCATGGAATTCTAGCCCTGTCTTAATGGGGCAGGAGGACAGCGTCAGTATTTACAGGCTGTGCTCCTGTAACTTGTTCTACTTTCCATCCTAAAGAAAAAAGAGATTCCGACAGTGTAAGAGGACGCCCACAGTGATGTGTAATCATATTTTTTAAATCGCCGTGTTAACGCTATTGTTAGAAATGTAGCATGTTTATGGTTTACAAAGTGGTATTTGCCCCTGCCACCCTATCTCAATCCCCAGAGGTGCCAAGTCATCATACTGACCTCAGTGTTTTTATACAGGGAGTGGGGATGCTGAGGGCTCCAGGCCCTGCCTCCACCAAAGGGAGCTCCCCCACTAGGGTCAGTTCACACCTCGGGACTGTTCCATGTGGGGATTCCAAGGCCTGGACCCACTTCAGAATGAATCTAAAGAGGCATTTTAATTCTAGAGCTTTCCATGGGATTGGCTGAGGCCTCTTTAGATATACATGTATGTTTTTATTGATTTTAGAAAGAGAGGAAGGGAGAGGGAGACAATAGTCGGAGTGTAAAAACAAGCACATCCTCTCACTCGCACCAATGAATCCTCTGCCGAAGTGTCTGCTCCCCGGGCTGCAGACGCACAGACGCTAAGTGGAAAGGAAGAGAAACTGAGGCACCTCGCCCCCTCATTGCCTCCTGCATGCCTCCTCCTGAGGATGGAGCCCATAACCCAGGCATGTGCCCCGTTAGGGAATCCAACTAACAACCTTTTAACTGATTGGTGTATGGAACTAACTAAGCCACACTGGCCAGGGCTAGATGGAACTTATTTTTATTTAAAATGTTAACAGTACTAAACATTAACACTGTAAGAAGGGGATCTTTCCTGCCTTTAGTTAACAATACCATAATTCTCTGGCAAAGGTAGGCATAGATCTTCTCGTGGCCACCAAGAGTTTGTTGTTGTTTTTATTTTCAGTGATAAGGCCATGTAAGTATATCTACGTAAACAATTTGCTACCTACTGCCAACCACCATGCTATGAAATTTACTTATATTTCCTATTCACATTGTTTGCTTCCTAGGGAAGAAGTATCACCCCCATTTTATAGATGAGAGCACTAAGTTTCAGAGAGGACAAATGACCAGGGAGGAGGAAGTTGAATCTAAGACCTGTTTGTGAGACTGGGTCCAGAGGTTCTCCCACTGAGACCAGTAGCTTTCAAAATCTGAGGGGTTAATTAGGACGTAAAGCCACCACCATTATTTATCTCCTGATGACACTGGAGATTGACTTCTTTCCAACTGCCTCCACTTCGCGGTTCTCAATCCGGGCTCATGTTTGACCAATGAAGAAGCTTTTAGAAACGACCGGGTGCTGCCTGTCCTACCTCCCAATCCTCTCTCCCATCTCCTCTCCCTGCATGTCCCAGCCCTCTCTCTGAGTGAGGTGGGTCTGCGGAGAACAGCCAGGGTCCGGACACGAGAGCTTTCTATTGTCTTGGTGCTGGGAGTTCATGGTCACTTACAGACATGTTTACTACCTCAAAGGCGGAGGATGGAGCAGATCTGGGAAAATTGAGTCAGAGAAAGGATGGCTAGCGCTGGACCCTTCCCTGCAGATGCACACCCCAGCATGAGCACCGGGGCGCTGGGCCTGTCTAACGTGGCCCCTGTGGCCACTTTTCTTGGCAAAGTGCCGCCTTCTGTCTGCATCTGCCCTGGCTGAACAGGTCTGGAGAGATGGTCTTCAGGCTCCGGTATTGCTTAACGTGTGCTTTACTCACAGGAAGACAGGAAGGTCTGAGAGACGGGGAAGGCTTTGGGCCAACAGGCCTTTTAATAATCCACATCAAACCCTCTCGGCCTTGGTCCCTCCAGGCAGATTCAAGGCAGGTATTACTGCTATTACCGCAGAGGGTTCAAGTCGAGGGACCCCAGGATGTGGCCCAAAGCCTTTTTCTCGCTGGTCTGCTCAGAGGCCCAACTTTCTTTCAGATCTGATTCAGGCCGCATGCAGACAGCGCGGCTCTGCCGGCTCCCAGAGGGTACGGGCTTCCCGGCACCGAGTTCGCTTGGAGGTGCACCTGCTGCGATCTGACCACGTCTGGAAGTGCCCAGAGGGGAAGGAGAGGAAGACGTGGCTGTAGGGACTCTGGCCACAAACTCTGACAACTCACGTCCCCAGGAAAACCGCTGCTGCTGGTTTGAGAAACAGCTTTGAGCAGATGCCATGCTGATGGTAATCAGATTTAAAATTAGCCCCAACGTGCCGGCATCAAAGGGGCTTTAATTGCAGAGCCCAATCAGGAGACAAAATACTCCAGCGACAGTTTTGCTGACAAAGTAATTAGAAGGGTGAAAATCTTCCCCATTGAATTGCTCGGCCTCCGCTCAGGCCCGCCCCCTCCTGCTCCAGCTTTCCGAGTGAGCGTTCACACATGTAGGGTGCAGAAGATGCGCTTTCTCCAAACGCCAGGGGCGCTCACTTTGTGGGGTGGGGAGCCCTCTGTCAGCTGCTCTGTGGTCCTGGGCAAGTTTCCCTCTCTGAGCCTCGGGTTCCTCCCTTGCAACAGGAGGGAAGCAAGGCCCCCCTTGAAAGACCATCGAGATGTTTAAGGTAAATAAAATATGCAAATCCGGTTTTATTTCCTTTCTTCTTCTCAAACCCAAATGGCTACGGGTGGCCTCCGCCCCCATGTCCCAGGGGTCATTGCTGCTGAAATTGCTTGATGCTATGCCCAGAGGACCATTGTGCTTGATGCCAGCAGGCAGACTCCTATCCCTCTGTCCCCACCCCTACAGCGATTCTTAACTGGGAGGATCGGAGACGTGTCTGATTGTCACAACTTGCCTGGGCTGGGGTAGGGGACAGGTACTACTGGGCTCTAATGGGCAGATTACGGGGATTGTGCTCAACATGTCACAAAGCACAGGATGAACCCCCACTTACCGGCCCCAAGTCCGTAGTCCAAGGCTGAGAGCCCCAGCCCCAGAGGCAGCTATTGGAAGGTGAGGAATGTGCCTGTGCACCTTCTTTCTCATAAGGGGATTGAAGGAGGGCTGGGAGCACACACAGAGGGAGCACTCTCCTCACAGCGGGAGGGAAGCCAGGTTTCCGTTCAGCTTGGCCTGGCCCACCTTCCTTTGCTCTCAGGCCTCCAAGTTGGGCTCCTAACATTCCCCTGACATCCTGCAAGCTCTCCTTTTCTTTTTCCCTCACTGGAAGTATTGCCTTCAGGCTTTCCCCATTGGATAGATAGGATTTGCTTAAGTTTTTTAGCTTTCTCATCGGCTCACATGGACACAGAGAAACATACTCATAGCGTACCCTGCTGTGTGATCGGCCAAGGACTTCTCCACAAGTCATCAAGAGTGGCCTTGTGAAATAAGATGCCAGACACTAGGAGCAAGGCAGAACCACTGGCTGAGACCCCCCAGAGACAAGGGGCAACCTGAGGGCAAGTCGTAGGAACACTTGTCTCCCTGGCTGGTTCCATTCATTTGGTGATACAAATACGTGCCACATACAGGATATTCTCAATTACATACTATCTACACACCCATCATATCTATCACCTACATCTACTTATCATCTACATCTACCTAGTATCTAGCCGTGTATTTATCTACCAGGTAAGTGGAGAAAAGGGAGGAGAAGACATGGAAATATGAATGATGGTTATCTAAATTAGGAAACATTTTCTTCCTGTGCACATACTCTGAATTTCCCACATTTCCTATGTGTATTTTATAAACTGAAAAACAAAGCAATACGATTGTTTGAAGGAGAATTTAAAGAGCCATCTGGGCACGTCCGCCGGAACTGCATACCCTGCGGATTTCTCCTCTGGGCACTGCGAGACGTTGGCAAGCTGCCGCTCAGACCCACGCGCCCAGCGGCCCCAGCGGAGGCACGGTCCGGGAGCAGCTGCTCCAGCGATGACTGTATTTGGGGCTGGGGGAATCCTTGGCTGCTTTTGAAATGACTTGAGCCCAATGCAATCGCATGCAGGCCTGTTTATTTCTCCTCTGTCCACTCCCAGGATGTGCAGGAAATAGCCTGCATCGGGCAGAAGGAATGGCAGGCGGGCCCGGGTCTCAGAGGCAGTCTGCCTTGGGCACCTGCTCTTGGAGCCAGCGCAGAGGGCTGGTGGCGTGCACAGCAGTACCACCCTCCCTCCCCCCCAGCCAGGTCTGCAGGGCTGGCCCGGCTCCCACTCCCCTGCTTTGCATTCTGCGGGAGAGCAGAAAAAATGCAAGATGCAGTCCCAGAAGCAATGGCCTCACTCCTCAGAGAGCCCCCAGTCCGTGAAGGAAGTGCTGGGGAAAGCGCTGGGGGCTCCTGAGACATTGGCACCCACTGACGGGGTGAGCAGGTGGCTCTTTGTTGCACTTGGAACATCACCTCCCAAGTTCTAGGCATGCGCTTCAGAGTCTAACCTTCTCTAGGGGCCACCCTGGCAGCTTTTGAAGATCACAATGATCCCCCAAATGAGTAGCCACAGACATTAACGAAGAGCAAATACACAGGCCAGACAGACCACGAGAGGCTGGAGGACTCCTGGTAGATCGGTCAGGGTTGCAGGGCACTCTGAGAGCAGAGTTCTCTTAGACCTGGTGAGGAGGAGGCCTTAGGATCTGGGAGGAAAAGCTAGAACTGAGACAGTTCAGCCAAGGAGACTGGCTCAGGTGTGAGGCCAGCAGGGGAACATGGGCAGGGCCACGGCAGGGACTAGGGACCGGAGAAGGCTGGCTACAGGGCACAGCCACATTGCTCACAGAGAAGCATGTTTTTGGAGATGATGGAATCCACTAGCTGCTCCCCCGGATTGAGATGATCCTCTGGGTCAGTGTTGGCCAGGGAGTCAGAGAAAGGTCTCCTCAGGCCCAGATCCCATCCTTCCTTACGGTGTGACCTTGGAGAGCCACCTGGATGCTGAGCTTTGAACTTCTCACCTGTGGAATGGCTAAGACGAGCAGCGTCCTGGAGAGGGAAATGGTGTTATGAACGGGGAGGGACATTGAGCTGCCTGCCCGCCACCAGGTGGTCAGGCAATGGCAGCCAGGACCACACAGGGACCCCAATACAAGCCAGTTACAGAGATTTCCCACCATTCCAGGCACTAAACGGAGTACCCCTCAGCTCCCACCTTGCTCCTGCGTGCCTGCGAGTGGCGCCTGACTCCTGCATGTTGACTCAGTTTCCACATTTAGCTCTTCTCCTGCAGGCTGGACCCCTGATCCTGGGTTTCCAGGTAACACCCAGGGTCTGGCCCAGTTGTTCTATGTCCAGCACGACCACAGGGGAAGGTGGGGTAAGAGAGTGCCACAGGCAGGAGGCCACAGGGTCGAATGAACAGTCACATTTCCATACAGCGGGCCTGGCGTTCTCCTGAGCTGAGATGGTCCTCATAGAAGGAACACCCTTTACTGACGCTCAGGCCCAACGGTGACGGAGTGAAGCTCCCAAGGCCCCGAGCCAGTGCTCCTCAGAGTGAATATGCACACGAACCCCCGATGCTGGGGTCTGGGGTGGGGCCGCAGGGGCTGCATTTCTGACGGGCTCCCGGGCAACCCTGACCATTGAACAGCAAGAACACAGGCCACCACATCAACACGCCAGCTCCCCAACTCATCACCATTAATTTTATTCCACAGCGTGTTTCAGGGAATGTTATTCTCAGGAAGATGTTCAGGATGAAAATAATTAAAAAGGCTGGAAAGTACACACACTTATGTATCTCTTCTTTTCATTAAATATATATCTGTTTGGCAAAAAAAATGTTAGACTCTTTTGTACAAAAACAAAGCGAAACAAAACAAAAGTAACAACCAGCCGACCCAAACCCTTGCAAACTGTCAACACCTGTAATAGCTACAGTGATGTAAACGTGATGTCCGACACCGCGACCACCTCATGGAACCCCTGTGGCAGCAGGACCCGACCGCGCCCCCCCAGGAGAAGGTGACACCAGACACGCAAGCAGGAGCCGTCTGTCGCAGAGGCCTGTGGGGCGTCGCTGTTGGAGATGGAGCATGACAACTGACTTCACCTTTTGTGCTTTCAGCTAAGGGGCCGGGAGGGCGTGTGGACACGGAGAAGGCAGGTGCGGCTGGGGCATGGGGAGGAGACCCAAGACTAGCTGGTGAGGAAAGGAGGCTGGTCAAGGTCACAGTGCAGACGTGGCGTGGGCCTGGGACCTGGGGACTGTGTCTGGGGACCCAAGGCCGGTGGGAACTAGGATGAGGCAGCGGCTGCTGCTCTTGGGACCAAAGAGGAACAGGACAAGGCAAAGGCCGGGACGGAGGAGGGAGCGGATGTGAAAGCGGATCTCAGTTCATACGGCGTGGGCGGTGTGAGCGCACTCTGAAGAAGGGGATGAGGAGGCGGTGTTGGGTCTTCTCAAGTAGTTGGACTGTTTCTTCGAGACACAACCCTTGCGTGGGACCCCCGTAGGTCTGGCGGGCTGACTGGGGGCAGTCAGGAGCTGCTGGCTCTCAGATGCCAGGCGGGGAGGGCATGCCTGCCGGGGCGAGGATGGAGGGCCCTTTGGCTCTCTTACTGGTGGCGGGCGTGCTCTGGTCCCACCAGAGGCTGCAGCAGCGGGAGGTGACCTAAAGCAACGGCGTCGAGAAACACAATCAGGGCGCTGAGCTAGATGCCAGGTGGGGGCAGGAGGACAGCGGGACTGGAGGCGAGGCCGGAGGAAGTGCGGGCCACGCTTCCCTTTGCCACATGGATCCCACGGCGCGGCCCGAGCTCCCTCTTCTCTCCTGCTGGCCGCGTTTCCCGTTGTGGGGCCGGGGCTGGGCCGGCGCCTCAGTTGCAGTCGTAGACAAAGTCATAGTTGCTGGGCTCCTTGGGGATGGGCGGGGGCGCGTCGGGGATCTGAATGTTCTCCAGGTCCAGCAGGCGTAGCTTGATCTCCATGCTGAGCAGCGTGTCCAGGTCGTTCCGCGTCAGGTCGCTCAGCATGTCCTTCCCCAGCAGGGCGTTCAGCCCGTCCGTCCAGATGCAGTACTGGCGGGAGAGGAGGGGACAATGACAAGCACTGAAGGCGCCCTCGGGCTGCAGCGACAGCTAACACCGACCACTCCACCGCCAGGCCCCGTGCTCAGCGCTCAGCCTGCGTCACTCTAAGACACACACAAAGCTGCACGCAGTTGGCACTTGTGCTCCCACCTCTGACTGCGTGCAGAGGTACTGAAACACGTCAAACTGGACAGGACTAGTGTGCCAGGGTGGCTACGAAGGAACAGGGGCGGAGTCCAGGAAGCCATAGCCCACTGCGGGAGGCCACACACTTGTACCTCGTGGCCCAGCCTGTGAGGAGGTCTGGTGGATGGTACCTAGCCCCCAGCGGCTCCGGAAACAATGGGAATGGCCAACCACGGAGACAGGCTCTGGGAGCAAATGCACAGACCCTCACCCTCTCTCTTTCTCTCTGCCCCGCCACCCAGAGCAGGCGCCACAGAGCGGGGGTTTCCGGAGAACCCCGCTCCCCCGGCTCCAACGCCAGCTCATCGCTTCCGACCTGTTTGACCAGGGACACGTGTCTTAACCTCTGCGCCTCGTTTCCCTCCTTCACGAATGGGGACACTAGTGGCTTGCGCTTTGGGATGTTAGATGAGAGTCAAGTGAGAGGAAGGCGAAAGCACGAGCATTTACAACAACCAGGTCTTTCCTGCTGTGGAGGCGCTCCCTGGGGAAGCGGCTCTCCTCCCTGGTAAGAGGGTGCGGTGACTGTGACCACTGTTTCTAGCTTATGGCGTGAGGGTGCCAGGCAAACGAGGGAGCAGACAGCCCGGGCAGACACACCAGACCCGGCGGCCCAGCCTGAGCGGCGGGTACGAGGGCTCAGGGGAAGCCTGGCCCGCGTACAGGGCACCCCGGTCCCTATTCCAGGTCACCGCGGGGATGCGGCGGCCCGCTCACAACCACAGCTTCCATTCAGGAGGGAAGCAGCGGGACGCAGGCCTATTTTCAGGACGACGAGGACAAAGCCAGAGCCTTCTGCACACGAAATGTCAAGCAGCCCAGAATGAAACGCAGGCACCATTCTAAATGCGGGATTTGCATCTAATCTCTCCTCTCGCTCTGGGATGTACGTTTTTATTCCAAAGCTTCAAACAGTGGAAGCGGCTTCTGAATAACTTCCACAGGAGCGGGGCTCCTGGAGGGCCCGGGACACAGCGGGCTTTTACGGACGCGTCCTTCCCTTCTGAGCTGCTTATGCGGCCCCACGCGCAACAAATCTGAATGGTGCCTCTAAAAATAAGTCTCCAGCATGAGGCTGGTTCAAGAGAAGTTAAATCAACCATCGCTGTACTTTCTCTTCCTAGCTTCATGCTAAATATTTCAAATATAGCTGACAGCGTGCCTCAAGAAGAGAAACAAATCACACATATAACAGGATGTCAGAAAGGAACAAAAGCATCTCAGAGATACATCCTAGCAGTGGAGACAGCCCTAAACCTCTCAAAGAACTTAAAGACAACCTCCCTTGTCAACTGTGTTTCTAAATTTTATTTTTCAATATTATTTTATGTTAGTTTTGGGTGTATATAGTGTATATATATATATATATATATATATTTCTGTTAATTTTCGAGAGGAAGGGAGAGGGAGAAATAGAAACCTCAATAATGAGAGAGAATCATCGATGGGCCGCCTCCTGCCCACCCACACTGGGGACTGAGCCCGCAGCCCAGGCATGTGCCCTGGCCGGGAATCGAACCGTGACCTCCTGGGTCATGGGTCACGGACTGAGCCAGGCTGGCCGGGCAGGGTGTATACAGGGTTTTACAGAATACAGACAGGTTTGTCTCAGGAAAATCCTGACCAAAAGGAAGTATTCCATGTAACTCCCAGTGGTCCCCTCCTGGGGTCGCAGCGAGGCCCTGACAGAGCCTGAGGCATCAGCAGACTCTTCTGCTTTCCATGGACTCCAACCGAGCCAGGGAGAAGCCAGCAGGCTTTCCGGAGGTTTCCCTCCTATCCAGAGCCTACAAGATGCTCCTTCGCTCATGACTGTGATTTTTTTTTTAAATTAAATTTCTTTCTTTCCCCTATTTCCCTCCTGCTTGTTTTTCTGGAGAAAGTGTGGCATCCTGTCATGAGCTCACCCCGCCCAGACCCTCACCTCATGCTTGTCAGGAGCGATGAAGTTCAGTTGGCAGTTGGAGTCGTACAGGATGGAGAAAGCGAGTTCAAGCACCTCCTGGAAGAGACGGGAGGAACACCGGCTCAGGGGAAGGGCACGTTCGCTTTGCAGACGGGACGTGGAGCAGGGCTCCCGGTGTGTCCTGAGAAGTGGCGGCCCGATGAGCGCTCAGGGCCGTGCCACCCACAGCTGTGGCTCTCTCTTCAGCATCGCTCTTCCCGGGTGCAAACCCAAACCTGTAACCCCTCCTCGTCAGCAGCACGAAGGACCGCTCTCCCTGTGAGCACCTCAACCCAACAGGTGCTCATAGGGGTGTTACGTCCTAAAACACGGTAGGGAATGACGCTTTGGGTGAACTGTTTTCTTTAGGGACCATGTCTGCCCTTGATCTTTGAACTACCGCAGAGCAAAGGCTACCCAACACTAAGCTTTATGCCATAGCAGCCAACGGGAGCGTGGGCCCAATGTCAGAAGAGGTGGGTCCATTCATTGGTGAGTGTCTACTGAGTGCAGACAGGAGGAGCCAGACACAAAGGGCCAAGGACACTGTCATTTCACTGTGGCCGAGTGGCCTGGGGAGAGACACTCCATGTCCCGTCTGATGTGGATGTTAACATGCACTTCTCACGTTGTCTGCACTGTACGGTACTGAGCGCAGTGAGCATCCTACTGCTCTGCACAGCGGCGGGGTGCAGCCTTACAAGAGAGCAGTCACTGACGGGGGCTGTAGATGTGGATCTTGGCCCACCAGAGGCATGCACCCGTGAGGACGTGCATGAGGGGCGCTGCCATGACCCAGATCCCTGACAAACATCAGGAAACGAGAAATCCGGGAGCATGCCAGTCCCCGCTCTAATTTCTCCGAAGCTGCCTGGGAGGGAGGATGAGGGAGGAATTAATTCTCCGAGCCCATGCCTGTCTCAGAGGCTGCTATCACTTATAATGAGTTTTATTGATGGCTCTGGCTTGCTGTCATTGAGCTGTCAGTGGAGGTCAGCGCTTCCGCACGTGGCGCAGGGCGGCTGCAGGGCGGGGAGCAATGACACCTCTCGGGCTAACACTCCAGGAGCTGCCACCTGTCCAGACCTTCTGGAGGGAGAGAGGCGCCAGGAGGTGGGGGTACGCTGTCATGGATCTGGGGCAGTATCCCCCTCAGGGGCTCCTTGTCACACCCCACGGCACTCAGCCAGCTGAGCTCCCGCCTGAGAATTTAATGCAGTGAATTTAACTCAGTGAGAACTGACGTCCAGGAGCAGCCCGTGGCCATTCTTTGTCCCACTGGCTCACCAGCCCCTCACCATGCGGCGGGAGGCCGGGAGGGTGGGTTCTGGGGACTGAGGAGCAGGAGGACCTGAAGACCCCCCTTGCCCAGGGCCTCTGACCTTGCGCTCTACCCTCCGGCCCTGGAACCAGGGACGAGGCACGTTGGGTCAGGGGATGCTCAGAGGAATTCTGGGCAGGATGGGCCTTGGTTTTGGGGCTGTCATCTCCCAGGGCCAAATAATGGACTGAATGGACACGAGCAGGGATGTACACAAGGTATTTTCAGTACACATTGTTGGCTGTGTATTTTTTTTATTTTTATTTTTGGGTGACTCGCCTCTTTGGCCATTTTGGCCAGCAATCACTTTAACTCTGTTTGTGACCTTGAGGATAGAACTTGGTGAACTTGGGGTGTGTGTGTGTGTGTGTGTGTGTACTTTTGTTTTTCCTCAATCATAGATAGTGTTATCCAATGCAGACCGGGATTCCCCATTGTCTTTTCGTGTTAGGCATTACAGAGCAGGGATTATTCACTTCAATCCTGACTGATAAGTAAAATGGGTATCATGTTTATAGTCCACATAGATACCAAAGGTGAACAATTGAAGAGCAACATATTGACCTATATGATAATTTTGGTACCAAGGTGGCGGGAGCACCCTGATGGATCTGGGTGATTTCATTCATGGAGGGGTACTATAGATCACAAGATGCCAAGAGGTATAAACAAAGAATTGCCTTCCTTGTGGCCCCTCCAAGATCAAATACCTCCAAACTGGGGAAAGGAAATCTTGCATCTTTCCAGATAATGCCCCTGGCATACTGTCTGGCCCGGCTGTGAGCTGTCCTGGGGAACAGCCAGCTGGTCAACTAGGAGGGCGGGTGGAAACTGTTGTAATGTGAACGGGACTGAAGCGACATCCAGCTCTGGGAAAGTGTCTGCTTGAAGCTGGGTTTGGCCTACTTCATAGCACTCCACCATCCGGCAGGAGGTCAGGCCTCAAACATTTTCTACGATTTTCTGAGTCATTTGGTCTCTGCCTTCCCCAGGCTTCCCTGAGACCCCAGCATGGCTGCTAAGGTGATAACAGCAGGAGAAAATGGAAGAGATTGGGGAGTGGCGTTGGGTAAGGGGTAATATAAACATCAATGGGAGGTTAGGAGAGGCCCAGCGAAGTGGGGGCAGGGTGTGTGTGAGCAGACAAGGCTGGACAGAAGCCAGGGACAATAGTGAGAGGGCAAGTCCTAGGGCTGCACACAGGGAGGGAGAGAACAGAGTTAACACATGATTGGTGGGAAGGGAAATAAGCTATATATGTAAAAGAAATCAGGAAAGGAGGAAGGTGCCCAACCGCAACCACACACACACACACACACACACACACACACCACAGACACACACACGGAAACACACACACATGCGCGCTGCAGACAAAGAACAAAGGCTGGGCCCATGGCTGGTGCATTGCTCAGACAGAATTACATACAATAATGTGGAAGCCATACCTTGTTTTGTTTAAGGGCACCTTTCTCTTTCATATGAGGGCAGTCCTTCCCTGTCACCACAGCTTTGATGTCTGCCACCGGCACTGCAATTCATAAAAGAAATGAGAGTGATGCCACCGTGTAAAAGCAGAGGTGCCAGCAGAGAAGCAGGACTGAGCACGGTGCCTGCCAGCCCAGTGGCCACCCCAGAAACCACAGCAAGGAGGAAGAAGGGGTGCGAAGAGGAAGAGAAGTCAGGCAGTGCCCAGGGCTTGGAAACTGATATATGTCCTTATAGTCCGGCAAAAAGCATTTTGGGGAGAAAAATAAGCAGAATTTAGTTCATCAAGACAAATACCTAAAAAAAATCCCACCGCAGTCATGTGACAGTGACAGGATTAGAGGAAGCAGTGGTGCCAACAGCAATAGTGGTGCTACTACTGGCATCTGGAAGACACTGAGTGTCAAAAGCAAGGCCAAGTGCTTTGAGGATGTCAGAGTCTCTTGCTGAACTATCTGCTTCTATTTAGTCTCTGAGTTTGGGGTATGAGGAAAAGCAGCCCTCTCATAAAACATTTATTTGACTACATAGACCTGGGCCCTCGCTGTCACTCTCCCTGTCCCCAGCTCATCCTTCCCAGAACAGTTCCTCAAGGCAGGGTCCATTATCCCTGTTTCACAGACAATGGCACTCAACTGCAAGGAAGGGGATGTTCTTTTCTGATAGGGAAATGGTAGCTGGCATTTCTTGCGCAGTTAGATGAAAAGATGCTATCTCGTGTCTTACTCAGGACTCGGAAGGAGATAAAAAGAGATGGAGAGGTGATTGCCTCTAAAACGTTTGTTCTGTTAAAGGGAGAGGGGGGAGGGAGGAAGTAGGAAGGAGTGAGGGAGGGGGAGAGAGAGGTTTGGAACCTTAAAAAAATTCAAAGACACTTGTCCCTTTCCAATTGCTAATCTTTTGTCCCATAAGAGATGTCTTACTTCGAATCTGCAGACGCTTTGAGTACTGAATTCCTAAGTAATCAACCAGTAATTTCCTTAGTAATCATTCCCTTAATGGAGAAGATGATGAGAAATTTCACAATTAAAGTTCACATGCTTTTACTGGGGAATTGAGTTGTGAGGGTCATACTTAGAGACGATAGAATTACAACATATATAGACTTTCAAAATGATGCAACAGGAAAACCTCTTAGAAGCTAATATCTTCCAGGTACCCTGAAACAGCTCAGGACTTTGTGCAAATCTGCTGACAAGCTATCTCCAGCCCTAGAGGCGGCCACGAATCCTCTGGGGAACCTCTGCATGCCCCCAGCCATCGCCCCACGATGTCTGCTCCTTCATCGTGCAGTCCTGATTCTACACCCCATTACTTGCGCTCACTAATATCTGGCTTTCCTTTCTTTCCAGGCATATGGCGGACTACACTTCCCAGCAACCTTTGGGGCCATGTGGTTAGTTCTGGCCAATGAAGGGTGAGAGGAAATGGCCAGTCTCTTTCACTGAAGGAGGAGGGAAAAGCCCATGCCCACCAGCCTCTCTCACATGTTCCATCCAGATGGCACGGCTATGGGTGGCAAAACAGCCACGGGCCCTTGTCCCAGAGTAAGTGACCCACATCAGTTACGTAATGTGTGAAGGGAGGCACGGACGCTGACTGTTCTGAGCCACTGAGATTTGGGGCTGTTTGTTGATGCAGCAGAGTGTAGCAGTGCAGCCTATCCTGAGTGGCATAACCCTTCACCCTGGAGCCTGCTCCTGCCTCTGCCTCTCTCCCTCTCATTGGCATTTCCTGTAGGCAGTCCCTGATTCCCAAACCACTGCTCACTACAACCGCAAACTTCAGCCCTCCTCAATCCACCTTCATATCCGGCCATCAGCCCTGTTCCTCTCGGTGGCCTGCATGGATCCTATTCATGATCCTACAGGGGAGGGCATTTGGGGAAGTCAGGTTTACTGTTCAGTGGAGAAGCCACCACTGAAGTGGATTTGACACAAAGAACACACCGATTCAGAAAACCTTCTCGAGTGTCAGATGGCATACGAGTCATGAGCACCTCAGACTGGAAGGTCTCTTGTTGCATAATCTGCAACGTGGCCAATGAGCTAGAGAGTCTCCAATCTATAAATAGTAAGCTGCCCGTGGCTTTGAGAGCCCACCATGTGAAAGGGGACAGGATGCCCTCGAAGGCTGTGGGAGCAGCCTTAGGGTCTCAGGAGAAGGCTCAGGGAGGAAGGCACGCTCCCTCCTTGCTCGTGGAAGGACAGACTTCCTGCTTCCTACAGGCCCTGTGCCTGGCGAGGAGACACGCTGCCTGTGACAGGATTATGGCCGAGAGGAAAACTCGGACTTTAGAAAGACCCATGGCTTTTAAAGCTGTTCTCTGCCTCACCGGAGAATTAGGCCCGCTATTGCCATGAGCAGAACCAGTCACGGCTCGGGCACCTGCACTCTAAGAGGGCAGCAGAGGGCTCTGGATGAGGTCAGAGCCAGGCAAGAGTTTCTATGAGGTCTTTTTTTGGGGAGGGTGGGGGGGCCCACCAAGAGAAGTGGGACCAAGAGATATGAGGACAGGATGGTCACTACTGGCACCCTACCCTCAACTCTAAGTCCTTGGGGCATTGGCTTCTATGCTCTCTTCACTTTGCGCTGGATTGAGATGATCTAATTCAACACCCCCATTGCAGAAAGGGGAAGACGGAGACCTACGGCGAGGAAATAAAGATGTCAAGTCACATAGCCGGTGGGGATCAGAGCTGGGACGATTGCCCTCGCTTCCCCTCCATGCTCCCTTGGTGGGCCATGACTTCTCCCCATGTTTGGAAAGTGTCAGCACCTCCTCACACCGAGAACAGCCCTGATGTGGTCATCACTTCAGTTGTGTTCAGCAAATGCTGAGTGCTAACACCGTTAGGAGGAACTTCAATGGTGACTTCAAACAAAAGCGCCATTGCTCAAGTAAATATGGCCACCACGATAAAAACAGGGTTAGTGTTCCCCACGGGGCGCCGGTGGAGGCAGAAATCACCAAGGAAGTAGCTGGTGAGCTGAGCACTTGGTGGACACAGCCTTGTGGTGGACACAGAGGAGGGCGGACTGGCTGGGCCCAGCGCAGCCGGTAAAGGACCTGGTCTCTAAGCTCTAAGCGGCAGCATGGAGTGGTAGAAAGGCTATGCCTGTGGACTCACAGAGCCTGGGTGTGAAATCTAGACACCCCAATGGCTCCCACTTTGGGCTGATGCCTGGGAGCCTAAGCATCCTCGCCGGCAATGTGAAGCGATGCCATCACCCATCTCAGGGGGTTGGGCTGATGCTGGAGCCGCAGTCACCGAGGCTTGTAATCCAGGCATCAGAAAGGTGGGCATCGGCTGGGCCAGGGTGTTGGATGATGGCACTCAGATCTTTGTCTGCCTTTTATTAGCCGTGTGACCTGAACAGGCCTCCTAATTTTCCCGTTTCCTTATCTGTAACACGGGCAACGAGGTCTCCCTCCTCTGCTTGTCAGGGGTGTCATTTACGTAAAGTTCTCAGCACCAGGCCTGCCAAAGAGTAAGCGCCCAAGAAGTGTTATTTGGAGCTGTTTTCAGGAACAATAATCAAAGTTCATTCTCTCTGTAGACCGGGGACGGGAGTTTTCACTGTGCATCAGGGACCCCGGCCACTTGGCTTTGCTGTCTCAGCCGCTCCTCTGTCTCCTGTAACCAGCTTCATCGCCTTGTGCGTGTGGGGCGCCTCCTCCTCCGGCTCCTTTGATGTGTGCGTGCAGAGCGATGGCCTAGATTCCCTCACAGGGAGGCACGGAAGGCCGGGGGCTGAGCAGCAATGCAGCCTAGTGTCCGTGGGGTGATGAGGCCTGTCGGCCTGGTGGGGGGTGTGGGGCGAGGGGATGGAGGGAGACAGGGGTTTTTAAGGGCCTATTGCCTGTCCAACAAAACAAACATGTTAGCAGTATCAGATTTCCTAACCCTTTGGGGATGGAGACAGCCACGGAGAGTCTCCCCATCGTCACCATGCTCTGTCGGAAGAGGATTCTGTGACACTTGGCTGCATCGGTACCTCAATATCCAGCACTGATTAACGTCAGGGGCGGAGGCAATATCCCCCTTGGTCTCAAGGCAGGGCCACGTCCCAGGCGTGAGCGATGGACAGTAATGGAAGACCTGCCTGGTTCCACGGTGGGTATGTGGGTGGACGGCCAGCTTTTCTGCATGGTGTTTAGTGACCAGGAAACAAGCACGCACCCGCCCCAGCCGCCCTCGGAGGGCACTTACGCTTGTCCTGCAGGGAGTCGTGGGGCACCTCCCCCTGGGGGCTCTCCTCCAGGTCTCCGTAGTGCAGGACCTTGTGGTTGGGAGACAGCCGGCAGTACCAGAACTTGTCTGAGGAGGAGACACAAAGAGGCACAGGTAAGGGGCCCGGTTCCCCACAGCTCCGACAAAACCCTGTCTCCTGACAGCACCGCCAGTCCCCTGATCAGGATGCTTCAGGAAGGAACGGACCCTAAGTTCCTGATGGTGAGTGGGAGGGTGGTGGAAACATCCGTTCCCCGCTGAGGAGCAGGACAGGGACCCACGGCAGGGAAAAGCAGGAACAGAGCAGGTCCCTGCGGCAACGCTTCTTCCATTCAGAAACCGCTAGAGAAGAGGCTATTTATCAGCTCTGGGAGGCAAGACAGCCATCTTCCTTGCAAAGCTGCCGTCGATGTTTGTTCCAAGAAGGCTGTTGAGCTCGGCCTTAGCAATAGCTGACATCCAGCTGATGGATTTCCTCCGGCCAGAGGCTCACTGCTCTTGACCTAACCCGCAGCCCAGCCCTTCTCTTGTCCCTGTAAGCTCCTCTCTGTCTACCACTAAGATGTGTGTGTGTGTGTGTGTGTGTGTGTGTGTGAGGGGGGGTGGCAGAAGGCACCGTGCGTCACTCCAGTTAGTGAGGTGCCTGCCCCCCATCAGAGAGGAGGTCGGACGGATGGCAAAGGGTGTGAAGCTTGGAGGTGCTTTGACTCCTGAGAATCACGTGCTGGTCCAGCCAGGGTCTGCCGTGGGGTAAGGCTGGCGTCCTGCTCTCGGGAAGACTGTGGCACCCCGCGGGGTGTGTCTGCCTGGAAGGTAAGGCAGCTCTAGGGAAAGTCAGAGGCGCCAGCTCCGACCGGCTGCAAATCCAGCCGCCAGCAGCAGCTGGATCTGCAGCTTCTGATGGTAAGAAAATGTGTGTGTTCTTTACAAAACCCAGCCTGATGTTACCAGTCCCTTGATCCCTCTGGGCAATGAACGAGTGACTGTGTCACTGAAGGCAACCAGAAGCAGCAGCGAGAACTCTGCCAAAGGTTGCTTACTAGCATTTGAAGGGACAACAGGAGTCACTACAGAGGCCTCCTGGGAATTTAGTACCTTAATAGCCACCTCTTCATTCCCCAGACTCCAACACTAAAACATGGAGACAATTACCCCCCCCTCTCTCCCCCCCCCGTCCCCCTAACCCTGTTTCTATCCCTGTCTCTACCCCTGTCCCATCTCCATCTCCATCTCCCTGAAGGATCTCAGGGAAAAGCTGGTTTCAAACCCACAAGCCTGCGAAGCAGATCTCCAGGGCTGATTAAAGCTGCTCTCCGAGTCACGTGGCTCCTTATGGAGCCAATCACCACCAGGATCATAATTCCTGCAGTCACACGTGACAGACCTTCTGCGAGGATGGGAATACTCTGTGTCTGCTCCGCCAAGCGGATAAAAAGAAACTGTTCTGTCACTGAATGTTAATGAACTTGGCCAAAGGCGGCTCGATGAGCAGGGCCGTTTATGGTCTGACCTCAGCATCCAGGCTGAGATGAGTTTGGGGCTGGCCCCGGTCCTCGGGGGACCTGGAGCTCCTTCATAGAGTTACTGTGAGGACAGAACTCATGAATGTAAGTTACACCACAGCAGGCACGTGGTAACGTCTCAATCAACACATGAACCACAACAAACTCATGGCATTACGTGGCCCAGAAGGCTCTTCAGCTCCACGGAGCCTCTGGAATCCTGGACTTCGGCTCTCCTTGGGGTGCACAGGGCATCAGAACTCACAGGGACTGTGATTCCTGTCCGAGGTTTGGGCTGCACGGTCTCCCCTAAACCAGCCCACGCCCTGGGCCTCCCCGGGCAGGTCCGGGCTGAGCAGCCCCAGGCACCGTACCTTGCCTCCGCCTGGAGTTGAGTTTCCGGAAGCAGGTCCCTTCCACCAGGCGGTTCAGGCGCTGCTGCTTGATCAACTCCAAGATTTCTGGCTGGATCTTCTCCTTGAGCTCCCTATGAAAACACACACGTTCCACAGCGGGCCCTGGGGCAGGGCTCTGTGGGCAGGAGTGGGGGGAGGAGGGGGTAAGGAAGGCGGGGTGCAGCTGCATCTTTTCATGAATATCCCAATGCCCCCCAAGCTGGGCTTTAGAGACTAATCTGTGAAGGCATATCTGTTACAGTAACACTATGGCTCCTCTGGCATTTACAGAATCCACAAAGCACTGGCCACCTGAGTGATGGTTTTCCAGACTACAGGGTCTCGAGAAATTTCTCCTCTTGTTTTACAGACACACATAAACTTCTGCAAAAAGCGTGCAGCTTTGCTGGGCATATAAATCCCTGGTCACATCCCCTCTCGCCCCAAGTCGGTCTCAGGGATGACATTTACGATCTGACCCAACAGGGACATCGGCCACAATTCCACAGCAAACACTGAGTCTGGGCAAACTCGGAACCATGCTTTGCTTTCGTTTCTGTCACTGGCAAATGGGAACCCGACAGCCTTTGCATCCAAGCTTCAGCACATTTATAGACGGAGGCACCTGAAACGAAGCGACTGCAACTGGTGGGCTTGGATGCCCAGAACTGTGAAGGGGGCCCGGCCTCTCTGCCTCGGTCACAAGGGAAATGCAAAGGGATGCCGAGCGGCGCCAACAGGCAGGGTGGAGGTGCATCGCGCCTCTCGGGCTCCCGTCCCTCCCCCTCGCGCTGCTTGAGTGACATTGCCTTAATAGCACGGCCTCACTCTGGCTGGGCCAGCCATCTTGCCCCTCAAAGGCACCTCCAAAGAATGTAGCTTCATGGGCAACCAAGTTTGCTCCCAGTGGTAGGAAAGGTCTCCAATGTTTCAGCTACACATCCTCAGAGGCTCACCCATCACCGGGCCACTTCCTGCTTTAGATCCTTCCACCAGCACCTGCCCATCTCCCGCTCAGCCCAGGGGGCTGCTCCGACTCCACGGCTGAACTGAGATCTTTCGGAACATCTCTCATTGGCCTCCCACAAAGAGCTCCCAGCACAGCTGGGCTGAGAGACTTTCACCCTAGAAATGGCCCGTCAGAGCCCTGGAGGAGGTGGAGGGGTGGGGGGAGGTGGAGGTGGTGGGTCACTTACAAAATTGGGCGAGACTGGAAGTCCTCCTGGTTCA
This sequence comes from Nyctalus aviator, assembly GCA_036971965.1. Classification (NCBI taxonomy): domain Eukaryota; kingdom Metazoa; phylum Chordata; class Mammalia; order Chiroptera; family Vespertilionidae; genus Nyctalus; species Nyctalus aviator. The sequence continues at coordinate 4,054,509 of CM072930.1, forward strand.
TCCTCTCGGACTGGCGGATTTTCAGGATCTCAGTGTAGCTCAGGTTCTGCAGTTTGCTCTTGAACTGGTCCAGGGAGCTAGGCTTGGTTGTAAGAGCTCTCATCACCTGCTCCTTCACCACCTGCATTACCTGGAGGTTAAAGGAAGACCATGATGCTCTGGGGTTGATCTTGTCCATTCAGAAAAGCCTCAGCTGACAGCTCCCTGCCTCTGTGTACCCATTTGCGTGCACTCTCAGCCGCACCGTGAGCACGCTTTTCCAGAATCAACTCCCACTGAGCACAGCTCCCATTCTCTTCCGTATCATTGGAGCCACGGGGCGGAGATGGGCCTGAGCTGGGGGAAGAGGCTTGGTGAGGGAGGAACACTTTATTGACCCAGACACGATGTGGCTGCTACTGCACCATTATACACAGCACACAGTCAAAAATGCATGAGGCCCAAGCAACAGCCAGATGTCTGCACGCACATTATTTTTCTCCAAGAGAAAATCGCGGAGACACAGTGAGCTGGGAGTTCAGATGGCATCAACTCAAGTGAGTATGAACAGATACTCACCACCCCTCCCCTCCCAGATGTGATCCCCATTAGTGAAGGCCTGAGTGTTCAGACAAATGATGCGTTTGGATCGTACAAATGCCTCTTTGAGATCTATTATATTAGAATAGACATATCTTACCAGAAGCCTCAACAAAAAGAGAGGCAATCACACCTGGTAGTGTGTGCCTCAGGAGAGACCGGCCCACACAGAGGCAATGGCCCAATTACCCACTGCCTCTGTCCACGTGGAGTCACCTTCCTCAGGAGGCACGTGGCGGGCAAGGCCAGCAGACACACAGGCAGAGTCTGCAGTGATGGGCTGCTTTTTCAAAAAAAAAAAACTCTCCATTGCAGCTGAGAACAACTGTTACTGTGACAGATAAGGGAACTGCTATACGTTGTGGAAACAGATGAATCATTGGACACGTCTACACATTAGCCACGTGGAACCTGGGCTGCATGTGAACCGGAACCATTTACATAATCATCTTGTCAGGTCCCCAGCACAAGGACACGAGGACACTTCCAGCTGACCTCCCACCAATCGGTTTCTTTCCTTCTTTTTTTTCCACTTAAGCAAAACGCTAAGTTTGGGACACGTCACAAATTCTAAATTCTGACCATCTTAGATCATGCGCTTTATTGGTGAGCTATCTACTCCAGGCTGATCTATGACCCCTGGCTATTTCCTGTGCAGGGCACTTCGGGCGCCGCCCCTTTTCCTGTCCAGAAAAACTCAGAGTTGGGCCAAGGACATGATGATCGTCTCCCAATGTCATCTGACCTCCTGGTGGGAGGTGGGACATATCACGGAAGTAAAGATCCAGTGTTTAGGATACCAGAAACAAAAGAGTGATTTTTAAATAGAACCAGGTTACAGTGGGGAGAGCTTTCAAGAAACCTCCACTTCCCACATTTCCAGATGAAAATGGAAGCTCAAATTGCCAGGTGATCCCTACTGCATGTGTTCCCTTAGGGACTGTCACAGAAAAGACAATCACCAGACCACAGCCCACCAGCCACCATGGTCCCATCACTGACCAATCAGCATCCTTCCTCTGGCTTTTCTGACGGGGGCTGGAGGCGGAGCTGAGGCAAGCTCTTTCCCCTGGAACTGAGAACTAGGTGTCCCTTAATCTGCGGGACAGCAGGAGATAAAGATGGCTGTCAAGAGAATCAGCCTGAGGAAAGGCAGACGTGCGTGTAGGAGTGTTCATAACAGTGAAGCCATATTCACCCACAACATTGGTCCGACCCTCTTTTATATATGTTCCCTTGGCATTAGGTGGTTTGAACAGGATTCTTATCACTTGCAACAAGAAGTCCCTACAAACACAACGAAGGCCAAGAGGACACAAGCTCGTGGGGCTGTGGTTGCCCAGATTCAGGAGAACTAGAAGGAAACTGGGCAGAAAGAGCACTGTCACTGCAGTGAGAAATAACTTTAGAAAATCATCGTTTTATTCTCATGGTTGTCCTTTGCATGGAAATGATGATAATCCCCCAGGCAGCTCCTACTTATAGCCTGTGCTTAAAATCCACTGTAAGAACGTCCTTCCTCTAGCTTTACGCTTTGATCGCTGCTATGTGCAAGGATCCGTAAGTGGGGCAATCCTTTAAGTTCCCCACAATCTCCTATACTTCAGTTTGAAGACAATAGAGAACGTTTCCTCAGAGCAGGTGGAGAGGATCCCGGGGAAGGGATGCCAGTGGTGAGTGTGCAGCACAGAACGGAGGTTTGCTAGAAGCAAGACTGGCTTCATCTACTTTATTCACAGCTCTGCTTGGCTGTGGCCCCAAGAAGCTCTATGGTCGCTCGCTGTGCCAAGGAAAAGGACCCCAGCAAGAGATGTCACCGATGTTTTAAAAAGACCAGACAGTTATCTAGGTCAAACATCCTTCTCTTCCTTTGCAAAGCATCTTCTACAAGAGCTACAGTTAATGGCAAGAGACCTCGGCTAATGCTCCACATGTGTGATGTGCTAGTAAACCAAGACTCTCACACCCACTGTCCTGAACTCTGTCCTCTTTGGAAAATACCAGACCTTTTATCATTGTTTGCAAAGCCCACGGACGGACGATGTTGCAGAGGCATCAGCAAATCAATGAACTTGAAAGGTCTTAGTACAGCGTGTGCTTCGCCACAGACATGAAAGAAGCCTGCTCTTAAGCTTTGCACTCACTGTTGGAACTGACTGATCATTTCATCAGCATCTCCGCGGAGCCTGCGGTGCGTTTCTGGGGTTCTCCAAGCACACGATCTCTGAGCTAACGTCACATGTTACAAAGGGAGCCAGAGTCCCACAGGACCTTGTGCTTTAAAAGGAGAAAACCTCTGGTCTCCTTAGAAGACAGGGTGAAAGGTGTGAGTGCGGGGATCCCTCAATAGCATCAAGCATGCTGGTCCACGGGACATTGGTCAGGATGCTCAAGTGCCTTACATAGAACAGTGCACAGTGCATGCAGGCAGCCTCCACGTCTGTGTTTCAACTGCCCATCCGGGGGATTCGGACGTGTGCTCAAGTGGGAGAATCCCCAATCTCAGCCAACGTCCAGCAGCACCTCTGAGCCCTCAGTGACTGAGCACCTCAGTGACTCTTGTCACATCACTAGAGAGAAGTCAGGGTCGTTATTAGCATACTTGTCACCCTCCCTCAGAGAGAAGGAACTGTTTCTTGTAAACCCCCAGAGAGAAGGAACTGTTTCTTATTTGTTGACCATAGTGCTTAATAGAGAATTTTCCAGACTGTAATAATGATTGATACATTCGATGCCAAAGATGCCTTGGCTCCCACTTAGCATCTCTAGAACAAACAAGCACATCATTACAGAGTCATCTGAGCGGTTTACAAAGCCTCCATGTGGGGTCTGAGAGCTCCAGTGGTCGCTGGGCTTCCCTCCCTCCCAGAGGGTAGTCTGAAGCCGAGCGGAGGGTCTGGAGAAGCCACCGCAGCAGCCGCTACTGAGCATGTCCATTAACGGGGATTTCATGGACCCAATCCGTGGTGCCCAGGAAGCAGATTTGTCTTCCTAATGCGGAAGAAAGGCTGTCCCGGGAAGACAGATACCAGCCCAGCCCAGCTTAGAGATGAGGCCTGCGGGAGAGATTTCACTGCTGGGCTCCAGCACTGGGCCATTTTTCTTTCCAGGAACGTTCCTTATACAAACCAACATGACTGACAGCTTCTGAGGACCACAACAGGAGGGATCCCGCCTGGAGAGTGGGCCCGGGAAGAAAGAGCCCGAGTGCTCATGTGTAGGCAGGATCTTTCCGGAGGCCGGGAGTACTTTGGGGGCTACTCTCTGAGGTTAGGAGTGGGGAGATGGGCCTTGCCCAGCACAAGTAGGAGAAGTTCAGGTAAAAACTGATGACTCATCTGCCGGGGACAGTTATTGTCCCAGGTGCAGCTGTTAGCATCCCCACCCGCTTCTCTCCCAGAGGACTTAAAAATTAGAACAACTCGCCTGGTCGGTGTGGCTCAATGGTTAAATGTCCACCTATAGACCAGGAGGTCAGAGTTAGATTCCCAGTCAGAGCACATGCCCAGGCGGTGGGCTTGCTCCCCAGTAGGGGGCGTGCAAGAGGCTGCCAGTCAATGATTATCTCTCATCATTGATGTTTCTATCTCTTGCTCCCTCTCCCATCCTCTCTGAAATCAATAAAAGTCTATTTTAAAAAATTAGGACAGCTTCTGGAAACTAAAGATGGTTTTACTTTGTATCTTGCCACAGTTGGGGTGTCAACTGCCAAGGCCAGTCCCTGTAAGGGAGAGATTTTGCTGAGTGGTATCCAGTGCGTTAAATGAAAAGGAGAGAAAAATGAAAGCAGCAGCTAGGTCTTCTATAATTATTGTGGGGCGGGTGGCACAGAGCAGAGGTGGGCAGACTGCTTTAAGGGCCATCCAGTGCCTGCTGCAGTGGCTCAGCTCTGCCATGGTGGCGGGAAAGTGGCTACAGACAGGGCATCGAACAGGCGTGGCTGTGTTCCAATTAAACAAGCAGGTGGGGGCTGGACTTGGCCTGCTGGGGTGGTGTGCCAACCCCTGCTGTGGAGGAGACAGGTCTGGCTTTAGGGTGGGCAACACGTCAAAGTCCCTCCATCCCTTTGCTGGGCACTCTGTCCAGCTTCTGGGACCCTGTGCCCTTTGCTCCTGAGCCCAGGTGACCACCTTCAGTCAGGACTGGGAGATGCAGAGCATTACCCGACACATCATTCCCACCATCAGGAGGCTCCCTATGAGCCACCGCCCGAAGGACCACTGTCTGAGGACAAAAGTGCTTCTTGCAGCATGAAAACAACCTCATGACCACGGAGGTGCTCAGGACAGGTGCAGAGCAGGTCACGTTGTATTTAAGCTGCCCCGAGCAGAACTGATTCCAACAGGGAAGCGGGGTTTTTATGAAGCAGCATTCTTAGCGATGCTGCTGAATGGCTGCGGGCCTTGCAGGTACTTCCCCCGCTCCCTGCTCCCATACCTCCTGCTGGGGTGGGGGTGATCAGTGCCCACCCTGGGGGAGGGCCCTGGAGAGCTGGGTCAGGCTAAATGTAAAGGAACTGAAACTGTTGGGAAATCACAGAGACTCAGCTCAGCAGGGTGCAACCTCCAGCCCTCTCTCCATTTCAGCAAGTCCTCAAGGCATAGATGCATTCAAAACATTTTGTTTATTAACAATATGCAAAAGAGCTCCTCGGAGTTTCACAAAGGATAGGGTCTGGGCACTGCGTGCAGTTATAAGAACTCTCCAGCCACTTAACTGCTCCTGCCTGTTTCTCTGGCAGGTCTTTCTCAGCCTCTGAGCCCTCAGCTCCTGGAGCATCTGTCTGAAGAGGTGACTCAGAGCCAAAGGCCAGTGCTGCCTGTGACGTGGGCAGGGAGGCCACTGTAACCGTTCCTCTCTAAGATGGCATTTCAGAACCCAGAAAATCTAGCTTGTGCATCTCATCCAAGCCAAGCTACCCAAGAGCTGACAGGAGAACAGGTCACTGCAGGCTTAGCGTCTGGAATGCCAACTGCTAATCTCACGGTCTCTGGGCACCAGATCACTAATGATCGTAAGTCAACTCACAGTGATATCAGGCCTTCGGAAAACTATGTATCAATGATCAAAATCATGGAAAACAAGTGGGCTTGGAGACCTGCATGTTCATCCAAGTTGGGGATTTTGCTCTGAGGGTCTCGGTTTTCAGGGGTGGGGTGATGTGGACTCCCTTTTAGAGTATCTGTTTCTCCTACCTACTTTCTGTCACTGTCACTGACCCTGCTCTGGACCCCTGCTCCACCACTTGTTCTGGTCACCCAACAGTTTCTGACTCCAACTCCACCCCCTGGAGCCCCTCCTCAGAGAGCCTGGGTTACCTTCAAAATGCAAATCTCATCACATCATTCACTTGCTCAGCCCCAAACACGTATCCACATGTTCACTGCAACGTTCATTATTCATGGTAGCCAAGACATGGAAACAACCCAAGTGTCCTCTGACTGATGACCGGGTAAAGAAAATGTGGCACATATACATAATAGAATATACTCAGCCATAAGAATGGATGGACTACTGTCTTTGTGACAACATGGACAGATCTTTGAGAGCCCTGGAGCAGCTAGGAAGGAAGGAGCTGCTCAGCAGTGCCACTCCTTCTGGAGAGCGTCCCCTGGATTTTAGCGGCCAATAGAATCAGATGGCAGAGGGAGTGGTGCCAGGTGGCTTTGAGCATCTTGACAATCTGATCATAATCCACATTGGCAGCTTTGAGGGCTTAGCCCCCCCAGACAGCTCATCATACAACGCCTGACCCAGTGGTTGTCGGGCTGGCTGGGTGAAGATCAGTGGGTATGGAGACAACATCCCTCTTGCTGCCTTCAGCATCCGCGGGGAGGTCAGGCCCGGAGAGACAGGAAAGGTGAGGTTTGGGCTCGCTGCCTTCTCTCTGCAGCCTGCGATAGCTGCCTGCTCCTCACCAGGCATTTTAATTTAAGGTTCAAGGCATCTTTATGGCCAATAAAAAAACCCAAAACCTGTCTCCCAGCAATTCATCTTAAAATCAATTAGGGCTGGGACTGCTGAGATCAATGGGTGTGGAGACAACATCCCTCTCACTGTCTTCAGCATCCACAGGGAGGGCAGCCCCGGAGAGGAGTTGGGAAAGATGAGGTTTGGGCTCACTACTCTCTCTCTGCAGTCCGCCCTTGAGGGGAGAGGCCAAGAGCTGTCTGACCAAGCTTCCTTCCCCTACCGAACAGGGAACCTAAAATAGCCAGCATCCTAGGCTCACAGGTGAGTTCATCGAAGGCCCTGGGCGACCACAGGAAGCGCCTTCTCTCAGTCAGTGTCTGAAGAAACCGGACTCCAGCAAGCAAAGTCTGGGCAAATCACACTAGTGGCAGGCATTTAATCCACAGCTTGGAATAACCAACAGGTCAAGCAAGTCAATCCAAATATGTGAGCGTGTGTGGTGAGAGAGGCAGAGACACATAGGGCTGGTTTTCTTGCAAAGAAGTTGAAAAACTCTTCCAATAAGGCTCAGTAGGATTGGGAGAAATGGCTACAAGTGTTTAATAACTATGCTACTGTTGGTTTGCTAAAGCTAGTTCATCAAACTTAGCCATACTTTGCCAAGCATGGACGAGGAAAGCAATGTCCTTCGCAAATTCTCTGGAAGTTATAAAGAAGGAGCTTCTTGCTGGGCAAGTCCCCCAAACTGGGGTCGTCATGGAGATGCTGTTCTCCTGCAGCTATGGCTGACCACGTGGGGAGCGGGGGGTGAAGGGGGGGATGGAGTGTCTCTTGGGCGAGCTCCCCAAAAGCAGGAGAGGAATGTCACTGGAGAAGTGACAGCCTGAAAGGTCTTCTGTTTTTTAAGAGATGCAATCATGATGCCAAAAATATGGAGCTGAAGGATTTGAAGTTCCCCACTGTCTGTCGATGGGCAAATGACATCCACAGATTTCCTTAAACACTGCGGGCTGTTTACCAACAAGGCTGAGATCGACTCAATGCCCCATCGCAGGCCATCATTGGTAAGACTTGGATAAAACCAGTGAATGTAACTATCTGCTCACATTTGATCTCTCCCAGTGTGTCTCAACCTCTTTGGATGGTGGGATTTTACCCAATTCATCTCTCTGTGCCCAGCATTTAATACCAGTCATACATATTTGTAAAGTGAACAATTGAACTAAAAGGAAAATGGACAGAAAAATATCAGTGAGCACAGCCTCAAATTACTCTAAAATTAGTCACTATTAAGAAATACATGAAATGTCTACTGTTTCACATGGAAGGGGAAACCCTAAACCCACACATTTAGGTCTCCCAGCATGCTCTGCATAAGCTATTAAATAGTGACAAATGAAATGAGACAGCCTGCCCCAGTGGAAGAGAGACTGGGTAAACTTGTCGTAAGCAGACTACTCAGGCAAGACCAGGGGGAATTCGGTGGGAGAGGCAAGATCTGGCTCCTAGAAATTAGCTCTACCGCCAGACAAGACAACTCAGAAGAAATTAGAATCACTGCTGTTGCAGGTCACTGCAGAAGGACAGGGCCGCCACCATGAACTCGTTGGTGATAGTGTTTAGCAGACAGACCGGGCAGGGAGATGGCCACAGAGTGGGACTTAAAATTGAGCAGAGTCCACTGCTCTACACTCTGATATACACAGGGAAGGACTGTTCTTGCCGCTCTCCTCCAAATCTTTCTATTGATTAGTTATCCAACCAGCACTGTGGTACCTGAAATGGAGAACTCTGCGTTGAGAAATTTGGCATCGTGATATGCATTTTAATTTCTAAATCAACTCACAATCAACAGACTATCTTAAGGGCAACTATGTTTTGATTTTTTAAATTTGATCCAAGAAGTTGCCAATGCCTGGTATTGCCTTCGGAATGTAGGAAGTACATATTCAAGCCTGCCTGAGCTCAGCTACCATTGATCAGGCATCTCATAGGCGCTAATCACTGGGTAGATGCTGGCAACACAGAGCCAGACTCGGAGCTCACCCTCAGGAAGCTCAAGGTCAGTGAGGAGGAGGAGGAGGTTGTAAACAAACAATAACACTAGATCTTAATAAGTGCTTTTATGGGCATGGCTGCCAATATAACTTGAGGACAGGGAAAACAAAGTGATGATTAAGCACAGCACGGATTTTTATGCATACAGATATAGTTCTATTCCTACCCCATCGCTTCAGCGACTGCGCTCCTCACAGGGTACTGAAATTATGTAATCACTGCCGGTGCCCAGTAGGCACTTGAGTCCTTTGCAAGAAGAGACTATATCTTAATCTTTTTATCACTGGTGAATTTTATGGTGTCTCGTACCTGGAAAATGTCCCCTTCAGTCCAGTAAACCGAAGGTCAACGAGATTTTATTTTCAAGTTACATGTTAAAATATGGTTTCTGGGGAGTCTTATAATGGCGGGGGTCAAATGCCTGTGATAATTTTCAGCAGAGGGAGAGAGAGGGCTTGCAGAGGGAGCAGTGATGGATGCACTCTGGTTAGCGCATTGCTCCAGCGGCGCTCTGCTGGATTCCTCCCCGGTGGTTGTAAACTGGGACACCTCATAAATCCCAGGCTCCTCTTTGCCACGGTCAGTTATTACTGTCCCAGGGCAGCAGCACACTTTCTCAGCTAAAGTAACTGCGAGCCATTTATTATCTTTAAAGGAGAACCTGTCTACCACTGTAGCCACAAAGCCCAGACAATTAAAGGCTCTGATTCTGCAAAATCCCGACAGTTACTACGTGGTTTAGAGCTGATGTGCCCAAGATCTGAAATGGTTCCCGTGTTTCTCTACTCAATGCCTCTTCCTCTCTGCCCTACACCACACCCCTCACAGCTGGATGAAGGCAGCTGTTCCCAGTCTCCAGAGATCCACTGGGTCTGTGTGCTTTCATCTGGATGTGGTCCCATCCCCTCATGATGGGTCCTTGGGAAGAAACAGCATAGATGGCAATTATACGGCATATATACCTTCATTTCTCTATTCCTTGCCAGTGGCAGGCATCACTAATCCATCACGGCACTTTTTTTTCCCCACCACCCCCCCCATCCCCTGATAAACCAGGGACTCCTGCATGGAGCCACAACCAATCAGTTGAGTTTGGGATTCACAAGAGCACCCATCCTCCATCTCTGAAGGAACCCATGTTGGTGAGCAATAGAAACTCTTACCTAACACATATTTGACCTTTCAATAATTTTGAATTAGATTTTCTTAAAAGTCCCAGTGCTCCCTAATGAAATGTTTTAGAGGAACAGCCCAAGTCCTTGCGGTGTGTGAACTTGTGTGCCACAAAAGGACAGCACCCCAATGAGACCCAGGGCATTTTCTCTATAACTTCAAGATCAAGGTGACTCTTCCTCACTGGCCCACCCAAAGGACAGAAAGAGCAAAAACGATGCCAAACTAACATGGTGAACGGAATAAGGAAAATAAGAGATGGGAAGTTCACAAGGCAAGATAAATATTATACTTAAAACCCTTCTCAGTGTAAAATTCACCTGGGAAAGAAAAAAGGAAAGCTATAAATGCTTTCTCTCTTGGCATAGTATCTTCAAAAGCAATGTCTCAGGCTACCATACTTTATACATTCATTTTGCCTGCAGGTGGGCTCCACACGCATGCATATCAATGGTGAGAACCAAAAGCACAGGGAGATGATGCAGTGCATGAAGAGGTCAATAACATGCCTTACACCTCACCCTGGGTGGATACCAAGAAACCAGACCGGAAAGCATTCTCTAGTGCAGAACCTGGCTCTTCCTAGTTAGGATGCTGAAGTCACACTGATGTTTCTAAAGGAGACCCCTTCCTCAAGAGCCCACCTTCCCAGCTCCTACCGGCCAACCTTCAGCTATTTGTCTCTGGCTAACTGGGTTTCTCAGATGGATCTGCGGACTGCTCCCTCCCCGCACACCATAAATCAGCGCCAAACTAAATGGGCTCCAGCCCCAGCTGAGAACACAGCGGCTTGGCTCATCACCCAACACCTAATGAACCGCATGAGGGATGACTACTGGGTAAACACCGCACAGAATGCAAGTCAGCCGAATGGCCCTGCCTTAGACGGCACACCTAGGAAGCAGGCATGACAAATCTGTACAACCGGAATGTCTCAGACACAAAGTACTTTTCCAATGCGGTGAAGCTTGCTAGCATTTATTTAAAGTGATAAATTGTAAGAGGGATAAAGTTTGGGTGGTTTAGTGGGTACATCCAACAACTTAGGCGATATTGGCTAGATGTAGCTAAGCTGTAAAAATTCTTATTCACTAAAGGAAACCATATGTGTAGGTTTGTTAGTAGGCTTGTTAAAAAGTATGTGAAAGGCCCTGGTTACAGGAAAAGGTGCCTGACATGTGTATGTTTTATTAAAACACGCTTTACAAAAAAAAAATGACATGCCAATAGAAAATTGTCCTGTGAAAGCAGCAAATTTAATTATCTGTAAGATTAATGTTAGCAGAGATTGGGTAAATCACAGGGGAAAGACAGGAGAAAGTTACTGAGCCACATCCAAAGGGCTTCTTTGAAATTATAAGAATATTAATAATAGAACTGGTAAGGGACAAACCCTACGGATGTTCCAGGATATATATGTACCTACAGCAGACAAGGGGGGAAAGATAAATGAAGTTGAGAGAAAACTGGAACACTGGGTAGTAACTAAATGGGTCACATTCTTTCTCACTTTATTATTTTGCTTTATATGTAGCTAAAGGACCTTAGGAATATGGTCCTTAGCAGAAATACACGAGTTTTAGAAACAAGGAGATCTACCGTAACTTACTAATCACCTCTGAGCTTTAATTTCCTTCTCTGCACAAAGTTAGGGGCATTCAGAAAATGCAAATGGCAGTACCTAAAATAACTCCTGACACGTAGTAAGTACTCAATAAATATTAGTTTCCCTTTGTTTTTCTACATGTTTAAGGCATGTATCACTCTACCTTCTGTTGTAGCTTACTCTGTAGACTTTGCTCAGCTGTGAAAGCTTCTTAAATTCAAGATTTGCCCGCATGTCAGCCTCCACAGCACCATGCAGTCAGCTCAGCAAGGGGGCAGCAAATGCTCCCTGAACACGTGTGTGAAGGACTCAACTCATCAGACAAGGGATAGCACAGCATGTGGAATATGACCTGTGGTCCCCACAGCGATCACACTGTGGTAATTTATAAACCCGCATTTGCCTCATTCATTAGAGTGGCTTCCGCAAGGGCCATAGCAAGTTCTCCGTAAATATTAAATGATGAAATACTTCAATGCACCTTTGTACCTGTTTGGGGGGCTCTGTTGATGCTAAAGACTAAAACTTACTGCATCAGAGAAGAGGAATGGCAACAAGCCTCGGCAGGAGAAAGAAATGTGTGAAAACATTTATTTCAGGGGGATTCTTATAGGACTTTTGGGGACCAAAGAGCCCAAAGATGAGGGTGAACATTGCGGAATGTTTCTACTCTTAGGAAAGCAAAACGAGTTGAGTCCTGGATACAGAGAGAGTGCGAGCAGCCTGAGCGGAGGGCCGTGTGGAAGATGAAGTGTGGGTGTTCTCCCCATGGTCCCCTCCCCCCTCATGATGACAAGGAACTGGGACAAATGAGGCCACATGCATGCCAATCAATAGTAACAGAGTCTAAATAACATGTGTGCTATTAGTTCTGCCTTGGAGGAAAGTCTGGGGGGAGGGGAGTTTGTGAGACAAACAAAGAATGGGATCATGAGAAAAATATTTTTAGTGAATAGAAATATTTAAAGGAGCCTGCGATCCAGGCTGGTGTGGCTCGGTTACTTAGGTGTCACTGCCAGTTTGAGGCAGCCAATCTATGTTTCACTCTCACATCAATGTTTTTTTCTCTCTCTAAAAATCAATTTAACACACACACACACACACACACACACACACAAACACACACACACACACACACACACATATATATATATATATATATATATATATATATATATATATTTTTTTTTTTTTTTTTTAAGGAGCCTGTGTGTGTGGGGGCACTGCCATCGCTGGCTGGCCTCCTGCTGGCTTGTGCGGACAGTAAGCCGTGTGGTTGCTGTTGACTCCTCCAGGCGTACGTACCGCAGTAGGAGAGGAGCCTTGATGGCCTCTCAGCATCTGGCCTGGCAGATTAGAGATCAGGATGGCGTTCTAAAGCCCCAGGTCCCATTTAAAGCAGGGATTATTGACTCAGTGCTTTTCCAATTACCTGGAATTGTGTCACGGTTTGTGAACATGTACATGAGTGTTTTTCCACGCCCAGGGAAGCTGTGGCTTTCACCAGGTTCTACAAGTTGGTTTCAAGGACGCCATAGCGACCACTGACTGAAAGGGGCAGCATGGGAAAAAGAACGATGCCACCAGAGCGGGGTCTGCATTTCCACTCGGAGCTACCTGCCGAGGCCTCTGTGGAACGTTTTCTCCTAGACGTGTCCCATCAGCCCTCTCGCACACCATTCCCACAACTCAGCTTAGCGCCTTTAAAACCTGTCCTTTCACCTGGCCGGTGTGGCTCAGTGGTTGAGCATTGACCTATGAACCAGGAGGCCACTGTTCAGGTTCGATTCCCTGTCAGGGAACATGCCCAGGGTGGGGGCTCGATACCCAGTGTGGGTCCTGCAGGAGGCAGCTGATCAATGATTCTCTCTCATCACTGATGTTTCTAGCTCTCTCTTCCTCTCTGAAATCAATAAAAATATATATTTTTTAAAGTTCAAGGCCTTTTGCATTTGAATTTGCTTTTGAGAAATAGGGATGGTAAAACCCATAGAGAAATAAAAGTAAAGCAGCAATGCCTATGAACTGGAAGGTGCTATACAAACCAGAAACTAAAATGCCTGGTAATAAAAGGCTCACGTGAAATTCACCTATTTTTGGTCACTGTTGGGTCCTGCTAAGACACCAGTCATATTACGTGTGCACTTGAAAGACAACTACTCAACAACATTACTCAACATGTTTCATTTTATTCTGAGAAACAGGAGGGGAATGATTTCGGAGTTGAGGATGCTTTGGAAGAGGGAGCGCAGAGGTAAGCGAGGCTGGCACCACCCTCAGTTCCTGGGGTGTCTCAGATGTGTGCCCTCGGGAGCAGAGAGGAGCCGCTCAATCCTGCCACACCCTCAGCGCGGCACCAAATTCACCAGGGAGGACACAAAGCCCACCTGCAGAGCCAAGGCGGCGCTGCTTTCCTATCTGGAGGCAAAACCCCAATAGCATGGGCTCCTGCTGGAAACCCAGGAAATCAAAGCAATAGATGCTCACAGCTGAGTCATGGCAAGTGACAGATGACGTGGCAGATCCAACAGCGGGAGGCGAGGCCCGGAGGGAGGAGAGGACCAAGGCACCCAGGTGACGCCCAGTGTGAGGCAGGGCTTCTCCGGAAGAGCCTCCTCCCAAGGCTAGCAACTGCTTCCTGAGGGCTGGGAGGCCGATTCAGAGAACAGGCCACGTTTCCGGGGCCGTATCCTTCAGCAGCAGAAAGAGCCTGGCTTTGAGCTGGAGAGCTCTCAGCTCTGCCATTTGCCACAGTCCAGTTCATCACCTTTCAGATGGCTGCAGCACTGCCTCCCTCCCCCTGCAGAGAGAGGCTGCAGAGATGAGATAAAGCGAGGCGCCCAGCAGTGACCAGTGACAGGTGCTCAATACACGCATGAAGTTCCTCCTCCTATCTCCCAACAGACAAGGCTTTGATTTTACTTCTTTTCCTAAATCCTCACCCAAGGATATGGTTTTTTTAAAAATTTATTTTAGAGAGAGAAGTAGGGAGAGGGAGGGAGAGAGAGAAAAAAAAAAAAAAGGAGGGAGGGAGAGGGAGAGCAAGAGAGAAACACCAATGTGAGAGTGAAGCATGATTGGTTGGTTGCCTCCCATACTCAACCTGATCAGGACTAAACTTGCAACGTGGGTATGTACTCTGACCAGAAATCGAACTCATAACCTTTTGGTGTGGGGAATGATGCTCCAGCCCACTGAGCCACACCAGCCAGGGCTAACGTTACTTTCATCTTAATCATTTCCCATCGTAACATCTCTGCAGGAACAGGAGTCAGGGGTCATCTAGTTCCAGCCTGAAGCGTTGGGGTCCTCTACCACCTCTTGCCATATGACCCCAGCCCTTATGGGCTGTGATTCTGGGGAAATTTTGCCGCAGCTACTCAGATATGCCTACCTTACAAGGTTCTATAAATGCAGACAATGTAAAAGTGTTCACTCAAATGTAACACATGATCAACTGTAACACGAGCAGGGAGTCGGGAACATCCGTTTAAAGGACAGAGTCTAGTTCTCTAAGGCAGTGCCCCCGCTCCTCCCTGTTCAGTCGAATCCTCTTTCAAGTAAATTATACATGTTACCCCACACACCGCAGACAGAGGCAGACCATGGTTCTGCATGCAGTTGGAGGAGGGGCCCTAAGTTGAGCCTCCCCCCAGTCCCGTCTGCCTCCCCTCATCTTCGTCCACCACCTGAGAGACACCAGACTGACCCCAGGGCCTGCGCTCTCCTGGGAGAGGCGGACACGTCCCACGGGGAGGACTGGCTTCCCGGGTTACTGAGCCAGAGGCTCTGAGCAGGAGTGGTAATGAGTTTGATGATGGCCAAACGGTAATTACTGGCAGCCGGAGATGGGGCCGCAGAGGCACTGCACGGATCTCAGGCAGAAAGGAAAAAGCAGTGGATCAGACCAGAAGCTGCAGGCTGAGGTCCCGAGAGACGCTGAGTGGCACTCACAGAGCCTCTGGCACACACAGTACTGACTGCCGTGAGTGTGCTGCATACCTCGGCTCAATTTACTTTTTCATCATCTCACATCTTGCTGCGAATTGATAGTGTGACTTTGGGCAACCATTCTAGAATCCTGTTTCCTTATTCTGCGTGGGACGTATTTCAAAAAATAATCCCCTAAAAGCGATATCGATAAGATGAAAAGCGGTTGGATTTACCTACATGAAATAACAAGGATGTTTGTTCAAAAACATGGCTTGGCTCCGTTGAAGCCTCCTCTCACGCATCAAAGAGCTGCAGGGTTGACTCCCAGTCAGGACACATGCCTCAGTTTAGGTTTGATCCCTGGTTGGGGCATGTGCAGTAGGCAACCAATGGATGATTTTCTCTCACATCCATCTCTCTCTCTCTCTCTCTCTCTCTCTCTCTCTCTCTCTCTCTCTCTCCCCGTCTCCCCCCCTCTCTCTCTCCCTCTCTCCCCATCTCCCCCTCTCCCTCTCTCCCTCTCTCTCTTTCAAATAAAAAACATATCCTTGAGTGATGATGAAAACACACACAGGTTGGGCCATACCCAATGTTGGTGGGGACACAGGAAGACGAGAATGCTCCTGTGTTAGTTCCAATCTGAGAGTCTAGCTGAAGCTCAATATGCACATAGTATATGACTCCGGGATCCAATCCCTGGGCGCGCTTCCCGGAAACAATTCTCGCACAGGTCCCCGAGGGCTGCGAGTGAGAGCTCAGTGACAGAACTCCTTGTGACAGTGGATCTGCAGGAACGTGCACACATATCAACTGGAGGAGATATCAGCTAAACAGAGGGAATGGGAACGCAGACAGCGAAATACGAGGCAGGGGGGGGAAGTCTACCCAGAAGCGGGAACAAACCTGAAAACTTACTGCTGAGTGAAACCATGAAAAAGTCTTGCTTTTTATAGTCTATTTCATTGCAGATTTATCATTTGTGTAACTAATGATATACACATACTCAAGCAAGAAGAAATACTTAATAAGGACACAGGCACACCTTCATTCGGCATACTTAGATCGTCCTCTCCTGGGGGAAGGGAGTTGGTGGTGGGGAGCAGAGGCGAAGAGGAACCAGAATACAGGAAAGGAGTCCTGCGTGGACTTATGATGGGCAGAAACTATGAACTGAGAAGGATGTTTTCAACTCAATGCCTGAGGGCCAGTTAATTCTTAAAACACAGTGAGATCAACTGAGACCAGTGAGCCATAGTTCCCGGCAATGCAGGAGGTGCTCAATCCCTAGCTGCTTCCCCAATGACTTTGAGAAAACAGAAGAGGAATGGAATTCCCCCGCTCTACTTCTCTAGTAATTTAATGAGGAAAATAAGTAAGAGT
This sequence comes from Nyctalus aviator, assembly GCA_036971965.1. Classification (NCBI taxonomy): domain Eukaryota; kingdom Metazoa; phylum Chordata; class Mammalia; order Chiroptera; family Vespertilionidae; genus Nyctalus; species Nyctalus aviator. The sequence continues at coordinate 4,071,151 of CM072930.1, forward strand.
CTCTCGAAAATGAGGTACTAAGAGAAGCACCCAGATATGGGTATAGGAGGCTGATTCTCACACCTGTTTGCGTATCAGAATCACTCAAAGGACAAACGCCACAGACAACACAAGCTCAGCCCCAGAACAGCGTGGATCTGATCATCGCCTATGGGGAGGAGAGGGCGAAGGGGGGCGGCGGGGGGAGGCCACGGGTCCCAGCTGGGTCTGCAGGGCAGAATCTGAGAAGCATGGCATTGCGTTCGAGGGGCTGTCCTCTCATCTCAGCCGCTCCCCCTCTCCGCAGCACTGCCTATAAAACCTTTGACAATTTTGCTAAATAAAGCAGCACCGAATTGCTCAAAAATGAAATATATTCCAAAATATATGGCCAGTGTGTGCAGTATGCGACTCCATCTGCTCTTCCTGAATCTTGAGTTTTAGAAATTAATGTGTAGAAAGGTCTATAAATGGTTACCTCCAACAAAATGGAGTAGAGCCGCTATAGGCGTTACAGGAGATAATTTTTGCCTTTGGTTTATGTCTAGCAGGACAGCGAATCTGTAAGAGCAACCAATTATGCATTCATTCATTCATTCATTCATTCATTCATTCACTGGTTAGCCGGTCAATAGCTAGGCTAAAATAAAATACTGAGCCTGTAGTTGATTCAAAGGATGGTGTCGTTAACTCACAGTAATTTACATCCACAATAAAACAACATGGAGTTTCCTGGGCCCAGCCCAATCTTCATGCAAGTGTGGTGCACCTAAGGCTGGCAGACCCCGGAGGCAGGGGATGTCACCATGTGCTTTGTGATCCAGCACTCGGCCAATACTGACTAGAACAGCCATTCATCTCCCTGTGCCGTTTCCCACAGTATTTAGTGCCATGCACAAAGTCCCTGCCTTTCCAGGACTGCTCATGTGCAGGCTGGAGACCTTTGGGTCTAAAGGCTACTCCCCATAAATCCCTGAGCCAGGCGGTGAGGCTCAGACTGGCTCAAGAGAAGCGGCAGTCAGCGAACCCTGGGCTTGACACCTGGCTCTGTCCCCTACAGGCTGAGTCTTGGTCTCTCCATCTGTGAAATGGGCTAATGTATCTACGCTGCTGTGAGAATCAGAGAGCAGTACGCAGTGCCTGGACCAGAGTGGGCCTGGGAAATAAGAAGTGAGGCTGCTGCAGGCGTGTTAGAGCCCAGTCCTCCTGTGAGAACTCTGTCCTCCACCCCCTGGCGCTCATAGGGTTCCAGTTCCGGCCTCTCTGCTCTGGGAGGCATGCTGGGCTCCTGGGAGAGTCCTACACCCCACAGCTCTCAGGAGAGAGCAGTCCTATTGCCAATTTGGCTGCAACTGGAACAATGCAGCTCCACCCCTGAAGTCCTTGTTCCTCCAATCACTAAAGCTCCAGCCAGTGTGTGAAGCTGATAACGTAGTAGGTGGACCATGAGAACCCTAACCGGTCAGCCTGGGGGCTCTCCGGGGTGTGCCAGGGACGCCCTACCTGCTGTGGCCTCAACAGCAACCTGAGCAGGAGGCTCGGTTCTTCCCTTTGGCATTCCAGCCTGGACACGTGCCTGACAGCTTCCTCCTCCAAGGCCAGCCTCTAGCCAGACCCACAGGACCCGGATCCCACCGCTTCTGCCCCGAGCAACACGCCCCTCGACCGAGCCATTCCCGCGCCAACACGGAGGGCCCTGGACCTCTTCAGTGTCTGTGGATCACAAGCGTCAGTGAGTCCATGAAGATGAATGACAGAGGGGGTGAAACGTGTCACTCCCGATTTCCCAACGAGACTTGGATTGACTGGGATGCTGGAATGACGCCCAGGGCCAGCGACTGTCACCAGGTGCTGCCCCGAAGAGGCAGTGACCTCACATGGCTCCGCAGAGCTCATGTCCTCCCTGCGCTGGTCTGGGGCATTAAACCCAACAGGGATACCCTCCCTGACCGCATGTTCTTTAAAGTTTAATTATAACCCGGTGCCTGGTTTATATCCTGACACAGAATCTCTCCCCCAATCCATTCATTTACATATTCACATAATGACATTCATATATATATATATATATATATATGCACATCTTCTAATGAATATCAATAGATCACTGTGGTTTTATGCATGAAAGGTTATTTTAAAAAATCTGGCGTAGAATATATCCACATCTGATCACTCTCCAAAATGGTAATTTAAGAACAGAACTCCCCATGTTGTTTTCTGCGTTAGCCAGGCCGTCTGGCCTCTCCAGAAATGCCATCTCTTCGGAGGATTCCTTTTTGACTCCCCCAGGGGCTCTCTTCTCCGTACACCCGAACCTCGCCTGACGCGTCTCCAGGAGAACCTTTCACTCCTCTGTCCGTGAGAAGCAGTGTGGCCTCGGGGTCCAGAGCCAGCCACAGACGGTCCTTCCCTCTTCAACGGAGCTCTGCCACCTACCAGTGATGTGGCCCTTCAGGTTACTTAACTCCTCTGGGCCTCCGTTATTTCAACTGTCCCACCCCAATATTGGACTAAACATTGCTGCTGTTATTATTTATTATTAGTATTACTACCACCCCTTCCCACCTAGCCTGTGACTTCCCCGACAGCTGGCTGAAGGCCACCTCGTTCTTGGCTCAAAAGCCAAGTAGCACTGCTTGCATCCTACAGGCATTCAATAGCTATCAACTCAGCTCTCCAGAAACCCTTATCTTCCACATGGAAAAGTCACCCAACTGTTCTTCCATGAAACGGTCTGAGTAGGATTCTTAGTCTGTCTGAGCTGCTCTAACAGATGACCACGAAGTGTGTACCATATAAAGGACAGACATTCATTTCTCATAGTTGTGGAGGCTAGAAGTCCAAGGTCAGGGGTCAGCATGGTGGGGTGGGGGCCTCTTCCCTGTTCGTGGCTGGTGTCCTGCCCTAGGCCCTCATGTAGCAGAGGGGGCTGGAGAACTCTGGAGTCTTTTATTCAAACGCTAATCCCGTTCATGAGGGCTCTGTCCTCATGACCCTGCACCTCCCAAGGCCCATCTCCAAATCTCACCACCTAAGGGGGTCAGGGCTCACCACATTACTGGGGTAGGGGTGGGGGCCCACAAGCATTTCCCTGTACTTAGGGCAGCGTTTACCTTTCAAGATTGTGCATCTCCTGAGCAAGCTCTCGGAGGCCTCGCCTGTCTGCAGGGCTCCTGCTGGGCGCTGGCTGTTAGGAAGCCAGGGAAGGTCACACCATTCCGAAGGGTGGAGGACCTCTCTGCATACCCCTGTTTAATCTTCTGGAACTTTCCCCAACCCCATTAAACACCTGGAATTCTATATATTTGCTCCTCGCTAGCTCTTTTCTTCTGTTCCCTTATAGAAAAGAGGCTAATTTCAGGGCAACAAAACTCTGGTAGCTATTTACATAAAATATTTAAATTCCAGTAACAGTAAGCCAGGTAAAGGTTGGCCAACTGAAGCAAGGTCACATGAAAGAGAGGCGGCGGGGAGACTGATGTTCTTGAAGCAAAACCTACAGACTCATCTCTATTTTACTCTGAATACATTTCCTCTCAACCTCCAAAGCCGCAGAAGCTCACGAACTTCTATTTGTTATTTCATTTTATATCCTTAAACCTTTTCACCAATTTTCCCCTTTTAAAGTCAGATATCACATACCGAAGGAAAAAAACAACCACCGACAGATAATTGAGTTCTTTTATTAGCCTCCCCACCAGGCACTTTAAGAGACATTTTATTTATTCTTGGCTTTTGAGAAAATCTCAGCCTACAGGTTATTTGTCATTTTCCTCATTTGGGTCAATTTGTCATTATAATTAGTTTTATTCTTGGACCCTGGATCTTTTCCTTCGGAATATTAAGACCTCTTCCCTAAGAGGACTTGACAGAGAGGGAAACAAGGAAGGCAGAAACAGGAACACCTCCCTCCTTCAATGGATGTGACTTAAAATGAACTTGCTTCGGCTGCAGGGCTTTCAAGGGGCCCTGGTGGCTGAGTTCCAGCCAATGGTGCGCGTCCAGCGTGGAGGCTGCGCTCAGCTGCCAGCAGGAATCAAGGTCTGAAAACCTCCATTTCCCACTTGTCTCCCAGGGTAGCTTTCAAAAATCCCAGGCGGAGAGCCACAGAGAGAAACAATGATGTGAGAGAGACACATCAATTGGTTGCCTTCCTCACGTGCCCTAGCCAGGGCTGGGAGTCAAGCCTGCAATGGAGGTACATGTCCTTGATGGGAATTGAACCTGGGACCCTTCAGTCCGAGGGTCACCTCTCTATCCACTGAGCCAAACTTGTCCCGGGGCCCTCCTGTCTTTCTTAAAGGTAACAACGAGCAAGAATAACCACAATGAAGGTGTCAGGGAGGACGCATGGCATCAAGATGGGCCCAGCCAGGCCTCCAAGGTCTTCACTCGCAGCCCAGTCCCCGCTGTGGGCATGGGTCTGCACTTTCCCGGGAACCATGTCTCCCTCTAACGGGCGTCCCCTGTTCCCAGCGCAGGACAAGGGGAGCACGGTTCCCAGAGAGTGGGAATCTCAGGTTGCTCATCAATTAATGAATGAAAAGAGAGACATTAGTCACACAACCTACAGAACCAAGTCTGCTGCCCTAACAAGGAGTGCATTTTCTTCGGAAACGTGGCTCACATGTTGCAGGGAAACTTTGTGCGTGAATATGATAGCTTCAGGTAGAGAATAAAGGCAAAGCGGGAGCTCAATCTCAGTTTGGGGGAAATAGTTCCCACGATGCCATGACAACTGAACAGTGTACAAGGAGAGAAGCTGAGACAGAAACCCTTGTGATAGATGAATGAGCTGCAGGGGCTGGGCTGTGGGCTTGGAATTTGCTAGAATTTCCAAAGCAGAAGTAGTTGGGTGTGGGGTGGGGGTGTCTCAGATTTGTCTTATAAATACAACTTCTAATATATATATATATATGTATATGAAAAAGAGATAGAAACATCTATGAGAAAGAAACGTAGGTCGGCTGCCTCCTGCAGGCTCCCTACCAGGGATCTAGCCCACAACCCAAGCACGTGCCCCAGCTGGGAATGGAACTGGCAACCTCTGGGGAATTGCCGGGATGATGCCCAACCAGCTGAGCCCCACCGGCTGGGGGTTCTCGAAGCTTTCAAGGCACCTTCTAAAATGTAGAACTTAAGCAAATGCATTTTTAAAAAATCTTAAATGCTAAATTACTTCCATGGGACTGGGATCAGGCATTGATTCATTCAATTACATTCAAGGAGCGTCTACTTTGTGCCAATACGGAGGGTTCAGAAAGGAGCACGAATACGCTAATATGCCAGGAGAACTGGCATGTTCCACAGGCCGTTAGGGAGAGAGGCAGCCCCAAACACAAGGCATGTGAGCCGGGTCAGGACTGAGGAGGAGGCTTTCCGGGGAGAAGGGAAAAGGAGAGGTTCAGGCAACGGTGTGCTAGTCTGGCACGTCGGGAAAACTGAACACAGTCCCGGGCCCGGAGCACGCAGTGAGGGAGCTGGGCAGAGGGAGGCGGGGACTCCTGTGGGGACCACCAGGAGCCGTAACCAGGGAGCGAGATGACCGTCCGAGCTGCGTATTAGAACTATCACTCTTCCAAATGCTGCCTGTCCCAGACAGGCTGCGCCCCAATTCTGATTTAGACCTTCTTACCCATCGCTCTCCGAGACCGCCCAGCAGCCCTGGCTTTGACTTAGTGCGTTAGCTCATCGCTCCTGGGACATGCCTCTTTCTCCCTTGGGGGTGTGGGGCCTGGGAGTAAGAATTGCAAGTTCATGGGCTGGAGGCCCTGGCCCCTCGGGGTGCATCACGCACCGCCTGATGTGAGGCACTCGGAAACCAGGGGCCTCCCGCCGGCAAAGCCCGCCTGCTCTCCTGGGGCCTGCGCACTGGGGCAGCAGGAGACCTGATGCAGTAGAAATGTCACCACGGAGGTCTCGGGGTGCACACGCCCTCCTGAGCTGCCTTAACAACACATAACAGAACCCAGTGGACGCCCGAGTGGAAATGTGGAAATGCGTAGGCTCCTGCGGAAGCAGCCTTTGGGCAAACCTCCTAAAAGGACGTGTATTTGGCAAACACGATGCAGACATTGCTGACAAGATCAGTGGGCACTAAGCTGACTGTGTGTTGTGGGGGGCAGGAGGGGGTGGCTGTCATCTGATGGAGGCCATCAGCACTGAGGGGAACAGTGTCCCCTCAGGGTTGGGGGAGGCAGGGGACCCCCGGGAGTGGCGGGGCCTGGGGAAGGCCTCAGCAGTGGTCTCACTTGGGACCATGTCTGCCCCAGGCCCGGGAACGGTTGGCAGTGCTTGCTCATATTCACTGGGGGAGAGGCAGGGACGACGCTGCCCATCTTACAGGGCACATGTCCCCACGGGGAGAAGGGCCCAGCCCCAAGGCCAAGCTCAGCCAGGGCCGCCTTAGGTTGGGCTCTGCCTGCCTCCCTCTTTCCCCTCCGCCCCCGCTGCTCTGGCCTGTCTTCCACGCCGCATCTGAAATCAGCTGCCAGGAGGTTAACACACGCACCGTAACATCTAAAAATAAAGCCATTTTTAGACTTCAAGGAACAGACAGCACCATCATCTTTCATGACTCCGGGTGCTTGAGCGCCTCCCGAGGCTGCGGAGAGCCCGCGTCTATATATAGCCGCCTGTCAGATCCCGCCTCTGCAGGCTGGCTGCTGGCAGCGGGAGATAAGCCTCACTGATGAAAAGATCCAAGTCCCCGAGGTGAGGGCTCCAGAAACTTCCAGGAAAGGCGCCCAGCCTGTGCTCAGACCCCTCCCACCCCATCAGCACCCCTTCCATCCGGTCCCTCCAGGATCCCTCTTCCTTTCAGTTTCCCCGGATCAGATCCCCATCCGGCCTCAGAGCCCAGCAAGTGCCTGCACCTCTGCTTTCGATGTCACCCTTGCACGTCCCACTCTAATGGCAAAAATGCACTTTCCAATAAGCAATTTTTTGAAAGGCAAAAGGTCCGTGAGTCATTAAGGACCCGGACCCCGGCCCGACGCTTCCCTCAGACACACAGCCTCGCTGTAATTTTCTCCCAACCAATGCCTGCTGAGGGCTGCCAGGCGGCAGCAGGGATTTGTTTAATGACATGCTCAGCCCCGCCATGGCTGCACCTCCTCCCGCCTTCCCCCGCAGCCCGCTTTCCGCCCAAAGCCAGCAGCCCTGCGAGGACAGAGGCTGGGTGCCGGGCCCGGGAATCCATCTCCATGTTCCATGTGCTCTGTGCCTCCCTCAGAGTCCCCATCATCTTCATTCTCCACCCCCAGAGCCCAGCACGCCTGCCTTGGCTACAGTTCCGGGTAATATTTTTACCCTCCCGCCCGCCCGCGTCCCCCAGCCCTGTTATATAAGGAAGGTCCCGGCTGCCCCAGGCGAGGAGGTGGAGGGCGGGCAGAACTCCGAATTCGTGACTGAGGCTCTGCCCTCATTTCTACCCCCCACCCCATGCCAGTCTCAGCACAATTCAGAGTCCTCAGGACAGTGGCAGGCAGTCCCACGGGAGGGCAGGGCCATGACCCAAGCTGCCCTGTCTCTGACAGTGAAGAGCAGGCCTGAGCCTGGAGTGACCTGCTAAAAGGTCATCAGTCGAGTTAGTGAAAAGGTTAGGGTCCAGGTCTCGCTGGAGAGGATGGCTGTGCATTTTTAAAGCCAGGTGGACAATGGTTCCTTTAGAATCTGCTTCTCAGCAGCAATCCCGCACACAGGAATCCTGTTGACATGAGTGCCAGTAAGATTCTGGAATCAAACTAGCACCAAGGCGACAGCCACAATGACCTCCCCTAGAGAAAAGGCATCGTTCCCGTGGACAGTGTGGCTTTGCACCCTAATGCACCTCCTGCTCCCCGGTTCCTTCCACCGTTCTCCTTGGAGGGTCCAGAAGAGCGCAGCAGGCACGCTCTGCTTTCTATCAGACGAGACAGTGGGGACCAGGACTCAGAAAATGACAGAGGTAGTGTTCCACCTTTACTCCCTTCGCTCCCGGGAAGCTGCTGCTCTCACTGCCCTCTGACGGGACACTTCCTTCCTGTCTTCGCATCAGAGCGACGGGGAGATGGAGCTGTCAGACTGTGTCCTGGTCCTCGCCACCTTTGGCAACCAAACCCCCCGGCCCGGCCAACAGGAGGGAAGCAGGACGCCGGGCCAGGGCAATGGGCACGGCGGCCGGAACCCGGCTCCCAGTCTCACACCTGGGTGGCCACAGCCTCTGATTTTCATTAAACCCATTCCTAAATTTCATCTGTGAGTGCGAGGGGCCCATGACTAGCAGGATTCACTCACACATGTAGCACAGCAGTGTGGTCACTGGCAGGCGGCTGCAGTTGGGAGTTTCAGGTGGGTTCTGAGCCCCGGGAGAGATGCTGGGTGTGCGGGGACGCACATGGAGACTGGTGCCACACAGAGCCAGACCCTGATCCTAGCCTAGCCACTCTAGTTGCATAATTCCGGGTGAGCTATGAGCAAACTTTCTTTTAAAAAAACAACAACAACAAAAACCATACCGTATTTTTCCGGCATATAAGACGACCCCCCTAATTTTATAGTTAAAAAATAGGTTTAGGCCTATATTTGCTGTATAAGACTACCCCCCACTTCCGAGGCAACACCAGTTCTTTTTTTAATAGACTGCCTCTCTGACTCTGGCCAATCTGAGCAGGCTTTTTTGTTGTTTAAAAAGTTGTCTTATACACCGGAAAATACGGTATGTACTTTTTAATTGATTTTAGAGAAGAAAGGAGAGGGAGAGAGAGAGATGGAAACATCAGTGATGAGAGAGAGAATCATCATCATTGATTGGCTGCCTCCTTCATGCCCTCCACTGGGGATTGAGCCCACAACCTGGGCATGGTGCCCTGACCAGGAATTGAACTGTGACCTTCTGGTTCAGAGGCCGACACTCAACCACTGAGCAACACTGGCTGGGCAGCTAAGTACAGATTTTCTCATATGTATCATCAAGATATAATTTTGCAAATTTCTTTTTGGGTGGGTGTGGATTGAGTAAAGAATAGAGATACCTTCTCTTGTTCCCAGAACCGGATCACCCAAACGCAGTACCAGACACTGGACAGTCAATGGAACAGCTGGTAGTGAATGAAGCCTATGTTAAGAGCGCCCTGTCATTCCCCCTCAGCACAGCAATCAGTTTCTCTCCTTCACCCGCAGACTGCTCCATCTTCCTGTTGGCCAGCACTGCTAAAGCCTGCGACCAGCGTAGCAGAGCCGAAAGCTTACAGCACACAGATAGCCCCAAACTGAGGACTTCCCTCTGTGGTACCACATCCAGCCCCACCATTGGGAGACAGAACCAAACTGTCCTGCTCTTTTTACAAAACCCATGTCCCCTTTTCCATACAATGAGTATAACTGTAAAAATCAAACTTGAAGGCTCTGGACTCACACTAGAATGACTGATAGAGGGCACAGGCTATGTACATATTTAAACAGTTGGTTCCTTTTAAGGATTGTCATTTTAACTACTGTCTTAGGCTCAAGGCAGAGAAATTTTGGGGTTCAAATAGCAGAAAATAGATGACTCATCTCTCAGTTCTCCTGGGAAGCCAGACTTGAATTCAACCTGAATAAATCACGCCAGTCAACCTCAGATAATTCAGGAAACCAAACTTCATCTTGTAGGGCTTTATCATTTTCCTTGGGTGTTAGTAAATCTCTGAAAATCTTAAAAGGCAAATGAGGAAAAGAAGATTCAGAAATCCCATTTTTTTGTCACTTGTTAACTAAGAAGATAAGCTCCTTTGGTTCAAGTGAGGCTTCAAGATTAACTCCAGGATTCATCGCCCTGTCTTCCTCCCGCCCCAGGAACCAGAAAGCTGGCTCAGCGGTGCCGCCCCACTTCTGTGGGAAGAGGATTACGTTAAGACATCCTGAGTCTCCTTCTTCCTGCTGTCCTGCAGGCTCTGGGCTTGACAGCAATGCTGACCCTCCCCATGCAGTCAATGGGGCTGTAAGCAAGTCCGTTAGTGTAACTGATCAAAAAGAACCATGTGCAGAGGGCAATTACAACAGCATCAGTGACTTACAAACAGCACTCTGCATTAGAAAAGCTTTCTGCAGATGAGAATGGTATATTTTGCCCTCTGTTTTTTGTTTGTTTGTTTGTTTTTTACCTCTATCCAAATATCAGATGATCTCATTCATATGTGGAATCTAATGAACAAAATAAACTGATGAACAAAATAGATCAGGAGACACAGAAGCATGGAACAGACTGATGAATCTCAGAGAAAAGAGGAGGTGGGGTTGGGTGGAGAGTGATCAACTGGGGAACTCATAGATATAGACAACAGGACGGTGAAGGCCTGGGAGGGGCAGTTGTGGGGAGGAGGGACCAATGGGAAAAAACACAAACAAAGGGGACATCTGCAATACTTTCCACAATAAAGAAAAAAATAAATGATACAAAACACTAACCAATCAAACAACAACAAAAAGAGGAGCTGGCAAGGTATACCGAAATATTAGGTAGGAAAGTAGATGATGATCACCAAATGCACTGCATTGCCTTCCAGTGCATGTGAAAACACCCTTCCCAGCGAGCCCAGGATGCGGCCCCTGCTTGCCTGGTCAATGAGTTCTCCCCAAGTGGGAGTAAGGGCTCATCAGCTTGGCACATCCCTGTGGGAGCAGTTGAGAGGATGATATGTTGCTGTTTCATGAGATCCAAGTGGCCTAATGAGATAATGGATCCCCACAGGGGCCTAAATTACGTTTGGGGATTATGTTGCTCATTAGCTAGCTTCCCTGATGTGAGCAGAACTGGTTGACCCAAAGCAAAGAGCGGTGGGAAACACCCAGTGTGCGAGCAGCCATGAGCTCTCACTGCACTGCTACTGAACTGACTACCCAGACGCGCTGGGTACCCCAGCCCACAGGCCACTCCTATGGCCCTGGGAATATCTGGGGCCCGGGCTGTGTCTAGGAATTCTAAGTGGGCCATTTGGGGCCCAAGGCAGTCCTGTTAATAATATCAATGGCAGACCCATGTTAGGAAATTCAAAAGCTCTATTTTGCTTCTAAATTACAGGATCAGTGAATGTTATTCGACATGGGTATACTGTAATGTTTTAGGATGTGCCTTTTTCTAAGATGAAAAGAGTTGGATTTACCTCCGTGCAATTCCCCCGAGTTCAAGCTAAAATTTCCAAGCCTTTGAAGGTTTGCTCTTCTCATACTGTCGTTAACATTACTTATGCCTTTAACTCGAGGAGGTGCTTTTGTGAGAAGCCTCCCAGGCCACAGGCTGTGTTGTGCACTCACTCCTGTGCTCCAGGGGGATGGGGGTGGGCTGCTCCCTGTAAGAGCAAGGCACACTGAAATCCCCTAAGATACCACAAAGCCATCTTCTGCAGAGCCTGTCAAGGGCATCATTTTTAATGCTGTTTTTAGATACACCTCACTGATTTTTAAAATAAACTTGACTCTGTTTTCCTCTCCCAGTGTTATCACTCCACCCATGTTATATTTTTTCTGATTCACAATCAGGCAAGTGCAATAATAATAATAATAATAAATATAATAATAATAATAATAGTCAGAGCGAGTTCTCCAAGGCTCCAAAACTTGCTTCCTTCCCTTTGCAGAACAAATGCACACAGACCAAGGCAGTGGGCCTTCTCAGAGAGGCCCACGTGGTAGGTAGAACTGGGGACTTTTAGTTCCTTCCTCTCCATCTCCACACCCATCATTTTATTAGTCATTGGACGGGATCAAATGGCATTGAGTTCTTGGCTTTCCTGTGGCACAGAGTCCATTAGTATCAATTTGATAGCTGATGCATTTAGTCTTAAATATGAAGAATGTGAATACGATGAAACTTTGGCCACTATCACAGTATTGAGCACCTTCCTATAGTGAGAAAGATAGATGCGAATTTGAAAAGAAACAGCATGTAAGGTGGTGTTTTGGGGTTCATCCCGGAGGGTCAGCCTCCTAGAACTAGGACTAGCTGCTTGAGCTATAATGAACATTAGGACAAAGGGGCCTCTCCTGTATGAACTCGTGGCCTTAAATAAAATTCATTTATCTTCTCAAGGCTTCATTTTCAAATCACCCTAGTCACCACACTACTATTGACTCTGCAGAGCTGAGTAGGATTAAATTATAAACACATGGAGACCACCCATGGCACACCGAACACATAGTAAGTCCACAATACACGCAATCCAAAACGTGACCTGTGTGACCATGGACAAACACAGAATGGCCTCTGTGAAAAGGAGAATGGTATTACCTACCTCAGAGAATCCTTTTAATGACCATCTGTATGTATCAAATAGTGATCGAGCATATTCTAGGTGCTAGGGACTTTTGTGTACATGTGTCTTTCTTTAAGAATGGGGGCGAGAATTAAATAACTGTATAATATAAGGTATTGATTCAGGGAACCAGATAGCACATGAAGTCACAGGGGCCCAGCTGATAAACATGTGCTGACAGGGAAGACGACCTTTACAGGGCAAACCTCATTCATTCATTCATTCACTCACTCATAAAACATTTATTGTGGGGGTGCTAAGAGGCAAGCAAAGCACTATTTAGACCCCAGTCCACACAAGGGAGAGGGTTCTTGGCTCCAGATCCTTCATGATGAGTATTGGTTTCCTTCCTTTCCTCCCTCAAGGGGCTCTCTGATTAACCAGAAGACAGTTCAAGCTCTGGGTAGTAAGTGCTAAGGACAGGAATGTGACTAACGTCTCTCCATCACTGTCAGACTCAAGTCCTATTCCTGGAATCCTGCAGATCAGGCTTATTACGTCCAAGTGTAATTCAGCCCTTCCCCCAAACAAGTCCATGGGAGCCCAGGCTGCTGAAACACTGGCTCGGGAGCCAGGGTGGTCAGAGGTGTGGACAGCATTCGCTTTTGCTCTAAAATTTGCAGGCAGAGACGTGCACAGTTTAACAGCCTTCAGACCATTCCTCTCGCTGCCCACCCAGCCTTCTGGCAGTGCCTGCCACGGAGAGAGAGCCCTCGGGCACAGATGGGGCTAGGTAAGGCGAAGCCGGAGCTGTTTACTTTGGGTGTTATAACAGTTAATAACATCGGATTGTTTCTGCTTTGGATGCAAGTAATTGAAATGGAAATGAAAACTTGTGCTTTGGATGATTAGGAGATGGAAAAATAAACCATTAGCATGAAGGCGAATAATGGGCAAAATAAATTTTTTTCTCCTCGACGATACAGATGCTCACAAGAGGAAATGTCCTTGAGCAACTTCTGGATTTTCCAATCCTCCACTGGCGACACCAGAAAAAACTTCAAGTAGCTAAGGGCTAGCTAGGGAAAGTCTAAAGGAAACTCATGGGAATAGTTCAACTAAAGGTTAGAGCCCAAACCCAGGCTTTCCCCAAGGTCTGAGCAGGAGGAAACCAGGTCCTCTTTAAGATTTCCCGAGATGCTTAGCCATAACAGCCCCACCACAGTCTCCCACGCAGTGTCTCCAGAGAGGGTGCTCCGGGTGCAGGTATTGCCTGCCCCTTCTCAAAAGTACCCAAGTGGCTAAATGAAAAGTAAGGGGGGGGGTTGTTTCTCTGTCTCTTATTCCCTTCCTCCCTCCCTTTATTTTATGATATCTTACTAGTAAATCAGCCTACTTGATATATATATATATTTTAAATATTTTTTTATTCATTTCAGAGAGGAAGAGATAAATAGAAACATTAATGATGAGAGAGAATCATGGATTGGCTGCCTCCTGCATGGCCTCCATGGGAGATCTAATCCTCAATATAGGCATGTGCTCTGACCAGGAATTGAACCCTGACCTCCTGGTTCACAGGTCGATGTTAAACCACTGAGCAACACTGGCCTGGCAGCCTCTTTGATATCTTGATCAGAGTGAACAGAAGGCCCAAAGGAAAACAGAATTCAGTGGTTCCACTGAGGTTGCTATCCAGGTGGGGAACCCATTCTCCCAGCATGAGCATTCCCAGAATTCCCTCTGAACGCTCAGCATGGAGACAGCATTTTCACTCAGAGGCACACCACTTTAGGAAGCTCTGGGCACTCTTGTTAGAAGGTGCATGGTCAAGGGGGTGGAGACCACGTTCTAAGAAGCGAAGACTACATAAGGGCTCCCAAAAGCATAGGGAGCATGGACTACTCCAGTAAGAGGACTGCTGGTGGTGGGAAAGATGAGAAAGTCAAAGACACTGGGTGTTGAGGGTTAGCCTAACACCCATGAGCTGCACAGTTTTAAATGGAGCTGACCAAGGTCCCTAAATCAAGGTAATTCATCTGTACACTGGGTCTGTGAGGTGGACATGGTGGGGACTGACCTAATGTCTGCCTCTTCCTCCCTCCTAAGAGAACCCCCATTTCTCTCAGGTGTCCATCTGTCCTCTGGGCAGTCCTTCATCAGAGCAAGTGCTGACCCTCGCACCTCCAGGTGCAGGTCTGATGGGTCTGAGTAGCACCGTGTTTTAGGACATTATTTGGTTCAGAACTGGGCATGTGCTCAAGTTCAAGCCAAGGAGACAAGCAGAAGCCAGACTGGGTGCTTCTGTGGATCAGTTCCCCTGTGACCCCCATCTCTTCCACGGGAAATTATGGTGCGTGATGTCCAACATTGAAGCTGACACACAGGAGGGGGGGGCGTGGGAATTGCAGAGAAATAGAGTTGGATTAAACCAGCCCTAAAATCTACATCGTGTCTATCTCCTAATTATATGAGCCAATACTTTTTCTTCTTGTTAAAAATAATGTTTTCTGTTACTTGGAAATTCAAGTACATAATATAATAGAAATATCTATTAGAAATTTGGGAAAGATAAACAAAAATTAACATCAGGGGTGTGCTGTGCTTCATACAGAATGAAGGACAGTGTGAGCACTCCAAGCACACTGTCTCCTTTCACTGGGTGCCTTTCCTTGCTTACGCTGTCTCGTCCCCATTAAGAGATTCTCCCGGAGGATCTATTTCAGTTTCATTCAAGCACAAGGACATCTCTGACATTATAAATGTTGAAAGGCTTTGTTTTATTCATTGGCAGTTTCTAGGAATTCAGGATGCTGGAGGCAGGGAGAAAAATTATACCCAGAAAATCCTTAGTGCCTGTTACAGGTTGAATTGTGACTGTGCTCCCTGCCCCTCTCCCCTTCACCAAAATAGGTCGAAGCCCTAATGCCAGTACCTCAGAATGGGACCCTCCTTGGAAGTAAGGTCACTGCAGATGTAGTTAATTAAGATGAAGTCATGCTGCAGTAAGATGGGCCCCTAATACAAGATGACTGGTTTTCTCATAAGAAGATTGCCCTAGCTGGTGTGGCTCAGTGGAAAGAGCATTGGCCTGTGGGCTGAAGGATCCCAAGTTCAATTCCAGGCAAGGGCACATGCCCGGATTTCAGGCTCAATCCCATGTTGGGGACGGGGAGAGGGTGCAGGGGGCAGCCAATCAATGATTCTCTCTCATCATTGATGTTTCTATCTCTCTCACTCTCCCTTCCTCTCTGAAATCAATAAAAATATATTTTTTAAGAAGAAGAAGACGGCTATGTGAAGAACAGACACACAGGGAGAACACCATGTGATGAGTGGAGTTATGTATCTGCCCGCCAGGATTGCCAGAAAACCACCAGAATCTGGGAAGAGGAAAGGAAGGCTTCCTCCATAGGTTTCAAGAAAATGACCCTGTTAGCACCTGGATTTTGGACTTCTTGGCTTCATAACTGTGAGATAATAAATTTATGACTTTTAAAGCCAACTTGTTTATGGTACTTTATTATGGCAGCTCTGGGAAATGAATTCAGTGTGTATTCATAGAAAATTAATTGGGAAAATCAGGTGGAAACCAGGCATTTTAAATCATTAGTATTTTTTTTTAATTACCAGGTATCTTCTACCTATGATATTTATGCTGGACTGCTGAAAGCCTAAATTTTCCTCTCTAAAAGCACCCCAATATCCCTTATTTAAAGATGCAACCAATCTTTAACTCTTTTCTTAAAAAATAAAATTAAATGCAGCCATCAGGGATATAAAACAGATAAAGGTGCATCTCCTATACTTGAAGGAAGCTGGAGAGAGTGAGCATAGAATGTCCTTTCTATGCTAAGCTGCAGCCAACTATGTACTGACCCCTCCCCCCTCTGCCCATGGAACCACCAGGGATGGATAGCTTTCACTGTTCTAAGGGATGATGTAAATGTGGGTGCTGATGGCCATGATTAGGAGTACAGTAGGAGTTCTCTTCAATGACCGCTGCATACTTCACTTATTAGATTAAGAAATGCTTTCCTCCCTTTCTGTACAATATAATGACTGGTGTCCACACTGACACTTCACACTAATAGTCTAGTTGCTGGGATGCCCTGTGTCTCTCCTTCCACCATATGATTTGTGAATTTTGGGGTCTCTTTCTGCCAGTTATACACTGAGTGGCCAGATTTTTATGATCTATGAATGCATAATAATCTGGCCACTCAGTATGTGAGTGTGTGTGTGTGTGTGTGTACGCGCGCATATATTAGAGGCCCGGTGGATGAATTCGTGCATGGGTGAGGTCCTGCCAGCCTGACCAGGAGGAGGGCACAGGGGTGGTTGGCCAGCCTACCTGCTGGTTGAACTCCTGGCCAAGGGGACAATTTGCATATTAACCTTTTATTATATAGGATATACACTGAGTGGCCTGATTATTATGCATTCAGAGATCAAAATAATCTGGCCACTCAGTGTATGTATTAGTGTAATTATGTAATTTGGTTGCATATTATATACATTGAAAAAAATATGAGTGTGAAAAGAAAATACTCTACTCCTAAGAGTACACTGGGTACATTGCATGCTTTGGAAGTTGGATTAATAAAAAAAGAGTTACTAAAACTAAATCAAACCTACCACTGAACCAGGTGGGGGTGGGTCAACCACCGAAGACTGGAAGATTCTGTACATAGATGGCTTCCTAACTGCCTTCAAGATCTCATTCTGCTCTAAGGATATGGAAGTTGGGAGTTGCAGATGATGCCTTTCTGGCATGGTTTATGTGAGTATGGTCATTACACGCCCCAATCAGCAAACCTAAGAAGTGTTTTGGCCTCACAAAACATTTTGGTAAATGAATATGCATTTATACCTTTTAAATTAGAATATTTAAGGTACACATATCCCATGTTATGAGTAAGCATAATCATTTTTGTGATCTTCTTTGGTTAATCAGCTTCCAGCTCCAGCTGCATGGAGTAAGAGGGTCCTACTGCAGGTGCTTCACTGTGGGTGCTCTGAGCTGGAATGGATAACCACTGGCACTTAGTTGTCTTCAATGGCACAAAGAATGGAAGCTCTCTGAATGAGGGAATATTTGTCTTTGTTCATTGATGTTAATTTTTTAAAAAACTGCATTCATTCAAAACACCATAGATATTTTTAATTAAGAAAGGAACATATGTTTACCTGAATAATTCTTAAAGCTATCTAAAAAAGGAAAAATGAGCCATAAGTCACCTCCTTATAGATATAATGACATATTCAGGATGAGCCTCAGAAGGACTTTGTTGATTTCTTGGCCATGTCATATCTAGGTCAAAGGCTGGACCACTTATCAGGGACAGAGGTCCCTGCTCCAAGATTTAACCCCATCAGGCAGGGGCCCATGCTCCCACTAGAACACTCTCCCTGCAGGTTCTGCATGGTTCCCCTTCTGCAATTAAAAGTCCTCAGAGTGTAAACCCACTCCAACTGGGGTTGCTATTTTTATTCCATTTAACTTACCAAAAACTGTGTTTTCTGACCATTTTCAAAGATGAAGTGGTACATAAAACATGTCAGTGACATTGCAGTGGTTCTGGACTGGGCCACATGCATTCAAAGGTCCCCATCCCCATCCCGATGGAAGATAAACCCTTTTCCTTGGGAGCTGCACGCACCCTAAGAAATCCTGGCCAAGAAGGAGAGAGCAAAGAGTTCCACAGCCAATTTGGCGGAGGCTGGGAGTCAGAGGGGACAAGTGGCTGGCCCCTGGCATGTACGGAGTGGCATTCGATCCAAGTGAGAGGTCAAACCTCCTCCTCCTCCCTTCAGCAGGCTGTGTGCCCCTAACAAAAGCAAACCAGGAAGAAGAACCAAAATAAGTGTGAATGAGCTCCAGTGCCAGCCACCTCCTACAGTGCCATGGCCCAACGAATACTAGCTGGCTTGACTTCTGGGCTCCACAGGGGCAATAGGCTGAAAATCACTGGGTGTGGAATCACCAGCACTTCCTACATGAGAAGATTCTGAGTGGCTTATGTTGTTGGCATCCTTCTCACCCCATTTAGCAGCTGGGCAAGTGGAAAACAGATAGCCATTTCCTGTTCTGAGGCCATTCTCCCTGTAGGGACTTTCTAAAGGAGAATGCTGTCTTAATTGGCAATGGACCCAATGGGAACGGGGCTTACAGCCACAGCGGGCGAATGTGGTGCAACAACCGCAGGCAACAAAGACCACGGAGAGGCTTCCACGCCCAGACTGCAGGAGGAAAAGCGACTGGCCAGTGTCTTCCGAGTCCTTCACTCCGAGGGGACGGCTATCTCCACAGCAGGACTCCAGGAGAAGGGGAACCACAAAGGTACCTCTGAGGGTGCTCTTCGGGTTTGGAGGGTTGGTCTGTTCTTCAGCCCGAGAGCGTGAGGCTTGCTGATCTGCTGCAAGCTCAGGTAAAAGACCCAGTTTGGATACCGCCTCTGACACGGGGCCAGTTATTTACAATTTCTTAAATTTGTAAACTGAATTCTAGATTTGTAAATGGAGAGGAAAAGATTCCGACCTCAGAGTTCTGTTGTAAATATTAAATGAAAGAACCACTGCCGAGTGCTGAGCACATAGCAGATATTCAAAAAGCGTCAGCTAACAAGTGACAACTAGTTAACTAGAACAATAACAAAGTAGACAAATAATAAAGTCAGTAAACAAGTAAATACGGGAAACTCTCACCAAGCCCATCCTCAGAGTGTCTAGCACACACAAGCTCCGTGCTAGGCATTGTGAGCGCTGAGAGGCACGTTCCAGGAGGGGTTTCTTCACCGGCGGGGAGATAAGCCCTGTACACAATTCGCTCCTGTGTGGCTGGTGAATTATAAATGCACAGGAGAGGCACAGGTACAGTGTGATAAGAGGTTGGGAGAAAGAAAGAACTTGTAGCTGGGGAATCTACAGCAGCATCATGAAGGAGGGGGCAGGGGCCATCAGCTACGTGTTTCATATCCCTGAACAACATAAACTGAATTCCCAGTCAGTTTCCAATGACAGAGTCCTTTCTTGGGATTCATTGTTTTATAAAAATATCCCTGACCAATGTAGACTGAATTACAAGTCAGTTTCCGGTTAAACAGTCCTGTCATGGGGTCACCTGCATTAATTCCTCTTATCCATGTCAGTTCGAGGAAAACTGAACTGATTTCTGAATGGTCAACTATCCAGAGACCATGTGGGAAGGAAACCTGTGGCTCCGGCACCCTCACATCCTCGATGATGTTCAAAATAAGTGGGTTTTTTAATTTATTTCAGAGAGGTTTAGAAACATCAGTGATGAGAGAGATCTATTGATTGGCAGGAAGGAGATCTGGACAAACAGTACGATTCACTCCTGTTCAAGGAGGGGCTTGTGTGGTGGGCCACTCTGTTCCAGCTGGAAGGAACCTCAACATGAGATCATCTATGGCACTGCATGCTCATCAGGGATTTGCCGCCCGGCCAGGACGTGTTTGTGGGCTCTGTGAGGATGGACACTTGCTGAGAAAAGGAACACACAGTGGAGATGTCCAAGAGTCACTGAACTGACTGATAAGATGCTCCCTCAAGGAGGGGAGAGGGAGGCTAAGGGGCATGGAGATAAAAGGCAGCTGCTACAGCCGCCACTGTGAGCTTCCAGCCCAACACCCTCCCTCCCCCCCGCAGTGATGAGTAACCGGGCCCAGCCACCTCCAACCACAGCAGCAGCGGCTGGCATCCAGGGCTCTGCGGCAAGGGCTCTGGCCACCTGTGGAACCTGGGTCCCCACTCATGAGCGCTGCTCCCTATTCTCTCTGAGCCGGCCTCTCTGTTGTACAATGTGGACATCACAGGCCACCGGGTCAGAGGATGAAACAGCCACCACAGCCCTTCCACTGTACACATTCAGCCCCCGGACATCTGCTCAGAGCGGTGAGAGCGCTGTGGTTAGCCAGGCGGCCCGGACCCCAGGTCAGAGTGCCTGTGTGCTCACTGCGCCTGCTTTTCTTTTCAATCGGACCAGCTTGGCCAGGGGCTGAGCAGGCCCCATGTCACACAGATCCCCACTTCGTCTGCAAAACCCGGAGCAGTGACACCGTGAAGAATCCCCTGTGGGATCCTGGGATGAAGGGCGCTGGAGGCAGATGATGGAAATGCCTGACCTCCAGCTGTCCCGCCGGTGCCCCTGGAGCACGGGGTAGGGGGTGGGCTGCGGCACACAGGGGCGGCAGAGGTGACAGCTGTGCTCCTCTGCACTGAGCACCCCAGAGAGGCAGCGCCCGGGCACCGCCTGGCTACCATCTGCGGAGTTCCTAGAGCAGCCACGTTATTTATAGGAACCTGTTTGTGCAAAGCCAATATTTACCTGCCGGGGCTGTCAAAATTTACAGTTCGTCTGAGCCATTAGCCTGCTGTTTCCCCATCAGTAATGGAAATTTCCATCCCCAGGAAGGGAGGCGTGGGGTAGCGGGGAGGGTTACGCGGCCTCCCAGTTGGTGAGAAAGGAGTGATACTGACAGGTGCAGGGACAGCGCCTTTGTTGTCCAGCTGCCCACTGGCCCCTCCCGCTATCACTGAAGACAAAGGGCTGTCAGGACAGAAAAGGGGAATTTTTGTAATCACTTCTTTGTAATCACTCCTGGCTAAAACCAGAACGGCATTTTCTGCAACAACCTGTGTGTGTGTGTGTGTGTGTGTGTGTACGCGTGTGTGCACTCCATGCCTTCCAAAGGAAGATTGGCATCTATAGCAAGGATGAGGGTGGAGTAGTTTTCCATGAAAATGCAAACCTTCCTTCTGAAATCAAGACCCTCTTTTTCACTGAAAGTGCCACCTTCCATCTCTCTTCAGCGTCTTGTGTTGCATCTTCCACTGCATGCCCCTTAAATCAGGTCATAGACCCGGGCCTTCTTTCTCTTCTCTCTCCAGCTTCTTCCTCAGTGATCTTAGCCCTACCCCTCCCGCAGCAACGCACAGAGGGAGGGCAGCACATTTGTCGATTTTAGGGAGACTCACACAGGAGCAGGGATATAAGTGGGATCTCACTGAATGTCCTCATCTTGTTGCTCTGATGCCCAGCTGAACATCACCCCTGCCCAGTGTGGATGGCCACGTTCTCTTCTCGTGCCAGGCCTCCAGACCACGCCTTCTTATTCTGTTCTCCGCACATGGTCCAGCCCGGGGTTCCTCAGCCTCAGCACTATTAACATTTGGGGCTGGCTAATTCCGTGTTGTCCTGTGAATTGTAGTTTGTTTAGCAGCATCCTTTGCCTCTACCTGCCAGATGCCAGTGATACCCTGTGTCCCCAACTGTGACACCATCTCAAGTCACTGCTAAATGCCCATTAGGGTAAATCCATCCTATTTGAGAACTTCTGATCTCAAATGCCAATTACCTAGACAATGTAAATATGTCCATCACATAGACAACATAGACATGTCAATCACACAGACAATGTAAATGTCTTTCCAAAGGTAAATCCCCAGGACCCTCCTGGCTCAGCTGATTCTGCTGGATCAATTTCTCACCTTCTTAGGTCACGGCCCTTTGGGTCTGAAAGATTCACAGGCTTTCTTCCCATGCTGCTTTACATCCATCTGTATCAGTCTTAGCACCTTTTTCATGATTTAAATCTAGATGATGATCTACCCACATATCCCAAATAGACACAGTAAGTGAGGGACAAAGCACCCTGCACAGCACACACACCACACACCCATGTGACTGACCTGATGGGCTGGCGTGACTGACACACTCACTATTCGCTGTGAGAGAGGAGGTGACATGTCCTTTAGCCTCATGAGCAAGACTCAGGGATTGAGCAGCCCACAAGGGCTTTTTCTGTCACCAGCCCACCTTCTCTGCAGGAATGTGCAGAGTTTAAAAATCTGTGTGCTTCCTATTTCTGCCTGCGGTTCACTCTTCACAGTGAGTGACTGGGCAGAGGATCACTTGCTACTGAGCCACAGCTTTCTCCACTGTCCTCCCGGCCTCTGGCCACTCCTCCCTTCAACCCCACAGGTTTCTGGGGCTGCCTGTGCTTCCTGGCTCCAGGCCATGTCTCCCTATTCTCTCACTCCTTTCCCCTGCCTACGGTGAACATGGCAAGCATGCACCTCTAAGCTGGGCTGGGGACCGACTCCACCCTTTTCCAACAGGAACATGGTTCTACACACAGACGTGGTCACTGAGGTATTTCTCAAACCTTCACGCACAGAAGACGCTGTGCTTCAGGGACAGAGCCCACATGAGGGCAGTCCTGTGGCTCCACTCGGGGGTCTGGGTGGAACTGAGTCTGTAGCCCATGAGTCAAGCTTAGGACAGGCTCCATGAGGTTGTTTACTGTGAGATGCCTGCCCAGATGTGTTAGGGAGAATCTCCATTGAAGGCCAAGAAGGCATGTCCACCCTGTTGCCTCTCAGGGAGTCAAAGACACTTCCATCCACCCAGTTACCCAAGGCAGAAATGGGGAGTCATTAGTCGTCTCCCCCTCCATAACCACATTCCACTGCAGACCATCGGCAGTGGAGAGTTTCTGACCTTCTCTCTAGAACATATCTCGAAATTGCTTCCCTACTCCATCTCTACTGAGACCACCTGAGTCCAGGCCACCACCACCCACTGCTTGGACCATTGCATCGTTCTCCTACCTGGTATCCCCACGCCCAATCTTAAGATGCTCCAATCTGTTCAGGGCTCGGCAATGGAGATCATCTTAGAGTAATCTCCGTCCATGCATGGTGTTGTGTAAAATGCTCCAACAGTTTCTTACGTTAGCTCAAATCCAAACCTGTCCCCCTGGAGCCCAAGAGCTTGCGTGACTTAATCCCTGCCCGCATCACTAACATCTCTGGCCACTCTCCTGTCACTTTGCTCCCACCCAAACGGTCTTGGTTTCACTTCCTTGAATAAGCCTTGCTCTTTCTTGTCTGGGTCTTCAGTCCCTCTGCCTGGAATGTTCTTTCCTCCACACTTTCTCTCAGTTACCTCCTTCAGCCAAAATCATTGGTTCTCACTAACTGGACATCAGAATGACCTGGAGAGCCCACCCCAGAGCCTCTGACTCAGACACCTGGGATTCGGCCCTAGAATCGGCATTCCAGGTGATGCTGCTGGTGCTGGTAGGGACCACGGCTTCTCCCACCACGCTGTTTGATACCCTCGTAGGTTCTGTCTCTGCCCCTTTTTTGTTCATAGCACTTCTTACACTTGGGTCTACTTTGCCTTGCCTACACTTTTGTTTACTTTTTCTCTCTCCCCAGCTAGAATGTAAACTCCATGGGGCCAGAACCAATGTGTCTCCAGTGACTGATGCAGGGCCTGGCACATAGTAGGTACTCAATAAAAATTTTTTTAAAAAAATGGGAATGAAGGCCAGAGCAAGGGACACTGAACTCAAAAACCTCTATATCTAGGGGTTAGGAAGTGGACTGGAGAAGGAACTGGTTGGGTACCAGGGAGGAGGTCTGGGCACCCACAAGGAGTAGAGCGAACATCTGTGTCACACTGGCAAACCCAGAGCACACGATACTGTCTCATGCTGAAGCCCTCTCTACTCCCGGGGGGCTGTCATTGGGCTCAGTATAGAGCACAGGGCCTGAGAAGAAGCTCCTGGAGGATCCTGGCAGATTAGAAAGGAAATCAATCAAGGAGGCCATCAGAGGCCCTTAATTAAATGTTCAGCTTTGTAACAATCCTTTTCCGTTCCCCGGGAGTCAACACAGCACCTTGCCACGGGAGGTGAGAGCGAGAGATGACGCCGCCCCCGAAGCATCGGTGGCATTTTAATGGATGCCACGGAGAGCGCGCAGGGCGGGAGCAGTGAGAGATGACAGGAAGGACTCACCCAGCCGTGCAGGTTTATGTGATTAATGCCCGCGCAGCGTGAGCACCTGATGGATAGGACAGCACCCGCATGTCATCGCTCTCACCTTCGAGGCGCCAGGTGAAGGGACTGGGCACTTGCAAGCAAGGTTCAAAGACAAAGCAATCGCTGTAGACAGTTACGAAAATGAATGGGGGTGGGGAGGGGCTTGTAATGGTGTTTGAAAAGAAATAAAAGAAAGACGCAACACATTCTATCCCTCACAGGGCCTCAAGAGAGGCCCCCTTACCTGAGAAATTCACTTGGTGCGTGAACAGACGTGGAGGGGAAAGACACAGACGGTGCGGGTGGACTGGAGTCCTTTCTGCTCTTGGAAGAGACAAGCTGCTTCGTTACCCACAAGGCATTGCTTAGGAGACCCACAGGAAGATGACAGGATTGTCATGACATTGCAATATCCTGAGGTCAGAGTGCCAGACACCACCAGATGAATTATTTAGACTCATTAAAAAAAAGGTCCAATTCCATATTATTCCAGCACAATAATTTGATTTCTGAATGTCTCTAAGTAACAAATAAAAATTAGTATTCTCTATGTGTTTTGAGAGCATATATACATCTTTTCATTCTCCCTAAACCTGGGACCTCAATCAGAGTCTTTTACATCTGGAAGAACCCAGTCCATCACTGGACACCTTTCTTCCCCTGGCTGCCTCCCCAGGGTCCCAAAGGCCACCCTCTCCATGCCTCCAATCCTTCACTCGGGCTCTTAAACTCATCTTTGAACTCCCTTTTGATGGCTTCACCCAACTCCTACTCAAACTGTATTTTTTTTTATTGACTTTATAGAGAGAGGAAAGAAAAGGGAAGGAGAGAGAGGGATAAAGGGAGAGAGGGAGAGAGGAAGAGAGTGGGAGAGAGAATGAGAAATTGATTAATCAGATGCTTCCTGCACACCCCCTAATGGGGACTGAGCTGGCAACCTGGATATGTGCCCTGACAGGGAATTGAACCAGCAACCTTTTGGCGTACATGATGATGCCCAACCAACTGAGCCACACCTGCCAGGGAGGCACTCTTAATCCTCTTTCAAAGTCCAGTTCAAGTATCTCTGCTCCTTACAGGTTTACAGCTCCTTTCCTCCCCAAGAGGCTAGATGGTCCTACATCCTCTACTTGCATCTAACGGATTGAACAAGGTTGTTGGTAGATATGTCTGTCTCCACTGCGAGACCCTATTTCCTTTTAGTTTCCTGATTGAAATGTATCTTAATATCTGCTCCCTTTCTAAAAGCCTGCCCTTCTAGACTATCCTGAAGGCCACAAACATTTTTATTTAGAAACCAGTCAGAACAAAAGTCTGTGATTCTCCTCAAATTCTGAATGTGTCTTCGTCTCTTTTTTTGAAAGAAAATAATTAAGTCAGAAACTTTCAAAACAAGCCCTTGTTCTCTTCTCTGTCTAGGAAGTAATTTGAGACTCAAATGCCTTCAGATCAATCAATATATTGTGCATGAATAAAGGACACTTTTGAAACTGTCTAGATTGCATACAGGAAAAAGGTTACTTTACCCACCAAGTTTTATTTTACAGTCAAAACGCACCCAGGCATACAAGAAAACTAATTAGACTTTAAGACTACCGCGTGAGGCCATGGCATAGCAGCTGGTGGTGACAAAGCTTTATAGCAGCTGTTGGAAAGACTATCATTAAAAATATGTCTTACCGACATAAAAGTCATCAGTTGGACAATTTGTCAATGACTACTTTGAAATGTGAAAGGCAAGAAAGCTGAATTCATAATAAGTAAATAATGAGTGGCCTATAGGTTTGATGAAAATGCAGGGGGGAAAATGGCAAGAAATCATTAGCAGGAGCAAGTCCCATTGCCATTACACATTTACGACTTTTTGGGTAGTCTGGGTTTCCCAAGTCCAACATGTCTACTGCTGAGCAAAGAAAAATACCCTTCCCAAGCTCTGTTCCACGGTAGTGTTGTTGATTTTCTACCAACTGTGATCTCCCCAAGACCGAGCCAAAGCTACTGAAGGGCTGTCAGCCTTGTTTCTGTGGGGAGGATGACACCAGCTCGTTTCCAATGCAGATTTGAAGTGCTCTCCATGAAAACAGTATTTGCTGAAGCATTGAACCAGCCTAGTAATTATGAAATACACTCGGCAGACACCCCAATCACTGGATGATGATTTTCCAATCTAGCGAAGGTCATGAATAATTGAAGGAGTCTGGAAACCTTGAGGTTGTCCTTGAGAGGAGTGAGGCAACATTCTTAGCCACTGCCAGACCAGTTTCCTTGACCTCCAAGGAGTCCTCAGAGTGCCCCAGGCTTCTGGTGCAATTTCCACTCTCCTTCCTCTGATCCTTCCCATCTCATCACAACTACCACCAAAGGGATCAGTCCCAACAAGGAGCCACATTTAGTACTGAACATTCCACTCTCCCAAAGACCCCACCAGATCCCAACCCCTAACCCCAGCCTATCATGCTTCTCATTCCTGTGTACCTGAAGTCACCAGAACTCCAGCTCATCCCCCACCACCCAGACTCTCACAGATCTACATTCCCAAAGGCTCTGCTTATTCCTTAAACTGCTTGAAGCTCTGGATGCCCACCTCCCATCTCCCAAACTTTTCCAGTGTGCCCTCTGGAGCCAGGCATCTGTCATCATCCTGTGTTTGGTTTTCTCCTTCTCGCCCTGATGGAAAGCTGGCTGACTTTCTAGGGGACTGCTTCTCTTGTGGCCTTCTCCAGTTTTCCCTCCGACCCTCCTGAACTACTGACCGTGGAGGTTGGACAGGTTCTTTCCATCACCCCCATTCCTGTCTTCGCTCTCATCCTTACCTAACTTCTATTCCATTATAATTATAATTATAATTATAACCACTCCCTTACACTCATTCTCAAATCCCAGCAGCTCTTCCCTCCATCACAATTTGCTTAGCAAATCACCCATCTTCCTTATATACTATTCTTTGCCTCCACCTACACAGCTGGAAGTGGCTAGAAAAAAAGCATACAATGATGTTATCTGGTCCCATTTTTTAAAATCTATGACTTTAACTAACAAGTGAGTTCCTAGCTCTTTTTCGCAAGCCTACTGATTTCCCTGGTTGCTTTACTCTTCAAAACATCTCAATGGTCTCCTTGAGCCTCTAGGCTCCCACCTTTCTTCCTTTCTTCCTCAGTTTCTATCAAAACTTTGATTCTCAATTTACTGAGAAACTAAAACCAATCAAAGAGAACTTCTCTAATCAGGCAGTGAATTCGAGCTGAAATTGCTCTAATCATGGGCGCCAGTGTCCTCCATCAGGCCCACTCTGATCATTTATAATCTTCCTCTGACACCAGCATTTGAAAGAGAGGATTACTGCCTTTAAAGGAGCCTTTCTTCTCCTGGCACGCATCCCACATTTGTTGTTGCTTCTGTACTCCCTATCCTCCAGTTTCTCTTTCTTTGTCTCATTTTTTCTCATCTTCCTCATCTCTAACTGTTGGGAGCATCCTGGGTTTGGTCCTTGGACTTCTTTTCTATCTTTACATGTTCCCTAGATGACCGGATACAGTCCCATCTATGTGCAAGACTTCTTTTCTATCTTTACATGTTCCCTAGATGACCGGATACAGTCCCATCTATGTGCAAGACTTCTTTTCTATCTTTACACGTTCCCTAGATGACCGGATACAGTCCCATCTATGTGCAAGACTTCTTTTCTATCTTTACATGTTCCCTAGGTGACCGGATACAGTCCCATCTATGTGCAACTGCTGAGTTACACCTCTAGTCCTGCCACCTTCGTCCTCAGACTCAGAAGCATCTATTGGCTGCTCCCTCCATGTCTGCACCTGGACATCTACCAGTCATGTCTCATCCAACAAGTCCAAACTCAACTCTTTCGTCCTCTTCCATCATCTCAATCTGCTCTTCCCCACTACTTCTCACCTTTAAACACTGCTATCCAAACCCAGAGTCATCCTCGACTTCACTCATTCTCTTCCACCCTAAACCCATTCCATCACATCCAGGCAGCATATCCTAGGCTCTGCCTTTAAGGCAAAATCAGAACATGACCACTCCTTACCATCTCCAACCTTCTATCTTAGTCTAAGCCATTGCTCACCCTTCCCTGATCTGCACAACAGCCTCTTCATATGCCTCATTTCATAGTTACTTTCCCACAGTCGGTGAGCCTCTAAATCTACCAGCTCATGTCAGTCCTGTGCTCATAACCCTCCAAGGGTTCCCTGTCTCACTCAGAACTACAGCCAAAGTCCTCACTGTGGTCTTCAAGGCCCTGCAGAACTTTGCCCTTGCTCCTGATTTACTCCCCACATCCTTGCTCACCACGCTCTGGGCGCCTGACTGCCTTGCTGTGTTTCATACACACCAAGCTCGCTCCCACCTGAAGCCTTTCAAGCCTACTCTCCTAGGAACCTAACATTTAACTGTCTACATTAGGAAAAAAAGTTAAGGTAATGCTTTAATAAGATTTAAACAAAAATAGCCTCTCACTCCTCTCTCCCACAAAACGAGGCTCGATACTCAAACTTCGCTGCAGCCAAGCTTCGAGCAGTCTCTCATTTCAACTATCCAGTTGGCGTTAGCCAAGAAGCACAAAGTCCTGACTCGGCAGGAAAGGCTTTCATAGCTTAAAATTTGTGTCACTTAATTACATTCCACTTCCTAAATGGAAATGCTTTTCTAATCTATTCTTGCAAACCTGCTGCTCTTTGGTGGAATGCTTTTGACATCTTTTGCTGAAGCAATCATCTTGTGCGGGAGGATGTAGCCCTGGAGAGGGAGGTTCCTGCTGCAGTGGCCTCCTCTCTAGCACTGGTTCTGAGTGGACCAGCACTTCTTAGTGTCCATCCTGGACCGAGATCACAGGGAAGGCTCAGAACACACAGGTTCTCCAGACCCAGCCCAGGTGCCTTCATCCAGAAACAGAGGCCTGTGTGCCAAGCTGTGGCATTTGAGTTTTATCTAGGAAGCAACATCTAATATCCAAAGTACTTGTCTCCAAATCAGCAAGAGTCCCGTCTCTAGTTAGGACTGAAAATTGGAACTAAGTGGCTATAAGAGCTACAAGAAATCCTAATCCCTATCACTAAACATTACAGTGTAAAGATAGCAGTGGAGAGGTTCAAACGCTACTAAAATCCATTCAACCCTCTTTCCTCTGAGTACCCAGCAGATCACAAGTCTCTGGAGCATGCCATTGACACATGTGACCCTTCACTGGGACCAGGCAGTGAGGAGTGTGGGCTACCATCTATATACCGCTGGACGGAAAGTTTATTTTTCATGTCATGATCCCTCATTCTGGCTGGGTCAGTATTTCATTATTTTCCTTACAAAATGTCTTCAAAGCATGGCTCAGAAGGAAAAAATAAAGACAGTTCATTTATTTTTAAACTCTGCCAAATCATCTGAGGCAGGAAACAGGGCGGAAAAGAGCAAAGTGCGCGCTGTGATGAGCCTCCATGAACCCTCAAGACCTGTGGTGGCCTTAATTTCAGAGCCGACCCATTCAAATCCCACCTCACCTGGCCAGCTCTCAGCCATGCATCGTGTCAGGAGAGGGGCACAGGGGAATTCTGCCAGCACCAGTGTCAACGTCCCTTTGGGGTGCTCTAACTGCATGCACCTGGGAAACCACTCGGGAAATGGAGACACAATCAAAATCTGCGGGTCAGCCCAAAGGTCACTTGCATTTGGAATCCTTCCTCTGGCACTGAATATCGGAACCATAGTTTTTCACCTGGAACCTTGAAAAGTTGGCCCAGTTAGACCACTTCCCAAGTAATTCTCTTTGGCGTGACAAGGACACCCCTTCCCAAAGCAGAAGCAGCGATGGAAATCGAAGTCCACGACCCCAGCACCAGGCTCTCTCCTCTCAAGCAGTACGATGACATAGCTGCCCTTTAAGACATTCTGTGTGGACAGTCCGCGATCGTTATGCTGATGTTAACACGGACAGTCTCCTCTCCTTGCACATATGGTTAGCATCAATGACTTGAATTAATGTGCTATCGGATGGTGTTGAACAAAGAAGCGGTGTAAGTAGATCGCCAAAGACTACAGGAAAATAATGAAAAGAAATGTGGGCCATGAAACAAATGACTCTGAAAAGGGCCCGGAATAAAATCACCAGCTAGCATTAGTGGAGGTTTTGAGAGGCCCGTTAACCATCTGGAAAACATGATAGGCAGCACGCTGATCCAATCAGCAGGCTGTTCCTGTCGGGCTGGCTGTCCAGAAACTGGGGGGGATCTAAGGTATGAGGGATGTGTAGAGATATACATGGAGAATAATAAAGCAATAACATCCATGTATATATTAGTTTAAAAATATTTTTTTATTGATTTCAGAGAGGAAGAGAGAGGGAGAGAGAGAGAGAGAAACATCAATGATGAGAGAATCAGTGACTGGCTGCCTCCTGTATAACCCCCATTGGGGACTCATTCCCCAACCCGGTTTGTGCCCTGACCGGAATCAAGCTGTGACCCCCTGGTTCATAGGTTGTTGCTCAATGACTGAGTCATGCTGACCTGGCTAAAACTCACTTTTAAAATTAAATGTATTCGGTAACATTGGTTAATAACATCACCTAAATAGACTCATATATCTGCAGGTAGCAAAGGGAATTAAAAAAGCAGCCAGCACTCTCAATGGTGTTCATTGTGAGAAGTTAATGCCAACAGCTGTGGCCTCTATTCATTTTGGAAATTGATACTAAGTTAGTTTACAGGAATGTCTTTCTTCTCACATTGCCTCCCTTTCCTACAACATTCGGGCATATATAATCAACAGATCCCACTCTTAAATATCTTAATCACCTGGGCTCCTTGTTCATAAAGGAATATGTCCATATTCCTGAGCCACACTCCTGAGGTGGAGCCCAGCAATATGTCTCATTAACAAGTGGCTCATTTATTCTAGGCTGGCCAGCAGGTGTTAGCCCCGGCTCTTGGGTGAGTCATATTAGGACATGTGCTATGTTGCCACTAGGGGGAGTGTTGGCCAAATGTTGTCCTGGTAAAGGGAGGGAGGGTACTGATTGCTTTTAGGAGCTCAGATGCAGGAAGAAAGAATAAAGAGACAAAAAGAGGAAAGGGAGCCATGTCCCTGGGTGGGTGGGAGGTGGTTTTGGAGGGGATTCAGCTGACTTCCTAGGGATCAATGATAAAAGGCTGATGATGGAAGTACTAAGACATATTGCTGGGCTCTACCTCAGGAGTGTGGCTCAGGAATATGGACATATTCCTTTTTGAACATATTCCTTTTGGAAAGAGAGTGAGCAGGCCTTAGCTAGTACCTTCTCCCTCCACCTCTCATCCATACTCTCCAAGGAAATGAAACATGTAAACTTACCCAATGAACACTAAGGTATTGTGCCATCCTTAGTTTTGATAATGTTATGCATACATGCTTTGTGTATGTGCTTTTCTTCTTAAATATTTTTCTATTATCTTTTATCAAAATACCTCCTTTTATTTTAGTAACTTTATTGTCTAATTACAAAATATTGCAGTCTCATTGAGTAATATTTGGAAGATACACTAAAATACCTGACAGAAGATAAAGGTCACCTACATTCAAATAATGAGTATTGTGGTAGAGTCTTCAAGAATTATTTCAGTTCAGAATTGCATGGTTTTTCTGGGTAAAATCATTCTACTTTTTGGGAAAAAAATTAAATCTCCCTCACAAACATTAAAATCATCAACACTTCCATGACATTAGTCTTCCTAATCTCCACCTTTTATCAAAGAATATTTCCCACATTTTTTATTTCCTTATGATAAACTAATTGATAAACTACAAGATCAAGGATCATAGAATTTTTGAGGGAGAAGTGAGGGGACAACTTTATACTAAAAGCAACATGGATCATAGAAATTTTAAGTTCTTGATATACTGCCACTTTCAGAAAGACTACAAATACACACTTCAGCCAACAAAGTAAGAGAATTTGCTTTGTTATTCGTCCCAAATATATATAAATTTATTTTAGAGCTATAAATGACAGCTCTTGTCCTACTATCTTCTTGATCATTTTCTCTTGTCAAATACATATACAGTATTCTGTCTAATAAACTCACATTAGCATAATTCCTCAGACAGATGCCACTCAGGGATCAGGCATAAGAAGGTGGTTTGGGCAAGTCTGTCCAAGTGCTCTTCACAATGAGCTATTTCTGCAAATATACAGAATGGGGGCCTGGGACTGAGTCCACTGGAAGTTTCAATTCCCTGACTAACTAGGTAATACTGTTACACATGGTTTACTATCTTGCAAGCTTTTCACTGTTTTCTAAGATCCCTGAGGGAAAATCTAGATCTCATTCTTTCTGGAGTCTTCCTATTTGCCCAACACAGTGCTGGGCACTTCCCGAGGGCTGGAAGTATTCATTTGATAGATATTTGGTTGAACGAATGAAAATTGATGGCCGCATTGTTACTGCTCTTCTGAAACAGGAGCTAAAGGATTTCTGCTGTCCCCAATGCAAGAACAACCCCCAAACCCAAGTGACTTAGCTATGAGGCTGTGCAATGTCAGAGTTGCTCATCGAGTCTGGAATCCCTTCTTTTGCAGAACTCTGTCCTGTGGGATCAGGGACAGACTCCACGCCATGGGATCAAAAAGCAGCAGCTGTCACTCTAAAGACCATGGTTGCATGGGGTAAGGCTGCCCAAGTGGAGACATGAGGGCAGAGGTTGGGAGCCTGCCCAATAGAGCTAGACTCCAGGATGGGCACACCATCCCAGCTGCCCCTGCAAAGGGGTGCTCCCTCCCCTGGGAGATGATCTTCCTGCAACTACTGAGGACTCACCAGTGAGATTGTGAGAGACTCCGTGGGAGAGAAACTGCACTGAGAGAGCTTGGTGAGGACAACCTGCAGAGGTCGTTAGCGAAAAATGAAAGGCCCCCAAAATACTGACTTTTATGAAACACTGTCTAAGAGGATGTGATAATTATCTACAAGTACCTCGCAGGCCTTGGGTTGAAGGTGAGGCATGCACTGTTAAAGATGCTCTGTGGAGCTGTGAGAAAGTCTTGATGGCGATGGTCATTAAATGAAATGGAGAAAAATGATATTTCAGCAGGGGGTCTAGAGAAGGCCTGTTAAACAAGAGTTCCAAAAGATACACTTAAGTCATTTGAAGTCAACGGGGCTAGTTATTTGAAAACAAAAGAGAAGAGATCATTTGAGCTGGGGCTGGGGGCCAGGAAGGGAGGAGATTGCTGCGCTTAGTTAGTCCTATCATTCCAAAGGGCTGTAAGCCCCTCACTACCACTCTAGTTGGGAAGGAAGGACCAACTCAGGAAAGCGATACTGCGGAGAGAACTAAGCTTGGTGTTATTTACCCATCAGATCTGCTCTTCGTGCTGTGCTTGGTCAGCTGTGCATGGCTTCTGTGATGAGCTGTGTTTGTCCAAAGGCTAATTAGTTCGAAGGGTAAAAAGATCAGTGAGTTTATCCATAGTTTCAAGTGACAGATGAAATCTGCCCACTGGTGCCAGAGTGGATGCCTTTTTTTTTTTTTAAGGATTAGTAAAGCATGCTAGTTATTCTCAAATATTAGCCTTTCCAAGAATAAGACAGAATAAAGAAAAAGACAATCAGACATCTTTAACCTCCTCCCCTTCAAACATGTAAATGGTCATTTCATAAATAACACTTCCGGAACTCGAAGGGAGCATGTGCATAGCCTTGCCAGGCGACCTGTGGGTCTGGGGTGGTCTTGGGCAGAGGTCAGTATAATGAGCTCTTCTCACTGTTGAGCATTTGGTATGTGCCAAGCACAAGGGTTTACATGTTAACTCAGCTGGTCCTCACATTAAACCTGACAAGGGAGGTACTCTCATTCTTCTATGGAACAAGCAAGGCCATTCAGGCCACGCGCTCACACAGCTAGTGGGTCTCATCCCTCCAAGAGCTACTGGCTCCAGTGCTTTTGACCGTCACTGTTCTCCCGAACACCTCTAAGGGGAAGGAGGGGGACCAGGGGCCAGGACGAAGCATCCCTGGTTCCAGTCCTAAGTCTTTAGACGCACCTTTCACACTTGTCCTCTGATAGGCTGTGCCATACAGTAACTTCAGAACCACTGGGCTCTGGACAGCGCATAAACGCCCTGGACTTGTGGATGGCTGTCTTTTCCCTGTGTCTCCTCACAATGTATGAGTGCATGTCTAGCTCTGTGTTCATCAGATACCAGTTCAGACTGGATTAGGGCCCATTCTGACCACCTCACTTTAAGCTGATTGCCTCTGTAAAGGTGCTGCCTCCTGCTGATGGTTAAGATCAGCATCTCTCTTTCTCGGGCAGACATTTTTCAACCCACACCAGGCATCGTGGTGACAAGGCAGGTGCACCCCTCCTCCACCTGTCGGTGCACCCGGCTGGTGAAGAGGGAGCACAGCGCAGGCTCCATCCCTCTGCAGCTCATCCCGAGAAGCCCTGCTGCTCCTCTGACCCCACAGCTGGCTGAGGGTGGAAGGGCCAACGTAGTGAAGTATGAGGGCTTTTCTGATCTGTAGACAGAACCAGACATGCAGGAAACCACTCTTTGACAAGGTCCTGGGAAGAGTCCCATGTTTGCATCAGCTGCCCCACGAGGTTGTGGGAGAAGAGCTTGAGTGAGGGCTGAAGAACTCGCATGGGCTCGATGGACTCCAGGAGAAAGAAGCTCCTGTCCATCACAGGATGCCCTTGAGCTATGGAGGCCACATCCCTGATCCTGTCTTCTAGGGCTGTGGGCTCCTAACTCACTATTTGTTTTTTAAAAATCTATGTACTCCCCAGACATTTTTAAGTCAACCGCTGAAATTTTTTTTTATCAGAGTTAAAACGGTTGCAAATAATATAATGTTCAGTGTATTATAATATTCATATTTTAGAAATAAAGCTGTGACATTACTTTCAAATGTATCTTTAACTATGCATACATAGCGATTGGATACCCATAATTACTCACTTTAAAATATATGAATAAGCTCTTCTTAAACAGTTGGAAATTTTACATCATCGTTTCTAGTCTGCAGACTTTTTATGTAAAGATGAAACGTTATTTTAGGCTTTCCAAGCAGACCCTGTCCTAGCTACCCAGCAAGGCCATTGTAGAGGAAAGCGGTCATAGAGAGTGCACAGGCGAGGGGGCGTGGCCATGTTCCAGGAAGATTTTACTTATGAGAATAGGCAGTGGGTTGGATTTGACGTGTGGGCCATTGTTTGCTAACTCCTCTCCTGGGCCCAGATTCCCATTCTACTTCCCATGTTCCCCACTCTGTCCAGATTCTACTCTTACAGATTCTATGTTTAACAGTCAACTAGTAATCATACTGCTCTACTTCTCTGAAACAATATACATACTAAAACCTAATTTAAAATATATTTCCTGTGAACAGAAGGCTGAAAGAAAAACATTCCTCTTGATTGAGTTTAACAACACAATTAAAACAAATACCATACAAGTGCTGCTGACTATTAAACCCAAGAGGAAGATTCATTGGGAATGCACCTCCTAATGAGATGGGAACAGTGTGGAGGTGAGTGCACACATAAATTAGTGAATATTATATACATAACTGTGGGTTGCTGGAAATTCATTTTTAGCGAAGTCTCTATTCTGAGTAATTCCAACTTTTAGGCTAACGATTGCCTGAAAAATAAACCTCTGCAAAGGGGAATCCTAGGTGTTCACAGATTATCTGAGCTGCCATCAACCCGAGGCCTAGCACTGAGACGCGGCAGGCGTTTGGCCAATACTGGCTGTGGAATAAACTGAGAGAGCAAGGAAAGGTGACTGTGGCTCCCTGCTAACAGAGCCATTGCAAATCAGTCACCTTCTCTCAACCGCTGTTCCCCCACCTCTAAAAAGGTAACTAGTCCCTCCCTTCCCTACCCATGAACCACCGAGATAAGAGGTAGGTCCCACAGACAGCCACCCCAGGGACCCAAGCTGTCACCACATGAAATCAATTTGCCATCCCAGGACTTGGGTTTCTTTAAGGTCCAGGATGCAAGGGGGTTTCAGTAGATACCCAGACGTCACAAAGAAATAAATCAGACTCCTCCTCTCTTGATGGAATACGTGATTCAGGGGTGTGAAGTGCATAGCTTAGGGGACAGGCCAGGGAAGAAAGCAACCAACTGGTGGCTGGGAATCTGCCGATGGAATAACCAAAAATATGCATGTTTTCCAAAGCAAAGAAGAAGAAAGACCAATCTGGGGCAGGACGGGGAAGGCATGGCTATCCAGAGAGATTTATGGGCCATCTGCGGGGACCATAACTTATGGAAGGTCACTCAGCCTTCCGAAGGCAGCGAGGCATCTGTGCCTAGAAGCACAATATTGTTGATCTTAACCCGCTTCCAAAACCAGGAGAGTGTACATTGCCATCCCAGAGCTGCTGCCATTCTGGCTTC
Source organism: Nyctalus aviator (assembly GCA_036971965.1). Taxonomy (NCBI): domain Eukaryota; kingdom Metazoa; phylum Chordata; class Mammalia; order Chiroptera; family Vespertilionidae; genus Nyctalus; species Nyctalus aviator. The sequence goes on from CM072930.1 coordinate 4,107,602, forward strand.
AGAAACATGTTTCCAATTATTCCTCCTCGATAAGCAAGGCTGGGTTGCTGGGAGATACTCAATTTTTAAAAATACAGTTTTATTCATTTCAGAGAGAAAGGGAGAAGGAGAGAGATAAAAACATTAAGGATAAGAGAGGATTACTGACTGGCTGCCTCCTGCATGCCCCCTACTGGAGACCAAGCTTGAAACATGGACATGTGTCCTGACTGGGAATCGAACCATGACCTCCTGGTTCATAGGTTAATGCTCAACCACTGAACTATACCGGCTGGGTGGGAGATACTAGATTTAAAATAACGATAGTAATACCTTATGTTATCCAAAAAGCACATGGGGTATATGAATTCATTTGTTCTCTAAACATGTCTATGTGCCAGATGGAGTAGACAGTATTTATATTTTATCCATGAGAAAAAGTACTTAAATTGAAGAAGTATCATGGCAAGTCCTACATCATAGCTAAGCTGGGACTCTGCCTCAGGCTCTTGGTTCTGGGTGCAGGGCTCCCTATCCCTGGGTGCTAACAGGGCTGCACAGTCTCTGAGGATGGGGAGAGTGAGCTGGGAGCAGAGAGCATGTGCCCTCCTGGCACTCCGGTTGCCCCAGCAGAGAACCATCCGCAGCCAAAGAGATATGAAAAGTAAATGGCTTCCGCCCAAGGAACGCAGTCCCACCGTTTTCTCCTTGCGTAGCACGTGGTATACTAATCACACGTAGACATCACTCTAATTTAATTTTCATTCGTCAACTGCCCTGTGAGGAATACACCATTTCTTCCATTTCTAATGATGAGGAAACTAAGGTTCAGAGAGGGTAAGGAGGCATCTACTTAGTACTCGGGAGATTTGAGGGAGGACAGAGGGGTTGCCCATAATGTGGCCTTTGCAAACTTTCTTGGACCTACTTTGCAAGGATGGCTAAACCTGGCTCCTGGAATCTGGAATAGGGAGGGGCTTTTGCTCCTAGACCCTCCACCACCCTCTAAAGCTGGAAGGGTAATACCTGCAGAGCCCAAGCCTTGACCTTGACTAGTCTAGGTCTGGGGGCAGCAGGAGGATCGGTGGCTCTCAGACCAGTTCCTGGTTTGGTAAAGTTCCTGAGATACAGGTTTCACGCTCCTGCCCAGTGGGCATCAGTGGGCTCCATCTCCCCTGTGGGGCCTGGGGCCTGGCTGCCTCAAGTTAGAAATGACTTGTCCCCAGAGGCCCTGACTTGGCCTGCCAGTCTACGGCCCCAGCTCCATTAGCAGGTGGCGGCCTCCTTCCAACCAGGCAAGTGGAGGATGTTAGAGCCGGCCCAGATGCTATCTCAAATGCTCAGCTATAATTCCGAGGAAGTCGGCACGAAACGTTACTTCATTATGCTTCCAGGTCTGGGAATGGTGCCAGGGAGCTGCTCTCCTTGACAGGTCTCTCATCACTTGCAGCTCAAAGGAAAAGAGAAGTGAGCTCCCAAGTGCCAGGCTGCAGCCGCCTTGTCAGATGGCAACACCTCCACGGAGCAGCTGAGCGAGAGGTGAGTAAAGAGCTTGCGTTCCCTTATCCGGAAACCCTGCAGACTGATGAGCGTTCCCTCTGTGTGCCTTTCAGCGTCTGCACAAGGCATGCAGCTAGGAAAGGACTCCGGGCAGGGATGAAGATCAGTGTCAGCAGCAAGCCAGAGCTGATAGCCCGGTAGTGGCTGACTTACTGCTGCTTTAAGAAAGGGCTCCAAGGCTCTCTCTGGAAGCAGTGTGAAAGACTGCTCTGATCACTGGCACACAGGCCCTGGAGAGCAGATTGCTCAGAAGCTTGACACAGCTATGACCTTGCAAGTCACCGAGTCTGAACCCCTCTTTACCCACGTGGAGATGCTGAGAAGCACCAAGGTTGGTGATTTGCAAAATTGAGTTGCTAAACTAGAGATAACAGCCCAAGGCCTTGGACTTCAGACTCCTGCTCTGTTGACTACGAATGCTTTCCAAGTCCTTCATTTCTAGATCACAGGTTGTTTTAAATCAGCTAGCACATGAGAGGACTTCAAAATCCGGTGATAATGCAAAAACAATCATGGCAATGATCACTTCTCTTATGGAAGGCACAGCTATTCCTCAGTACTCTCTGGAACCCCACCCATGTCTGCATGTATGAGTCCTTGGCTTGGCTACATATCAGCAGATTCACAAAGTTGGTCGTCCACCTCACTCTTCCAGTGCTGCCAAAGGTTTAATCTATTTGGTCTGCCAGTGTTGCTTCAGGAAAGGAGATTAAATCATGCCAGGAAAAGAAAGAAGTTGCAAGATTAGAAAAGAAGTTGCAAGGACCCACCTAACATAACGCTTCTTGAGTGCTTAGATGCACAGGGCTTAAGTCCTTGGGAATTCTGTCCATCACGCCGGAAATGAGTAGGGTTGGACCAGAAGCCAGACCTGATGTTAGAGATGGCATTGAACTGTATGGATTTTTTTCCTTTCTCAATGTTTTGTGGAATTTCTCAAAGAGTTCTTTATTAACAGAAGGTTTAGGAGGATCAAGCTTTTATAGTGAGCTTTATTCATCCATTTACAAATTAGGCTGAAATGATTGATGTTTTGACTCCTTTAAGGGGCTGTGACCGGGAGCCTCTCACAAGACTGCAGTACAATTTTGGTCTAGTTTTTGGTGGGGCTAATTACATTTTCATGTTTGGCTTTATTTAAAAAAAAATAAACATTTGGGTAAGTGGGAAATAGGATGATATCTGATACTGAAGGAAAGAATTTTAAGGCCAAATTAACTGGAAGAGCTACTTAGTAAACACAATTTGCAGAACTGAGTAAGGTGGCAGCAATTAAATCATCCCGTAGCCTCAATTTATACTTGTCTTCCTAAAGAATCACCTGTTTGCAGCAGAACTATTCATTTCAGTCATGGTTTGCTTAGCTTGGTGTTAACATTGAGCCCACATTCCCTGAACATACTGAGTTGAGACAGGTGGACCCAGAGTGCAGGGAGTGGCAGGCCAAGACATCTGGGGATTAAACAATGCCACAGGTGGTGACTACTGACTTTCTATTACAGGAAATGGCCCACCTCTTCATCTCCCCAGGCCAAGCAGTGCACTGGAGAAACCAAGACTGTCCTCCATGCTGTGTCTGCCAGATACAATGGTGAAAGGCAAAGGAAAACTCTGCCTTTGAGCAGAGTTCTTTGAGAGTCCAGCACAGTACTGCACAGAACAGCCACTGACCACGTGTGGCCATGGGAACTGACACGTGTGGCCAGTGGAACGGAGCCATTCAATTTTAAACTTCATTTAACTTTAGATCGTTTAAATTTAAAGCCTATTACCCAGGTCAGTTACTGGAAATTTTTTAAATATGTCCGGGACACCTCGAGTATAAGAGTCTACTCTGTGAACAGCATGTTTTATGAAATCTAAATACAAATTTCCTCTGAAACTCGGGATCCAAATGAAGTTGTGCATGTCAGAGCTCAAAGACTCAAACAAGAGAAATTGAATATCAATATTTTGCTAGTAATTTTGTAGTTGAGAATCGAAATACTATCTTAGACATACAGGGTTAAATGATACATATTTTTAAAATTAACTGATCTGTTTCTTTTTTAACTTCGTTAATGTGACTGCTAAAAACACTGGAATTGCATACATAACTTGTGTTCTCTTTCCAGACAGTGTTGGTGTAGAAAGACATTCGCCATATTGTCCCTGTAGGTCAGTATCCTTCAAATAGTTATTGAAAATGGTCTTCTACACATACCCAGAGTAATAATAGGAATTACTTTTTATTAGGTGAGCATAGCAATGAGCCATGTTTTAAAACCTGCCCCCTAGGATCCCCTGGTTCCATTTCCATCTAGCAAAGGAATCTTCCTATAGGCTCTGGTCTTCCCTTCTTTATATGTGAAATGGGCCTTTTTCTTATCCTCACCTGAGGATATTTTTTCCACTGATTTTTTTTTAGAGAGAGTGAAACGGAGAGAGAGAAACATTGATGTGAGAGAGACACATGGATTGGTTGCCTCCCGCACACACACCCTGAGCACCTGAGCAGGGCCAGGGATTAAGCCTGCAACCTCTTTCTGAGCTGAGCACTCCTGTTCACAAGTTCACAAGTCCAGAAATCATGGTAGCCCTGGCGATTCCCACAGCCACCGGAGGTCATGCAATCCCCAAACCAGCTGCCCTGCTGCTCCTGGTCCTTCAGACCCCCACCACTGCTACGGAAACTGCAAACCATTCCTGGCCAACGCAAGCAAAGGGCAGCCCTGGAACTGGTGGCCTTCCACCTCTCACAGATGGCCTGGGAGGCGCTGGCCTTGTGCACACACTGACCAGTTCATACCAGTCAAATGAATGCTCTGCAGAATGGGACACCTTTCACACGGGAACACGGGTGAACACAGGCACAGTCCGGCGAGTTTTTACTAGGTTCACACTTCTCTTCCTAAGTGCCGTTATTAATAATTCACCCAACCCGCCCACCGTTCCTCTGTAATTTGACTTGTTGCAATGACTGTTGAATTTATCTCTCTGTGGCCTGACTCCATCAGCCAGACCGAGAGCCGAGGAGACCTCCTTCCCTGACTCCCATCCCCTCTCCCACGGTCAGCAAACAAGCATGTCAACATGTGCAAACAGCAAGTGCCGCTAGTCCCCAGCTGGACAAACACGGGCAGCTCCTTCCTACTTGGTGACTCCATTTCCTCATCTAGAAACTAGGCAGACCCAGGGCCCTGCTGGGGCTCTTGCAGAGATTTGGTGAGTGATTACAGCTACCTAAAACACAGAGATGGTGGCTGGGACACAGTGAATGCTCAAGGCAGGTCAGCTGTTCCTGTAGTGACCGGTTTTATTCCAGCTGCTGGGGGAAGAAAGGAATTCTGTCTTTCTAACTCTCAGTGCTGAATTTTAGGAACTGGATTCAACTTCCTGATCTTCACCTTGCCTTAGGGTGGTCAGCTCTGGTGGTCACTGAAAACTAAGGGGATTCATTTTTCTTTAGCTTTACATTTACTTTCTATGTCCCACATCCTACAAATGCCAGGAGGCTGTGGGGAGAAGCCCTCTCTCAGAACAAACAGTAGTTAATCTGTTTTTTGAAAGAAATTCCCTTTTATTTTTATTGAATTTATTGGGGTGACACTGGTTAATAAAATTACACAGGCTTCGGGTGCAATTCTGTAAAACATCATCTATATATCGTATTGTGTGTTCATCACCTCAAGTCAAGACTCCTTCCAACCCCATCTATCCCCATACCCTCTCTTACCTCCCCACCCTTTTCCCTCTGGCAATAACCATGCTGTGGTCTATGTCTATGAGGCTTTTCTTTTTCCTTTTTTCTTAATCCCTTCACCTATCTCACCCAGCCCTCCAACTCCCCTCCTCTCTGACAGCTGTCAGTCTGCTCTCTGTATCTATGAGTCTGTTCCTATTTTGTTTATTAGTTTATCATGTCCATTAGATTCCACCTATAAAGTGAGATCATATGGTACTTGTCTTTCTTGGTCTGTCTTTTTAATTTCATGAGCATAATGCTCTGCAGGCTCATCTATGCTGCTGCAAAAGGCAAGATTTCTTTTTTTTTTTTCTTGCCCAGTAGTATTCCATCATACAAATGTACCAATTATCCACCCATCTACTGATGGGCACTGGGGCTGCTCCCATACCTTGGCTATTGGACATAAGGCTGCAATGAACGGGGTGCTAATCATCAGAGAGATGCAAATGAAAACCACACTGAGGTACCACCTCACACCTGTCAGAATGCTGTCATCAGCAATTCAACAAACAACAAGTGCTGGTGAGGATGCGGAGAAAAGGGAACCTTCCCGCACTGCTGGTGGGAATGCCGACTGGGGCAGCCACTGTGGAAGACAATATGGAGTTGCCTCAAAAAAATTAAAGAGGAAAGAACATTTTCAAGTCCCATAAGTCTGGTTTCACCAACCCTCGCAGCTCAGGAGTGGGAAACCACCAGGCGCCAGGCATTTCCAAGTTACCCTGATTCCAGCCCAGGGGGGCACAGCCAGGACCTGGCTCAGTGGTGCACGGACACAGGGCTGGGAGAATTCAGGGGCCCCTCGGCAAGACGAAATGATGAACCTGAGGGTATAACAAAGTCTTGGTTGCCCTCCTGGGACAGAGATCCCACTTGACCTTGCGATGGGCTGTCCTCAAAGTGTCATGTGATTCTGCGTAACTGCATTTCCCACCTTTCAAATTCTTACACTGCCATGATCCAAAACAGGTTCATAATCACTCGTAATTTCCCCCCACATTTTTACTGCTTCCATAAAAGGCTGTTTCTTGTCTCCTTCTTGCCAACAGGTGCCAGTCCTTCGCTCACGAAAAGGGACACGGCCGGGAGAGGAGAGGGCGCAGAGGGTGTAGGGACATTCTGATGAGGTGACCGCCCCTGAAGGCACTCCCGCCAGCGCCAGACCCCCTCCGCCTGCGCCCGCACAGAGGTGCGCTGAGGGGAGGCCCGCAGGGAGCACTGGCCTGCACACCCGCGGTGGGCTTCTCTGTTCACATAGCGTCCGGAGGCCCTGGGCGTCAGAGGGCGGCCTGCCTCTCCGACAGGCCCACCGCCGACAGCCAGGTCCCTGCCCCAGCCCAGGGTGCAGGCGCCCCTGTGCTGGGTGCTGTCACCCACAGTCAGGGAATGCTCCCCTCTCCTGAGACACCAGCCCACTTCCTGGCTGGTCACAGACTAGTCTCTCCGGAGCCTCTTCTCCCAGCGGAACCTTTCTACCTTTTGTCTCTGTGCCCACTCCTCCGGATCCTACTGGGGACCAGCCAAGCCCACCCAGGGCCGCACCAAGACCCGCACCCTCTCCTGTGTGCAGAGGATGCTGTTCCGAAGGACATGCCAGCAGAGCGCCCCTGTGCAACTATTTCACGGGCGTTTACTTATAAACAGGATGAAAATGATTCCTTCTCTTTTCCTCTCTGTTATTTGAACCCAAGTGGGCTGTAAATAGAAGACACTGAGTCCTGGCACAAAAGATGGGAAAGCACATTAAAAAAAGGGGGGGGGGGGGGCGGGCAGCAGGGACGCTGCCTCGGAACCAGCAGGCAGACCCTGAAAGAGGCTCCCGGCAGAGGGGGTTCCAGGCTCAGCACCCCCTCCCTGGAGCCGGATGAAGGCGCTGCCTCCCTCTCCCCCGCTGCCCCCGGCTAGCCTGTCTGAGGGCTCCCGGCTGTGCTGAGCTCTGTCTGGACCCCTCTGTTTCTAAGTTTGCAGCCAGAAGGATCCCCGAAGGCAGAGTTTCTCCTTCCACACGCTACCCCTCTGCTGCCTGTTTACAACACGGATGTCTGATTCTTCCTGCTTCTCCCCGACAAAATTAAAAATCTCATCCCCCCTGTCAGAAAACCAACCCCCAGGGAGCAGAGCGATGGCTCAGAGCACCCATCCTCCTGGCAGGGAGCCCGTCGCCGAATATAACTTTGCAAAGCCTCTCTGCTTCTCAGTGGTTAAAAGGCTGCAAAACAGAGTCATCTCAAAGCGTGATGTTTTACAGCTGAGATCTGTCTGAATGCACAACTCATCTTTGCAATTCTTGTTTTTTAAAGAGAGAGAACGTCTTCCAAAAGGAGACTGGTTTCGTGAAGAAAGAAAGGGGCACCCCCTCGCTCCGCTCACACTTCCCGGCCGGAGCAGCCTGCGTGCAGCCGAGCTGCCGCTGCAGCTGGCGGAGCTCCGGGCCATTGTGACAGCGGCTTTCCACCACGCGAGCCCCAGCCCCGCGCAGCCCGCTCCCCTTGTGCCCGCACCTTCCTCTCCCCCCTGCGAGGATTCTTATTAGCCTGGCTCTAAAGCATCCTCTTTGCCATGGATCAATGCCCAAGGAGAGAAAGCGGAGCTCCCCTCCTCGCACTGACCCTAACAGACGACCGATGCCCGGGTGTCATGCACGATCACCCCCCAGCCATGCATGCAGCCTGTGCAACACAGCAGCGCCTGCGCCCGGGGACCCCAGCACGCCTGCCCGCCCCGTGGGCTGGCTCCAGTTCAAGTCTTCTCGGCAGACAATAGGACACAGCTACGCTGGAGCCCGAACGCCAGCCAGCGGGCAGCTGTGGAAGACAGCGGTGTACTCACCAAGCCCCCGGGAGCGCATCTTCCCAACTACAAACACTGCTGCGGAGCCTCCGGCTCCCTCCAGCCGGTGACTCACAGCCGTGCCCCCGAAGGGCGCCGGGCCGGACCGCCAGATGGTTCCCGAGTCGGCGTGCTGGTGGAACAGGTTTCCAGACGAGCCATGTGAATGGAGACCCGCCGCACACCTTCGGGTGGCACACACTCCGGTCCAGGAGGACGAGCATGGGGCTTTGCTTATGTTTATGGAGCTGGAGCCCGGGGGGCGCTCCGATTGGCAGGGCGGGCGGCGGGATTGGCCAATCAAAGGCGGCCTCCGTCCCAGGGAAACTCCTGCTCATTTAGTTAACATCTTCAGAGATCGTCCTCTTTTTCGAGGAAGAGCTTTTAGAGTCTCACAAGAGAAAGATGTAACTTCGCTTCAACGTGCATGCCTGATGCCTTTCACTAATAACCAGACAAAGGCCCTCCTCCTGGTATGCCTCCAGACCCTCACTTTTCCTGATAAGGAACTAAAAGAGGGGGGAGGGGGGGAAGGAAGAAGGAAAAGAAAGCTGGCGACGGGCTGGCGACAGTTCATATTCATCAGCCTCCACCTTGTTGGGAGAGAGGAGGGGAGAGCGCTGGGGCTCAATAATTACTGATTCCGTTGCCATGGAAACAGACTGGCTGCAGCGCGTTGGATTCGCGCGGAGCATCTGCTGCCAGACCCATAATCAACTGCCACCTCATCTCCCCCTCCCTGCTTTTGTCTGATTGTGAGTTTGCTTTTCCCCTCCTCCTCTTTGTGTGCAGTTTTTGTCCAAAGGTACCACGTAACGGCCTCGCTGTGTACACACAGCACATGCACGCCTGTGCGCCCGTGTGCCCAGAAACGCGTGCACGCAAGAGTGCCTCCCGGCAGGGCGCCCCCGGAGGATCCACACTCTGATTCCTCCTCGGGATACAAATGAACCACCCTTCCCACGCCTCCACTCCCGCTTAAAACGCACTGTAAGTTCACCTAAAAAGGGGCGGGTGCCTTTTAACAGACGTGGCATCTCACAGCCCTGAGAGCCCCAATAAAAGTTTGCAGTGGCGTTTCTCAGAGGGCTGCCGTGGCTCCTGGCGCATCTTTGGAATGAGGCCATTACACCGGCGAGTTCGTGGGAGATTTGCAAGCACAGTCTTCAGGCGCATCTTGTTCTCTGCGTGAGCATTTCACCAAGGTGCCCTGACCCTGGGGTCTCCCGGGGACCTTCCTCAGATACAGGCAGCCCTCGGATCCCTTCTCCTGGTTGCATGACCAGAGTTAATGTCACCTGACTCTGGATTGCTGCTATCTCTCTCCTCATCAGCAGGGGGCACCACTGAGCAATGAATGGCCGCCTGGCCTGGCCTGGCCAGACCCAGGAGGGGCTCAGAGGATGGTAAACTCACAGCTAGGCCTGCGGGAAGCTCTCAATTCTGCAGGGATCAAGAATGGCAAGCAGCAAAGCAAGCTGAGCCTCCTCCGCATCTGTTCAAAGCGCGCAAGCAAGCTCTTCGGTCACCTTGCTGTTCTTGGTGGACATGCTGACAAGCAAGAGGCTTCGTCTGCATTTGCCGATGGGTCACGCTATACCGAAGAGCTCCGGTCTTTGGAGAGTCTTCCTGGGAATTCCCTGTGGAGCCCTGGCTAGCGGTGTTGGCACTGAGGTCACAGACAGGCATGCTTTCCCTCCTAGACTGTGCAGGGAAAAGAGCCTGCACCAGCTCAGGGAGCTGCCGATGGGCCTCGCCCAAAGGGAAGCCGGCCCCGAGAACTGGCATGAAGCACACAGCTAGAGGGCCTGCCCTCCAGAGGCTCAAAACGTATGATGGGTGCGAATCCTCAAGCTTCTGACCACGTGCCAGATGAATGACGTGCCATCTACACGTAAGGAAAGCACAGCATCGGATAGCTGGAAAACCCCCGGAGAAGTCATGACCCCAGGCATCAGAATAAAACCGGGAGAAATCTCGTTCCATTCCGCCCCCACACGGAGCCTGCGCTCTCTGCTGGCTCTCTCCTGGGCAGACCCTGCTGCTCCCACTGATTGTGCATTTTCTTGGGACAGATTCAAGTTAATTGAATTCTCCTCCTTTCCATAAACATGATTTATTAAATGTCTCATTACCAAATCAGAGGTAATTCATACACTTTAGTAATACTTCTTAAATAAATTCACAAACCAAAAAAGAATTCTGTTAGATGATTTGTGGTTTTGGATCAGAAAAGATAACCACCAGTGCGAAATGATTTCTAAATTGATGTCTAAATTCTCCTTCTTGTGCCTGCAGGTCTGACCTAAAATGAGCATTTATCCTGAGCATCTGAAAGGGGCTGGATGGGGTTCTACTTCCTGGGTCACAGAGAGGTGGCACGAAGAGAAAATCCTTCCATCTTCCAACCCGGGTCCCAATCAGATCACTTCCGCTCTGGGAAACCTTTTGTCAGGAGGCCAGCTCATCACTGGCAAGAGCGTGATGGTGATGACCCCCTTAGTTTATGACATGACTACATGAGCCCCATCTTTTTGGTTGTTTCATTCTTAAAAGGGAGATGACTGGCCTCAAGAAAAGCCCAAACACGTGGTGTGTGTAAGGCAGATGGCTCACCTCCAGCTACATCTTAGCCTTCTTAAGGCACCCCCTGCCCGCCTCCCCCCGGCCATATGTGCCCAAGTAGGTTAGACTGGCAGACCTCACTTCTGCCCGTCTAACACAAACAGGCCGTATCTCCCAGGGGTGTGAGGGCAGAAGTAGAAACTGCATCCTAATAGGTCAGAGTGTGGGGACTATTGGCTCCATCCAATGGCTTCGTTTATTCAAGAGACAATGGAGAGATATTTTCTAGTCAGTGTGGCTGAACAGGGTATAGTTATTTTTTTAAAATACGTTTTTGTTGATTTCAGAGAGGAAGGGAGAGGGGTAGAAAGGAGCATCAATGATGAGACAGAATCATTGATTGGCTGCCGCCTGCATGCCCCCTACTGGGGATGGAGCCTGCAACCCAGGCATGTGCGCTGACCAGGAATCGAACAGAGTCCTCCTTCATAGGTCGACACTCAATCATTGAGCCACACTGACTGGGCTATATTATTATTATTATTATTATTATTATTATTATTTACATTGTGCATTTTAAAACTAGAACATGTGCAAAACCTCATCTAAATATGGTCAAGATAACTTTTACATACCTTTTTATCTCCAAGGGGAAGTCATTATTGTAATATTTTGTAGAAAAATCCCCATCCACATACAGCTGCTTCTGTTTTTCTCACCCTTGTGAGATGATCAGAAGCAGAACTTACAAAGCCTGTTATAACATCACTTTACCTGTAGGTCCCAGGATGTTAGACGCTGTGTATACAGCCCTGGCAGTAGAGGGAGAGTGCGAGAAATAACAGCAAATGCATATGCAGTACTCACAGTAGGTCAATACCATAAAAATTCCCATTTTTCTAAAAGGAGGCACTAAATAGTATGACTACAGTTACCATCCAGTAAGTGGTAAACACTGGGTTCAAACTCAGCCATCCTACACCAGGGCCTCAGAGCGCTCAGAGGCAAGGAGTCTGGAGCAGGTAATATTGTTCCCATAGCATCCTAAGGCTGAGCTATAGTTTGTAACTCATATTTAGCAGGTATTGCTATGAAGAAGTTTAACTCCCTAAACAAAACCTACGAACACTGAAATGAAGCCAGTTCCACAAAACGCAGAGCCATCTATAAACAGATGCCCAACCCATGTGTGTCTTCTTTCCTCTTCCAGAGTGTGACCTCTGACAGGGAACCATCATTTGCATTCCTAGGCTGGAAGGGTCAAGGTCAACAGTCCTTGAGTGATGGACTTGACCAAGTGGAACGGGCTGGCCTGAGAAGATCATGGAGGACAGAGCAAGGCTTGCTGTGAGGCACCCCTGGTTCAGAGCGCCTTCAGAGGAATCAGCAGTGAGACTTGGAAAGCTTATCATCTTGCCAGCTCGGATTTTCCAAATATACCATGGCAATGCATGCCAAGATGGCAGGCGGGGAAAGCTCATGCCAAAGGAAATATGAAAATGCCCAAGTTCTCCGCTCAGCCCTGCCAGGCATGTCCTCTGGTGGCAACATGACACGGGGCCAATGGTCGGAGAGACTCGGGTGGCGCAAATGGGACAGAGGTTCTTCACCATTAGGGAAAGGGGCGGGTCTAGGCCACCTCACATTCTTCTTGGTTTTCAGACGTGATATGTGTAATAAACCTCTCATCTACCTCACACATCTACTTCACATGCAAACGGTTCTACCTTTTGAGAAAAAAATAGTTTTGACATTCTCAATCAGAGAACCAACTTCATGGCAGTTGGTGGAGATGAAATCTGTTTCATCAAATGGTTAACTCTTGATGCCCTTACCTTCTCTACTCTTTCTGCTCACAGATTCACAGAGAGCTCACGTGTGCTGGTCTCCTCCGACAGCAGGGAGTGCACAGGGCGAGCCAGGACAGGGGGCACCAGGATGAGGGAGGAAGAGTGGAGGATTTCTGAGCAAGAGGGAAGCCATGAAGGTCAAAAAGGTGAGAAGATACAGTTTGCCCAGGTCTGGAGGGAGAAAGAGGAACGTTCTAGAGATGTAGGCAGTTAGCTCCAAGAAGGTCATGTTCTGGGAGGTGAAAGGGGGTGGGTGAGGCAGAAGTTGTTTGAGTGCTTAGAAGGGGGTCCAAGGGATCCATACACAGCCAGGTGTGGAACCTCAAGGTGCAGCCACTCAGAGGACCGAGGGGTTACCACAGGGAATTCTAGAGCGAGCCCTGTTTAAGGCTGACTTCGTTGGAAGTCAGTTGCATCACAACTACACGCCCAGAGTTTCAATGACTCTAGGCACCAAGCAGAGCCTCTCTGGGAAAACCAACTCAGAGTGCACCCAGTCCTGGGGAACCAGCACTGCCCACGGGCAGGGTGTTCTCAGACTCAGTCCTCCAGTACCCTCAGCTTGTCCCAGCCAGACGGCTCCCAACGATTCCATAGTCTGCCTCCAATTAAAGGGAGCTTGGACACGGATCCTGGCCCCCTGGGCAAATGATATTGACAGGTTATTCCCGACTCTCACAAAGAACCAGCGTTGCAACCTAATTTGTGCAGCAATTACATTAAGACAAAATATAATCGTATTTTATTGCTCACCACTTGCCTGCATCGTTAAGTCAGTACTGCAGGAAGGAGTTAATTTGATTCCATACATAAAAATTGGCCCCAACAGGGCAATAACCAATCCACTGACATGCAAAAATGCTCCCTCTCAGTCATCACAAGGCCATCCTGCCACCTGATGTCCACAATCCTCTCAGCGCAGGGACAAGCACGAGCACCCGAAGCACATATTTCAAACAGCCCTGACCGAGGGCTCCTGCTTACATTTTTGGAAATCTACTCTCTGTTAAGACATCTTAGCTGTTCTGCATATACACTGAAAAAAAGGTATTTCACCATAAACGTCCAGTTTGGAAGTCAATAACTGGCTCCATTCAGTCAACCAATGTCTAGGAACGTCACTGTTCTTTCACATCTTGGGAACCCAGGTATGGAGCCTTAATATCTTGAAGTAACAAAGCTCCATGTCCTAAGTTTTTTCTCCCTGTGTTCGTTACATCAGGTCTTTTCCCGCCAACTCTGTCCGCTCACCTGAGCCATACATGAAAGCCCTCCCAAGTGGGGTCTTCCTCTGTGTAATTCCTCCTTTGAACTACTCCACACCTTGTTTGCTGCTGCACGCATCATGTTCCTTCATAATGATCTCTTTCCAGAGCCATCGCCAATGCCATGGACTCCTCAGTCAGAGTTATTAATACCATCCAGGAACTCCGTCTCTAGGTGCCTCTGACCCCTTGGCCAAGAACAGGCCATCTTCCTGCCAACACTTCCACTTAGGGAAATCACAGAAGCCTCCTGAATCCCTCCTGCCATTCTCCCGAAATCATGCCTGGGGACTAGCCGGGGCTACCTCTGAGAACATCTCAGTGACTCATCTCGCGTTTCCTCCCAGGCCTCCTCCTCCACTCCTGCCATCCCCAGCCAGGAGAGAAGACGGAGCTGGAAGCACTCTTGAAAGCTCCCCGCGGAAACCACTCTACAGGCTGTGCGGTGCAGGGCCAGCTCCGGCTGCCACCTGGCTGTCTTTGCAAGAATGTCACATCTGCTCAGAACTTCTTCCAGTTCATGAGTCTTTTTCAAACGGAGACTCTGGGGCTTTTGATTTTAGTACTGAAGATGCAGGGTGCTGGCTGAAACCCAGGCTTTATTTCAAGGAAGAAGGAACAACCCAACTAAGGACATTTATTAACATGAGGTGTTGAGGTCCAAGCATTCCCCCTCTAAACCAGGGCTGCCGATCAGACCACATCTGGAGCCGCTGACGGCTCTATACCCCCTTAGTTTAAAGTTGTTGGTTTTAAAAATAAGACTGTATGTACATTCATGTTCTGTGGAGAGAATGTGGCTCAGTGGTTGAGCATCAACCTATGAACCAGGAGGTTAGTCAGATTTCCTGTCAGGGCACATGCTCGCGTTGCAAGCTTGATCCTCAGTGTAGAGCGTTCAGGAGGCAGTCAATCAATGATTCTCTCTCATCACTGATGTTTTTATCTCTCTCTCCCTTCCTCCCTGAAACCAATAAAAAATATATATTTTTAAAAAAACATAATAAAAGAGAGAAAAAAATTACACCATGCAGAAGAAATCATTGCTAAAATCATTCAAATTTAAGGTCCAAACCTTCTCAGTTTGCATTTCTTACTTAGTTAAGATATGATTTTGCATCCCCCTTCCCTGCATTTAACATAATATATAACTGTTTCCTTATATTTAGATACTATTCACAAATGTCGTTTTGAACGGCTGAAAAAAATGTAATATATAAATAAATGTGCCCAGATGTTAATTTATCATATCCTTACGGCTGAATTGTGAGGTTATTTTCCATTTTCCTGCTGCTATAAATAACAGTAAAAGGAACATCTATATGCAAACCTTTCTTCTCCCTCCCGGGCTGTCTGCTTCTAAAGAGCTGTGGTGGAGCTCGTGGCTTGGTAAATGAGGTCATCAACTGCAGGTGAACTTCCCAACAGGAACATTGTCCCCCCCAATTTCTCTAAATTCTACGGAAATGTCAAGGTTCCTTCCAGCCAAGTGGTGGCAAGGGTACTTTAATGTCACTAGGAATGACAACTCCGCCTCTCCTCTGCAGGAGCGGGGCCAGGTCTGCAGCCCCATGTGAACAAGGCACCGGTGAGGGAGGGGAGGGCCTCCCGCCACCAGGAGGCTGGGTCGCCCAGGCTCCCCGCAGCCGGGGTGGCATGTGAATGTAGCACCCCAGCCTCTGGTCTGTGCCAGAGCCACACATCAGCATGAGAAATCAGCGGGCCTCTGCCGGGCAGCGAATACCACCACAATCTAAACCGAAATGTGTTCTGGAGGCACAGACACACATTCCTTTTCTTTCTCCCCTAGGAATGTCTGAGAAAGTTATTTTCCTGGTCCTTAAAGAAATTGTCAGGCTGAAGAATCACTCCTACTCCTGTTGCATCTTAGCTACACAATGTTCTTCACTTGGGCACTCAATTCATTTTATAGCTTGCAAAATTTGTTCTAGAATGTGCCTTTTCCTTTTAAAGAATTGAAAGGGGGAAAAAGGCACACTATCAGCTTCTCTTTCTCTCCATGAATAGCTGGATGAAAATTCAATCCAGGAAACATGTTGAGCACCTATCCAATCTCTGTGGTAGGCGCCCTGGGGTGGAAAGGTGAAGATTTGTCTTTGTTCTCAGGAGATGAGCCGAGAGAGAGTACAGGCACGTGACTATGTGACTATGTGACTACCTGACTACGTGACTATGGCTAAGACCCGGTGGCACAGCGCCTGCCAGGACCGGCAGCATTGCTGAGACAGCCACGCAGGCTACAAGGACTGCCAAGGTGATGGGAAACCCAACCCCCCAACAGACTGATGGCGTAGAACCAGCAGAGACCAGCCCATCCACTTGGTGACTGAATTCACCTCACAGCAATCCCCAGCCTCCTTAGACTGGTCTCACCTTAGCACACTGACAGCACATCCGCACCACCATCCGGAACAGAAAGCCCATATAGAGACATGATACAGCCCCTGAGCTCTTCCCAGAAATCTCCTTCCCTTTCCCAGACAAATCCTGAGTGCTCCTCCCCCTCACTGAATGCCCTGCCCCTGATTCAATAAACCTCAGTAGCCAAAGCCAAGCTTGCTGAGGGGCTGCTCTGTCTGTGAGTAATAAGCCCACTCTCACTTTAACCTCCCGCTGGCTCGGATCTCAGTTCTTTCCTGTGCAAAGCCAAGAACCCACAGTAGGTCTCAGACCTTTGGGTACCTGAACCTGGGGACCGCCTACATCATTGTCTCAAAGCAGGAGGAGCCAGGGAGCTGTTTGGAGTCGGCTAACTGGCTAAATTCAGCCAATGTACACCTGAATATGTGAAATGCTACAGGAGAGGGAAGAGGTGTACCGAGAGGAAATAATCAATTCTGCGCCTCTGCATGGGCTCCGCAGGGCAGTGAGCTGGCCTTAAAGGATGGGCAAGATTTCAACAGAAAAGGCAGAGGGTCTTCCCTGCTGGGAGACATGAGCAAGGAGACTTGGATGCACAAAGCATGCTCGGGCACCATCACGACGATGAATGACAGGTTGGTGGGAGTTGGGGAGACGGGTGTGCAGGATGCCGTAGGCATTTGTTTGGGATGGTGGTTGGCAGCAGGACATGGAACTTTTGTTATCATGCTGCGAAGAGGAAGCCCGAGATTCTCGAGTACGGATGTGTTCTCAGAATGGCGCTTCTGGCAGCGAGGAGACGAGAACTCCGAGGTGTGCCAAGCCCACATTCAGGGAGAACAATTAACAGACAAACACAGTCTACCCAGTAGACGGAGGTGGCAGGAGACAGGGACATGGCAATCAAAGCCAGATGACCCTTCTCCCACTGGTGGACCCCCAGGACCTGGGACCTGTCTGGAGGAGAGGAAGGAGGCCGGGGATCACTCCAAAGCTCCCAGGCTAGAGGTGAGGTGGGCTGTCCTGGCACTCCCAGTGCCAAAGGATGACTGAGGATGGGCGAGTGTGAGGGCAGGAGGAGGTGTAGGCGAGAAACAAAGGAGGGGTCCTGGCGAAATACCTAAGCTCAAGGGGTCGGTGAAGGTGGTGCAGTGTCTCTGAGTCGGGACATGGAGAGGATCCCAGCACTGGAGGGGCAGGAGCTGCTCCAGGCAAAGAAGCAGGGTGAGCCCTGGAAAGAGCCTCAGACTCCGCCCTCAGGAGGTGAACACGGATAAATAAAGCAGGTCAGTGGGTGGATATGGGTGATGGCAGCCACAGTGTGAGCAAGGTGGGCGAGTGGAGATAGCGTTCTGTCCTGGAGTCTTTGGCAGAGCAGGGATGGAAAGACATTGAATAATAAATTGAAAGAGAAACAAATGGGGAAAAAAAAGGCTCTTTTACAGATTTGGGTAACTTACAGGCTGAAGAGAAGAACCCGAGTGAGGAGGAGGGAGGATAAAGCATAAAGATGTGAGAAATAAAAGATTTGTTTTTGTAAATTTTAGGATGTCTACCTTTCCTATCACAGCAGAGATTTATAACAATGGGACTTCTTTCTAGTCTTCAATTAGAATAACTTAACAGTATCTCCCCATTTCCACTTGCCTTTTAGAAATCATGTCTTTTGTGGTGAGAGAGGTTTTCAAGTATTCAAAATAGGTATCAGTGCATGTTGGAGTCCTGTTTCTCTTCTTGAGTTCGGTTATATTTGTAGTTATCTTTTGAAATTTTATTCTAAAAACTAGAGGCATCATAGTGACCAGTTGTTCTACTGTAAGGGACAATTTGCAGATTACCCTTTTATTATATAGGATAGCAATAGTAACTGGAACAAGGACAATTATTTTATTTCTTCCTTTAATATATATAACATATCATGTATATATCTACAGGTGTGTTCATTAGAGGGTTCAGAATCCACACTATGGGTCCAGGGTCAATGCTCTCAACTAATAGAACTTATTAATTGAACTTAACTTTTCCTTTGCAAATTTCCAAACCCTCCTCTAGATTCCTCAGCCATGGGAGGGGGTGGAGAGTGGGGAGGTGGGTGGAGTGAGGAAGCAGGGGTGGGGGTGAGGGGGAAAGGTTGAGGGGTAGGAGGTGGGAACCAGGCTGGGATGTCTGGAAGCTTCAGGTGGGTCTCCATCATTACACAACTCTGTTCTAAAGGGTTTATTACCTGAAAATTAAATGAATATGATATTCTGGTAAATTGCATCAAAAAACTTTATTCGCAGCCATATTTCTCTGATACCTGAATATTATCTGTCCAAAAAATTTCAAAATCAACTCTCCATCCGTGACCGGCCGGTGTCTGCTTCGCTGAGGTTCAGAGCAACATCCAGCAGGCCCTGTGGCCTGACCTCAATAAGACAAGCCAGGCAGCCCTTCCTAACAGGCTTGAGGCCACCGGCATCTCCATTTCATAGGGACTTTTTACTGCCATCAGAGCATTTTATTAGAAAGGGCATCTGTGAGGCATGGCTCGTACCCTTTTCTGCTTCTGCCTGAAAAACACATACTGGCCTGGAGCTCCCGGACAGCCCGGAGCCCTGTGAGTCACAGAATGGAAATCTGGCATTCTGTGCCAATGACATTTTCTTCTGTGGCAGCTCAAGCGGCAAAATGCCATATGCCAGGCCCTCGGATGCAGCCCAGCCGCGCAAGCAGACATGAGAGGGAGATCTAAGGAAGCAGGACCTCAGTCCAGGGAGTGGTTCGCCTCCGGCACCTCAACACACACAGGGGCTGGGACAAGAATCAAGTCTTCTTGCGCCGATGACCTTGCTGGGGAAAGCAGTACATTCTGTCTAGTTTAAGAGAACTTTGGGAGGTGAAGGCAAAATGCAAAAGATTTCTGTGAACTGCGAGGAGATGGCGGTCACCTCAATGGGATGGGCTTTGGGAAGGACGTTTGTCCTCTGCAGGGGAGGGTCTATCCGGGAAAGGACAAGCCCATCAGTGACATTGGCTCCCCACTGGCCTAGAGACAGAAAGCAAGGCTTCGGGGACACAGAGGACTCCCCAAATGGCCAGGGAAGTGGATAAGGGGGCCTCAGAGAGAAGCACCAAATGAGTGAGAGGGGAAAACTGAAACTGAGGGATTTTTTTTTTTTAAATCAGGGTTCTAACCATGTTCCTCCTCAGTTTATTGTGCAAATGTTCAATGTCTTTGAGAATTACCATTCACTTTATACAAAGGTGCACGTGGAAAAAATAATCACTACTGTCATTTTTATTAAGAAATGAATGACAAAATCATCTTGTAACTCCCTCAGAGTTTTGACATCTGAAGAAGAGCTGGGGAATGAAGGGTCTAGAAGTTTCTCAATAAGATCTCTTGGCATTTGGGCAAGAAATGCTCAGTTCTATGGAACTGCAGAATACTTAGTACCCACGGTGTCCGGCAACTAACCAGCGGTGACCACCCAACTAGGATGGTAAAGTAACTCAACTTCTTGGCTGGGGAACATTTATAAAAATGGGAGAATTAAACATTCAAGGCTGTGTATTCATTGGCCATTCAACATAAAGTAATTGGGCAAGTAATGACTAAAACAAACAAACATACAAACAAAAACAACCAACAACACCTGGAG
This sequence comes from Nyctalus aviator, assembly GCA_036971965.1. Lineage (NCBI taxonomy): Eukaryota > Metazoa > Chordata > Mammalia > Chiroptera > Vespertilionidae > Nyctalus > Nyctalus aviator. The sequence goes on from CM072930.1 coordinate 4,127,403, forward strand.
GATATTAAAATTTAAAGCTATGATTCTTGCTGCCAATGATATGTTAACTTAATTTGGAGAGACAGACTGGTAAATAAACTACTACTAAACTAGAAGATATTTCCCAAAAGAAAATTTGAATTCCATCCTGCAAGGGGCATGGTCACCAGCTCACTGAGGTGGCATTTGTGCAAAATCCTAAAGTCGAATTTCAACAGGGGAGTGATTTCTGGCAGAGGTAATGAGGATGAGCAAAAGCCAGAGATACAAAAGCAATATGGCTTACACAAGGAATGATGGGCAGGTGAGTCTAGGCGAACTCAGGGCAGGTGAGGGCAAAGATGTGGAGATGAAGCAGAAAAAAGTACGTTAGGCAAACCAAAGAGAAATCTGAACATCTTGGTGTAAGACCATGGCACTTTATGAGGCCGACAGTGGACATAACTAGATTAAAAGCAAGAATAATAGATACAGTCAGAGCTGTGCTGAAGGACATTTGAAAAGTGGGAGGGTTTCGAAGCTGGGAGATATGTTACTATCACAGTTGATGTCTTAGTCAGCTATTTCCACACTAGTGCTGTGTAACAAATAATCCCCAGAGCCAAGAAATTCTTCTCATACTCCCAGGTCTATAGGTGTATCGTTAGCTGAGGTGGCTGTTTTAAGTTGCATTTCTGTGGGGAGACTGGGGGCACTGTACTTTGTACGTCTCCTTCTGAGACCTCAGTGGGCAGAGGAACATCTATTTGACTGCTCCCTACTTCTGTTCTACCTTAAGGAACACATCCCGTCACATACACACTCCCTTTTAAGATCATTTATTTTGCGATTATAAGGAAATATTTTATTTTAAATCAAGGAGGATTTGTATTTCATAAAAGGTCCCATCTAACCTTACTCTTCTTAACTATCCAACTCTGATTCCAATCTGCTCTTTAATTTAAAATACCTATATCTCATTGTGCCTTACTTAAATGTAAGTGATTTTCTTTTCATTGGAAGTATACTATGAAAATGGTTTCTGTGTCATTATGAAATTCCTCATATAATCCACAATGGAATACGGAATTCAACCAGTTAACAATTCATAGATTTATAAAGGGCCCCAAAGTGTACTTAATAAAAGGGTAAGAAGTTTCAGAAGTCACTGACCACAGTTATGTAGAGCAGTTAACTCCAAGAGTCGTCATTATTTTCACGTTTGGGGAGGCTGTGCAATTGAATCGAGGGGCTGGCGCATCTCACTCTGCCCGGCAGAAGAACCTACCCTTTCTTCCCTTCACACAGTGGGCAAATCTCCACGCAGCACACATTACACATGCAAAAAACAAAAAACAAAAAAATATACAAGGACTCTAGGAAGATTTTGGAAATGAGAAGAACTCTAAGCCAGACTTTACACACAGAAACTCCCAGCATGTATATTTACTGATATCTGGCATAATCCGAAATCATTCATGGACTAAGTCAGGGTAAATATCATTCCTTTTTATAAATGCTCCAGTTACAGAGAATGTCCAGAAAGCAGAACATGTGAGCAGTGTTTACAGCCAACTCAACGCAACAGTTCAACTTCAAATTGGCCTTGAACAGTTCAGCCATGCCTTGTGGAAATTACATGAACAGTCAACAACATCGAACTCTTTCTGAGACAACACAGGATCCTCTTGAAGCCCCCCTGCATCAAGAGACACGGCGGGCTGTGGAAGGCATAACCCCAGGACAGTTGCTGACAGTGGAGCACAGTGGTCTTCCCAGGGTCATGGAAGTCACAAGGACCCTGTAGGCTGAAACCAATGGGACTGCACCTGGATGGGTGCTCTTCTCAGTCAGTCAGCCGAGGGACATGGGTGCGCTGTCTGCCTTTTCCGAGCGTTGATATCAGCAGGGCCACAAATAGACAAATAGCCTTTTCTTTTCAGGGACACTTCCCCTCCACTGTGCTTAAGATCTCGTTTGTAGCCAAACCCACAGTCAGTGGGACCCGTCAGAAGTACAGAGAAATCTGCATTTATAGCTATTGGGATGAACCGTCTTGGGAATCGCAAGATCAAAGGTCAATTTACATTTATGTGTTGAGAGCAGCACCTCTCATTTGTGGGGGGCAATTTGGCAAGCTACCTACCCTTTGAGGGCCTAATCCTCACAGTGACTCTAGGACCTACCGTCATTATTCTTACTCTTATTGTTGTTATTGTTATTGTTACCAGTGGACAGATGAGAAGGAACTTGGCAGCTCAAGGTCATGCTCAAGATCTCACTGCTGGGGAGGGGCCACAGTGGGACTGTACCCAGACTCCCTGGGTCCTCAGCTTGGGCTCCTTCCTCCCTGCCTTGCATGTTCTATGGGGGAGGCGGACAGTGCCCCCAGGTGGTGAAAACTAGACTTGAAGGAGGAAAAAATCCCCAACTTACCCTTTTCCTTGTGTAAAGCACCTTGTATGTACATCGCAGAAACAGGTAACCAGATACCTGCGTTGTTAACATGTCAGGGGAAAACATCTGGCAAAGCTCGTGCATGGGGCAGTGGTGACGCGGAGTCTGAGCAATGGGCCTTGTGTGGTCAGGCACCAGATACCTGTGGTCCGGACGTTTCTTTTCTGAAAGCATACACACTGGGGCGTAGGAGACAAGACACCAACTTGAAGAATGAGCTAGTGAAGCATAACTGGTATTGACAAGGACCAGAGAAGGATGGCTTTTTCTGCTGTCCAACTGGAAGAGGCCAACCCCATGAAGAATGGTGGCACTCTGCTCACTGAGGATTTTAAAAGCACATGCACACACACACTCACACACACACACACTCACATACACACACGCTCTCACACACACACACTCACTCACACACACACTCACATACACACATTCTGACACACACACTCACATACACACATTCACATACACACATACACACACACACACACACTCACACACACACTCACATACAGACATTCTCACACACTCACACACACACTCACATACACACATTCTCTCACACACACACTCACATACACACATTCACATACACACACACACACACACACAACCATCTGCTACCTCTCCAACAGACACATCAAAGGGAAAATCAACCTATTCAGATGATGCATTTGCTCCTGAAGGAGGTTCAATCTTCGTGCCAAACTGCAGACCTGTGTGCAACACGACACGCCTGCTGAGCGAATAGCCCTCCACAGCTCGGCCGCTGAGAAATGGACGGCCCCTCGCATGACATTCGGGCCCCTGAACAGACTTCTCCTCTCCCTCAATATTAATGTTTCAATTACGACGCACACCTACTTTATTAGCCTCGCCGGGCCCCGTTCAGATCAATAACAGCAGCGCTCGGCGGAATTCTAATGAAGAGAAGCCACGCCGAGTCCTCCCAGCAGCCCCTGGGCGCCCGTGCACAAAGCCTCCTTTCACAACTGGCTCTGAGATATTTTACAGTCACCTGCCTCATGCAAATGGCGCTCATGTTTATTCATGTGGAGGGTTACAGGCCACCTTTCATTCCCTGAGCCAGCTCGCTAACCAGCAGTGTGTGCAGCGCTGGAAGCTGAGCCTGCCCAGCCTAGGCAGGGAGCCCCTGAATAAGCAATTGCCCTGAAATCCACGCACGGACAGTCAGTCAGGAAGCGGGAGGCTCTGGCAGCAAATACATTCCCTTTCTCACTCATGCGATCGCTACCTTTAAGGTTTCAAATAATCCCTTTCCTTTATTTCTTAAATACACTTTTGTTTATTTCAGAGAGGAAGGAAGAGGGAGAAGAGAGACAGAAACATCATTGATGAGAGAGAAACATGGATCAGCTGCCTCCTGCACACCCCACGCTGGGGATGGAGCCCACAACCCGGGCATGTGTCCTGACGGGGAATTGAGCCTTGACCTCCTGGTTCATAAGTTGGCGCTCAACCACTGAGCCACACCGGCCAGGCCAAACAATCCCTTTCCTACACTGACTCATCCCCACTAGATGTGACTAGCTAGTGGCTCTGTTCCGAGGACAATCTCCCAGGGACTCCTCGGGGTGCCTCCACCGCACCGTGCTGCTCCCCAGTCCTTCCTGACAGAGGGTTTCTCCCACTGACTCAGCTGCGGCTCTGTCTGGAGCTGGGGGAGGAGAGGGAGGTTTGGGGGGTCTCTCCGGAGCCCAGGCTCTCCTATAGAAAGGAGTGGTTTCTTATCTGCGCGTCTGAGAGTCTAATCTCCATCAGGCTGTGCTCTGCTTACTGTGCTGCTGGGTGACAGTTTAAAATCGTGATTTTGTGCCAGAGTGACTACGTTTCGTAAATCACTGGTTTCTTCTACTTTGGTCCTTGGAAACCACAGACAGCTCATTGGATCTCAGCTTTTGATGCCAATTTTGATAGCATCTGTACCAGGGGTGGGGAATGTCTGTCTCGAGGGCTGTATAAGGCCCTTGAAATAATTTGGTCGGGCCCTGCCAAGGCCTTAGGGGTGAGTTAATTAAATGTGCGACCAAATATAGCAGGCTAATGTTTAAGCCCATAATTGTATATGGCCCTCGAATGACGTTATAAATATCCAGATGGCCTTGGCAGAAAAGGTTCCCCTCCCCTAAGCTAAGGTAACACCAGTGCTGTGACCCAATGCTGTACTGGCCCCTGGGAGGCTCGGCCTTCCCCGGAGAAGTCTGGGCAACTAGGTCACTGCTGAAGAGGTCTCAGCTGCCACAGGCCTCAGGGGCACGAGCGGGTGGCACCTGCGGGCTGTTAGGCTGACACCCTGGCTTGTCACGTGGAAAACCAAGGGCCTAATGGAGGTGTGGTGGAGGACGACACCACCAAAATCCATGAGATTGCCAGTTTTCACACTATTCCTGCCGGAGCGAAATGAGCTACCTTATTCAGTTAAGAACTCCATTTGGGGGACACAGACAGCTTTCCTTTTTCTTTCCTTTTTTTTTTTTTTTTAACACAATGGCCAAAAAATGTCTCATTTTAACACTGCAATTTAAAAAATGTTCACAGACACAGACAACAGTATAGTGACGACCAGAGGAGGGGGGGGGGGGCAGGTAGAAGAGGCAAAGAGGGGATAGATGGAAGGAGACTTGACTTGGAGTGGTGACCACACAATACAATACAAGATGGTGTGTTACAGAATCACACTCCAGAAGCCTTTATAAAAATAACACTTTACAAATGCATTTTACTTCCTCAAAGAATTTTTACACTTATTACTTTGACTTACTACCATGCCACCATAAGAGCAGGCAAAGGGAGACTGGGACCCACTTTTTATTGTAGGCATACTGCTCCTGAGTAGCAGATCCAGGATTCAAACATGGGCCTTACAGACAAGGAGCATCTTATTTCATCAATGTCCGCAATCCCTGCCAGTTGGCGATATGTTATGTGTATCAACTGATGGTGACCCTACAGATATGATGCACCTTTAATGGCCAAATCCACCCTTACCACCATCTTCAGTGATCGTCTTGACTCTGCCTGAAGATTTAACTGGTCTGTGGAGTGAGTGGGCACTAGGATAGCGGGCTTCCGCATCCCTCTCCCTTGGTGATTCCAACGCCCATGCAAGATTGGGAAACTCGGCTACGCACAGCTACAGATTTGACGGGTAGACTCTTGTTAGACTTTTTAAAGGGGAGCAGAGTCAGAGACAAAATCTGCCAGTGAGATTCCTGTGCCTGAGGTACCCACCTCCTCCTTGGATCCCCCTTCCTGCCCTGCTCCAAAGCCCGGGCTTCCATGCCAGGATAATGGGCCACGTGTGTGCCAGGGGTCCAGCTGCAGCGCAGCTCCTCTCTGATGCCCAGAGCAGTGCATAATGTGTCTCTCAAATATCAGCAACAAAAGGCAAAAACGTAGACTACAAACCCAATGGCCCGAATCAATGGATTATTCTGCAGAGAACGCTCTACTGAGAATTGAAAGGACTTTCAAAGCGTAAATACCACAATCACTCTCTAATCCTACATCTCTTATATAAAATTTTAAAAATCCCACCTGATGCCTCCCAAGTCCTAGGACAGAAAGACAGCCGCTGACTACATGCACTTGGAACCTCAACACCACTGTCCCCTTCCAGGGGGGCTGTCCAAGAGATTCCTGCATCTCCTGGGGTCTCGTCTTATTTGTTGGGAAAACTAAACTTTGGCCCAAGGGCTGCTGCTTCTCTGGGAATGAGATAAAGAAGGCAGCCCCAGTTTCAGCGCACACTGAAAGCTGCCACCCGTGCTTCCTGACAAAGGGGCCAGAGCCAAGGAACTTCAAAAGGAATGATGTCTAATCCTGAGCTTCTTGCCAATATTTCCGAATTCAGATCTGGACAACCTTAGGGAACAAGAAAAACATCCCATCGACCCAGTAACACTGGTTCCTGAGTTTGTTCCTAGAATCGTCACCTCTGACCACGCCAGTGGCGCAGGGCCCTGGTAAGAAAATCCCTGAAAGCTGGCGCCTGCACCTGCTGAAGAAAGCCAGCAGCACATGCCAATCAGGAAGGAAGGGTCAGAGCCGCCGAAGGGTTTGCTGTCGCCTTACGCCGAGCAGGCAGGATGCCACTGCCACCGACCCCAGCACACAGCCGCAGTGACCCACACGGACCTGAGAGCCTGCTCAGCTCCCTGCTCAGCTTCACCTCTTCCCGACCGATGTCTCGGTTTCCTTGGCTAAAGTGCATTCTGGGGGCTTCCTGTCAAAATCTGCAAGTTCTACAGGAGTTAAGTTCTAAGAGCTCAATTCTTGCGCCATGCCTCTGCAAGGTTTGGGAATATTGTCCACTCACCTCATCTGCGCAAAGATCAACAACAGTAAGGTTTGTATGGTTATCATTTACAAAAACGCAGGCTTCTGTACTCCAGGGACTCTGAGGCAGGTGGACACGTGGTGTGCCTCAGGCAGTGCTGAGACCCCTTCTCCTGGGGGAGAGGCGGTCCTGGCACCGAAGAGCTAAGGCCAGATGGCTTCCGGCAACGCTGCAGGCCAGGAAGAGCTGAACTGATCCAGGGCGAAGGGGCTAGGGATTTCAAAGACCGTTGCTTTCACGCTTATTTTTCTGGCTTGATTGAACTTATGTTATGCTGCCTTGCCTCTTCCTCCCTCCTCCCTCTCAGGGAGGATTTGCACCTGAATTGGAAAATCTCCCAGGATCAAGTGAGGTAACTTGGGAGGCTACAGTTATGGTGACAAAGGACATCCTGGACTTTCCTCCATGTCCCTTCCTGACTGTGTCTGGCCGTGGGCACAGCTGCTCACACACTTGGCGGCTCTGGGCTGCAGCTTCCAGACCAGTGCTGGCCTCAGAGGGGCGTCACCGGGCCCCTCTAATGAACTAAGCCAATGGCCCGAGAGGGCTGAGATGGGCTGGCGCTCCGCTGTGGCCACAGGTAAGATCTCTGCGCTGAAGGAGACAGGCCGGGGCCTGACTGAGGCTTAAGGAAGGGTGTCTTTTTCCTTTTCCTGGTTCCTTTCTTTTTCTTTTCAACCTGCATCGGTTCAAGATGCCACAAACTAGAACTATGCTGCAAGAGGATATTCGGAGAAAAGGTGACAGGGAGGAAGAGACCACAAGAAGGTCAAGTAGAGCGGCATGCAGATCTTATGTTGGGCCCCAAGCACAAGCCCATGAGGCCCCAGGAAGATGATGAGATCAGACCCTCGGACTTTTAGAGTCATGCCCCAGGACCAGGTTAGTGGGCATGGGTTATGAGGCTGACAACACAGTAGCAAATTAGAATAATTAAAGGCTGTAATATACCTGCACCCAACATCATTTATGAGCCATGTTTAATCTCAGGATTAAGATTTTGTTTATCTTGAAAAGTGCACACGATGCTTCTGTTCCTCTAAGTTGTTCAACACTCTTCTCTCCACCCAACAGAAAGAAATATGAAATTCACACTCTGACAGAAAACCGAAGGACTCCTCCATTCAGTGAACCGAATGCTTTCTCTAAACCAAAAGATGTTCCATGTAGACTTACGCAACTCGCTGAAAGAGACCTTGCAATTGAACAGTCAAGGGCAAACTGTCTCAACACATCCACAATCCACAAAGAAACCTAGCGCCCTGGAACTGCCTCCCTGCCTCATCATCGCCATGGCGGCCACATGCACAGGTGAAACGCAACAGCAAGGTGTTCCAGAGTCATGTCATGGAAGAGACATAAGTTCATCTCAACATTATTTTTCACAAAAGCACCTCTGCTGCTGGCTTCAGCTTAGGAAGCCCAGAGGAACACAGCTGCTCCAAGCTTGTCCCCAGAGAGGACAGTGCCACCAAGAGCCTCAGGTCTTCCTTCCTCCTTTCTCAAAGCGACCCGGAATCCCAGTCGTCCCCATTCTCCCAACCGGCCAACTGCCTTCCACACACCGCCCAGGGGTCCTGGGGGATGAGGTGCCGCCTCTGTTTCCGGTCCCCTTACCTTGTTGAAGTCTTCAGAAGTCGCCCTCATCTCCTTCCACGTCTTGTTGAGGAGCTGGATGCAGATGCAGAAGAACTCCTCGAAGGATCTGTCGTGGGTGAAGAACATTGGGTGGAAGTCGTTGCAGGTCTCACTGGCTGGAGGAGACAGAAGGGGAAGGAGGGAAATGAAGAGACAGCCACCTGGGGGTGCTCCAAGGAGAGATGACATGAGGCACAGCTGGCGCAAGCCATAGCGGGCAAAAGGAATTCCGAAAAGCAATCTAAGACTAGGTCCCGTGCAACTTCGAAGTTTAAGGTCAGATCGTCAGACCTACCCTTAGGCACAATTTTTGAGCGAAGTCAGGTCCTAAGCCACAGCGTGACATGAGCCTTAGGGCTGTTCCCGATCGCTGGTGTTGAGTATGAGCTCTGTATCTGCCTTCAATAACCTTTCTGAGACTGTGCAGACTCCCTCTCCATCACAGCTCCTCCTTCTCCTGTAATTTCTCCTTTCTCAACAGAATCACGGGCAGAGGGATGAGCTTCCCTGCATACACAATGAATGGCAACTTTGGAAGCAGCTTCCTTGATTATTTCTCCAGGGGGCTTTTCCCTCCCTTAGGCAGTGGGTAGGGGACATTTGAGATCATTAACCATCTGGTGCCATTAACCACTTGCTTTACGTTCCCAGACACAGGTGGCTGAAGGTTAAAACAATCCAAGTGGCTTTCAAGGTCACAACTGGTCAGATCCTGGACCAAAACATGAGGCCAGACAATCTTCCTGTGAGCCCCCCACTGTCGAGCCTCCTGGAGTCAGCCCCCATGCTCTGAGCTCCAAGTGCAGCCACCGCTTCTTCTTCCCTGACCCTCACCCCAGCCCCAACCGTCTTCTCAGCTGTCTGTCCAGGTTACACTCTCACAGGCCTCTCCCATGCATCACATTTGGTTCTACCAGGCCTCTTACCGCTCATGTCTATGGACAACGATGCTGGAGCCCAAAGAACTTGTCTGTGTGACCCCCAACACAGAACCTACTTTTATTAATATAAGCTGTTAAATATAATAAGAGAATTCCCATTCTAACTGGAACCTCTCAAAGACCAATCAGTCTCCAAGGCTCTAAATGGTGGAATTTCAAGACCCAGAACCCCAGGAGAGGAGGGCTACAACAGAGACCTTCTGCACTTGGGGGGAGCCCTGCTGCAGCCACGTGATTGGGCCTCAAGTTCACTTAGAATCCTCTCATGCAGGTGAAGCATCCCTGACCAGACCTCAGGGAACACGCTCTGCTCTGGCAGGACCATAAGCTCTTACACACTGACCTCTTCTGTCGCCATCCTTTAATACAATGAATTCCCAACCTCTGAACAATTTAAAGCAACAGTGTCCAGTGTTTGTACAGCTCACCCCTCTGGAGGGTGGAACCCCATGTGAAGACAGGCGAAAGCCATTTTCTTGTAGACTGTGTTAAGGGCAGGGACTAGCAGCAGCGTGTGCCAGGTGTAAAGGGTTAGGGTCTGGGGCTGAAGATTTGGGTTCAAGTCCAGGGCCTGCCAAGCAAGAGCACGTCATTTCATCTTTCTGAGCCTTGATTCTTTTTATATATTTTTTTTCATTGATTTTTTTTTTAAGAGAGAAGAAGGGAGATGGAGAGGAACATCGATGTGAGAGAGAAACAGCAAGTTTTTGCCTCCTCCCCCACACACCCTGACCAAGAATAGAACCCACAACCTGGGTGTGTGCCCCGTCTGGGAATTGAACCAGCAACCTTTTGGTGCACAGAACGACACTCAACCAATTGAGCCACATCAGCAGGGCAAGCCTTGGTTTTCCTAACTAAAAAAGTGGATGTGAATCTCCTCTGGCTTTTCTAAAGGCCTCGGAGAGGATCACATGACGAGATTCTTGGAAAAGTGCTGGGAATGGATAAAAGTTGACGCAAATATGGAGAGAGGTGGTGGATGATAATGCATGTTCTGCCCGTGTATCTTTTCCAGGAACACAAATTGTTCTTTTATTTCCCCCAATTCCTAGTTTTAGCCTGTTCACATCTCAGAAATTACAGGCAAGCACATATAAGTCATCCCATCCAGAGCCTGAGTGACCAGCGGAGGGACAGCAAGAGTGACGGTCAGACCTGAGACACAAAGCTGTCTAAGGAACCTGGCACTACACTTGGGCGGATTGTGAGTTTGCTGTGCTGGACAGTGAGCTGCCAGGCTCACTTTCATAAGCACTGAAGCCACTGAAATTTACAAGTCCACAGAAGCACTGTAAAGCACCAGCGCCATCCAAAACTCATCTTAATCACATTATCACACTCGCTTTTCCCGGCCCGGTGTGATTATGTGTGTGCTTTATGCCCTTATTAACATTTTTATGGGATTGCTAGAGCTGAAATAGCCAGGCAAACTTGAGACCACCACGCCCTGCTCTGCTTGGGTGAAGAGAGAGGGAGGCAACACCGCTAATCATAGGGACTATTTGTTGGGTCATGCCATGGACCAAGGGCTCCGCAAGCGTTATTCTCCGCACAACCCTGGAGGTGAGCATTGTGCTCATCTTCATTGCCCATCCTGAAGAAATTCAACCTTCTGGCAGAAGCTTCATTCAGCGGGCCCCAACTAAGCATCTGTAACCCAGTCTAGTTGGCCTGGCAGCAGGCTTCCTGCCTTGGTTGACATGAAGAGCTCAGGGCAGTTCCTTGTTCTTGATTAAGCAGGAACAGTGACTGCAAGATGCAGGCTCACCACAGTTGGAAGCCAACAGGATTACGATGCTCACTCATGTCCAGGGGCCCTTGGCCCAGGCCTCCCCACTGGTAAACATGAACATGCATCAGCCTAAGGGGACGGTCTCGGTCCCGAGAAGAAGGTCCTTAATTCAGAGGTTTGAACAAAGAAAAACTGGGAGGCGGAGGCTTACAGGCGCTTTAAAAAAATAAATAAAAACACCTATTGAGGAAAAAATGTTAAAGTAGTATGGAATGGTTTTATAAATAAAATTCAGAGAGAAATTTTCAATGAGACAAAAATAGTAACACTTTTTAAAAAACAAAATGGTTGTTAAGCACACTATTTTTAACACAATGAGATTCTACTTTATAAAAATCAACTGAATGGTCTCTTTTAAGTCTGGAATATTTAGGTGTCCTCGGAGCTGATGGTAAAAAGGGTTCTTATGACTTTACTGACACCCAACTCATCTATATATATAAAAACCTAAGTGACCATTTCCACCAGTCGACTAAACAACCTAATGACTGGTCGCTATGGTGACGCACTGGCCACCAGGGGACAGATGCTCAATGCAGAAGCTGCCCCCTAGTGGTCAGTGCACTCCCACAGCCAACCTCCCCCAGCCAGCCAACCTCCCTCAGGAGGTCCCTTCCCCCGGCGGGCCAGCCAGCCCTGATCAGTGGACAACCTTTTGTGCCCCACCCCCACCCCTGGCCAGCCCCAATGAGCTCCGATTGCTGGCCAGGTGAAGGGACCCCACTTGTGCATGAATTCGTGCACTGGGCCTCTAGTTTATAAATAGGCCAGTGTTGCAGGCAGTTACAATCCCTGTACCTATGTTTTAACAATAAAAATAAGAAGGCTGAACTCTCAGGTGGCACATTGCCTTTCAAAGTAGATTTCTTACTATTTCCATCTGATAATGTGAGCTGAGCTAGATATCCTTAGTAGCGTCTCAGAGAACAAGGTCTACTGCACTGAATACAGAGAACTGGTTCTGCTGCTGCCTGTGACCTGGTAAAGGTCATCTCAGCTCCTGGTCCCAGGGTTCTTATCTGTAAGTTCCTGCTGCTTTTAAAATTCTAATACTACACACACACAGTCACTCACTCACACACAAACACACTCTCACACACACATGCACTCACATACATACACTCACACACACATAGTCACTCACACACACTCACACACACATACAGTCACAACACACACACTCTCACACACACATACACACACACTAACAGAGTCACTCACATAGTCACACTCTCACACTCACACACACAGTCACACACACACACATATACACAGTCACTCACAACACACACACACACACACACTAACACACAGAGTCACACGCATACAATCACACACACAAGCACACACATTCACTCACCAGATAATGAACTTTCAGCTCCCTGCTGCCCATCAATAATCACAAGGCTGAGAGGCTGCACCGCCCTCAACTTTATTTCCTAAATTAGCATCTCCCTGAATGACAAGATGGCTCCACATTTCATCCCGGGTGTTAAGGCATCAAAGCAGCATTGGGCAAGCTTAGATGTTTGATGGCCTAGTATTTACTCTTTCTTTCATCAGAAAATTGTTAGTTGTTTTTATACCCTCCCGACCTATTAATATCACCTAATCAGACCATTACTGTTGAGTAAAGATAGCATGATAAGATGACAGGCGAATGCATATAATTTCTGATTTTTCATGGGAATTTTCTAAGACAAAGGCAGTGTTTCCGGGGCTGAAAAGCCCTTTTCTGTGTTTTCAATGACCCCTGCTATGCTTAGAAGCAGTGGGAGCCCATTTACCAGTGCCTGGAGGTGCTCAGGTGTGGGGGGCATGAGCAAATTCTTTTGTTTTTACCCAATGTGCCTGACATAAAGGGCATTTTGCTTTAACATTCTGAGCTACAGTTAGAAGGTGATACATTACCCGCCCACAAAAGCGGTCCATCCATGAGAACTGCTGGAGTGACTAAAAACTGGTTGGTTAGCTGCAGCATGGAAACTCCAGTTAGCTGTGGCTCTGGGTCAGTGTGGAGAGCGCTGTTGATGAGTTATCAGATGCAAATGCGTATGCATATCTTTACACCTTTGCAGAAAATCTTCCCTGTGACCTTGGTGCTCTCTATTTTTGGACACAGCATTCTTTAATGGCTTGGTTTGGAAGGTTGGGTGCTGTGTGGGAAGATGTGAAAAGTTCAGACCTTTGGTAGGTGGGAGAGATGGAAAGAGGAGAGTGAACTTGAGGTTCCCCAGGGCTGCGGGTCCTCGGATACAGACGCTCCCTCCCCTGCTACTTCAGGGCGGGGATCAGGGGCGAGACACCCGCTCAGCTCTGCCCAGCCTAGAAGCCTGGTTTAATAGAACTGCATATTCCTCTCTATCCTCTATCCTGCCTAAAAATAGTATGAAATTGACATTGAAAAGACACACAGCAGCTAATCCAGTGCTTCTTTGTTCGCCTTCCATGGACATTTTTAGAAGGACATTGAGAAAGGTAAAGAAAATACTGACTATAATACTTCCAATGATAAGGATTTTTTTAAATGGTTTTTAAAAATTAAAAAACAAAACAAAACACTGACAGATATGAGGGCTGAAAATTAAGACTCCAGCACAGGAAGAGAGACAATTCCCTGAGAATGACCTGCAGCCACGTCCCAGGCATGCGGTGTATGTGATGAGAGAGCAGGGGTTCTGGGGTAGGCTGGCCTGGGTGCAAATCTCGGTGTCACCATTTAATAGCAATGTGACCTTGATCACGTTACACTTCCTCTGGACCTCGATGTTCTCATTTAAAAAAAAAGAAAAAGACAATGTCTCCCAGCTGACCAGACTGCTACTAGGATTAAGCGTAAAGCCACACATGGTTCATCTGTTGACTGAGATAAAATAAGCACCCAGCAAATGCTAGTGGTTACCAGTTTTACTAGCAAACTAATCATTACTTACTTAGCTTAAATTATAAATCTGGAGGAATTACACTTCTGGATGCAAACACATTATGCAACTCCAATAATGAAGATATCTTGCTATGGGTCCCTGGATGGAAGAGCAGAAAGCAGAACAATGGAATAGAACAGGAAGTCTAGAGCAGACCTACATATCCAGTCTCCAGGTTTATGACAAAGGTAACACGGCGGTGGAAGAGGTTTCAATCAATCACTTACGCAGGGCCAACTCTCTATGCCTCTGGAGACAATGAACTAGGAGGCCCGGCCCCACACCACTTACAAAAATCCACTCCACGTGGCTTCCAGATCTCAGTGTGAAAGGACCAAGAAGCTTCCACATGACACAGGAGAATCTACCTGAGACATCCAACTGATTTATAGATCGCCGATGCCAGCTCACTGTCAGGTAATGTCCCCAGTGCTTTTCCGATTCTGGGGTTGCCATCCTTATCGTATCTTTCAATGAAGATCTAATATAATTCAGTGAGCACTTTCCTTAGGGGAAATGATTGTTTTGCCCTGTTCAAGAAATCTTTGGATGTCTCAGGTAGGTTCATCCAACTGAGACATCCAACTGAGAAATCCACTCCACGTGGCTTCCAGATCTCAGTGTGAAAGGACCAAGAAGCTTCCACATGACACAGGAGAATCTACCTGAGACATCCAACTGAGGTTGGATTTCTTGAACAGGGCAAATGTGCCTGATGTGCCTTACCCAATGTGCCTGACATAAAGGGCATTTTGCTTTAACATTCTGAGCTACAGTTAGAAGGTGATACATTACCCGCCCACAAAAGCGGTCCATCCATGAGAACTGCTGGAGTGACTAAAAACTGGTTGGTTAGCTGCAGCATGGAAACTCCAGTTAGCTGTGGCTCTGGGTCAGTGTAGATGGGTCAGTGTAGTAGATTCTCCTGTGTCATGTGGAAGCTTCTTGGTCCTTTCACACTGAGATCTGGAAGCCACGTGGAGTGGATTTCTCAGTTGGATTTCTCAGTTGGATGAATCTACCTGAGACATCCAAAGATTTCTTGAACAGGGCAAAACAATCATTTCCCCTAAGGAAAGTGCTCACTGAATTATATTAGATCTTCATTGAAAGATACGATAAGGATGGCAACCCCAGAATCGGAAAAGCACTGGGGACATTACCTGACAGTGAGCTGGCATCGGCGATCTATAAATAAAATACCCCTGTACCTCAGTGGGAAAAGGACACAACCCAACAGAGAAAAGGCTACCATGTGAACAGGCATTTCCCCAAATAGAATATCTAAGTGGCCAATAAACACATGAAAAGGTGTCGGTTTTTTCAGTCACTAGGGACACAGACATGTAAACAACAATGCTGTACTTTCAAACACCACCAGAACGGCTACAGTGAAAACATGACGCATTCTAAATGTTGGTAAGAATGTGGAATAAACATCATTTGCATACACTGTTGATGGGTGTGTAAGTAGCTTTGAAAAGCAGTTTGGTAGCATTTATCTAAGCTAAAAAAGCCATACCCTATGACACAGCAATTCTACCCAAAGATAGAAACCAGCAGAGATGCATACATACGTGCTGCATGAGAAATGTATGAGAATGTTTGCAGCAGCACTGAGCCCCAAACTCAAGCAACTAAACTGTCCATCCGAGAGTCATTAGATAAATAAATCTGTTTATTCATATAGAAGCATGCTTTTTACAAAGAAATGATTGTTAAAGCTATACTATACCCAATAATGTGAATGAATTGAAAACATAATATTGAACAAAAGGAGTCCATACAAAAGAGAACGTACTATACAATCCTATCGATCTAAAGTTCAAAACAGGCAATATTCATGGAAAAAACTGTCGGGGAGGATCCCTGACAGTTGTATAACATTCTCTATCTTGATCTAGGTGGTAACTAAATGAACAGTCGTTGGTTGGAAAATTCACTGAGCTATGTTGTATTTTTAGGATTGGAACACTTCCATGCATTCAAGTCACACTTACATTAAAAGGCAACTTACTCATTGAATCCTATATCATTGTTCCCAGACAGAATCAATGGCTCCTGCTCCTGCACTCCCTTTAGCACTTACTCCATCTTTCTGGGACTGTGCTTGGTTTTTGCACTTCTCTCTCCCTCCGGGGATAAGCTCTTTATGGCACAATTGTGTCTTACTTATCCAAGTCTCTCCTCAACAACTTACACTTAGAAGGTGTCCATGAATCTTAAATAAACAAACAAATAAAAAGAGTTAACTTAAAAAAGCAGGATATGGCTTTCCAGATGAGTAAGAAGGGACAATGGCTGGTCAGACAGATGAAAGCCACTTCAGGTGATTCAGCTGGTCCGCCCTGTCCATTAACTCTGGAACCAGGGACTGGCATTGCATGCAGCCCAGGTGACTGGACAGAAAAGCATCCCACCTGTCTAGGCTGGCATCCTGAGCCTAACCAGAATCAGCTCCTAGAGTTGGTCAGGGGCCCTCTTTGCGCCTGGGCTAGAGTTCATTTCACCTGCTGGATGGGTAAGAGCACATGTGTGCACTTTCTTCTGTAGACGGGGAGCCTGACCTCGCTGAGGATCGTATAGCTGCTCATGTGGTGGGTTGTGTGAGCTCTGAGAAGAATCATATGTTTCTTTTAAATGAGCTTTTCCCCATCCTTCCCTTCCGCTGTCCTTCCATCCATCCAAGCGTGTGCATGTCCACCTGTCTGTCCATCCATATATCCATCCATCTATCCAACTGCAAGGTGGGTAAGAGCATGGCCTTGGGGCCAGTCTGCCTGAGTTTGGACCCTGGTTCTGCCACTCCTTATCTAGATGACCTTCAGCTCCTGAGCAGGGAAAGATGAGTAAAAGGTGAGGCAGAAGAAACAGGCTGGCATCAGATCAGCTAATTCTTTGTAGACCATACTAGGGGATGTGGATTTTATTCCACCTACAATGGGAAGCCATTAATGGGGTTTAAATAGAAGCAGGATAAAGACTTCTCATCTACATTCTTACTCTACATTTGTCTATTTTAATGGAATTAAAATTCAAGTAATTTAAAAATTCTTATTCTTCTGGAATCCATGTACTTGGTACTTTAGCGTAATAAGGAGGAGTGGTGAGCCAGATCAAAATCTTAGTGCTAAGCGGTTAGGAGTGTCAGCTCTGGAGTTAGGACTGGGGCTGGGTTTTTTCCTATGTGATTCCAGCCCAGTCTTTTAGTGTCTCTCAGCCTCTCTTATTATGATGACAATAACAGTAACTTATAGCCTGTAGAACTGAGTAAAGACATAGTGAGAAGATTTCCATAAAACGCTTAGCAAAGCATTTGGCATATAATAAGCACTCGATAAATGTGGTCATAAAATGTTATGCAGAATACAAATGTGGTGTGTACATCACCCCCCTCCAATCTTGAATTATAAGGTCTAGATTGCACTGCAATCTTATTTACTTTCGCCTCCCTTCGGGAAGGTCCCCAGGCCCCTTGGAAAAATTACATAACAGCATTCCCATCATCATCCTGTGAGACGTTTAACCAAAAGACAGAATTTGCAGAAATTCCAGTAAATTAAGATTGCTGATAAGCACGAACTCTGTGACCCCTGGGAGTTTGCTGAGAATTGAAAAATGATCTTGCTGATTCGCTCTGTTTTCGCTTGTTCCTTTGTCCTCTGGCTGAAACAACCAAAAGGTGCAGGAACGTGGAGCCTGGAACCTTGGAACTTGTCTATTGGCAAAATAATGGTTTCTGGATCCACTTACAATCTACAACAGGGCTCTTTGTTGGCCCAAACAGGAAGGAAGATCAGCAAGGAAAAGCGGAGTCTTTGGACAGGAGTATCTACCTTGAGGTGTGAGTTAGCCATGCAAAAGCGGGAAGAGAGCCCACTGGCCTTGCAAATTGAGCCCTCCTATCTTCTGGGAGGCGGGCTGGAGCAATGGGAGGGTGGAGAGGAAAAGGTGGACAGAGGGACATTCTGGTTGGGGCTGAGAACAGTCCAAGCGAGGCAGAGAGAGGGGAGCAGAGAGAGGGGAGCATATTCAAGAAGCAGTGTCTGTCGCCCTTGTTGAAACTCCCTCGCAGGGAGAATTATTCTGAGAAGTGGCACATTAAGAGGCTGTCACACAGCACATGTAGCACGGATATAAATAACTGCCTGTCCAAC
Source organism: Nyctalus aviator (assembly GCA_036971965.1). Classification (NCBI taxonomy): domain Eukaryota; kingdom Metazoa; phylum Chordata; class Mammalia; order Chiroptera; family Vespertilionidae; genus Nyctalus; species Nyctalus aviator. The sequence goes on from CM072930.1 coordinate 4,145,633, forward strand.
TGCGTGCAGACGGCACCCGGGGGTGATGCTGGGGTGCAGGCAGATTAAGGAGCAACGGGGATGTGCGTCGCTGAAGACCCAGCAAGAATGGTGCCCGCCATCCCATGACCACGATTATACCTTGGCCCGGGGCTCAGAGCCTGAGCCAGGCTGCGGAGCTGGGGAAAGGGGCTAAAAATGAGTTATCTGGAATCTGAAAAATGCAAAAGTAAGCCAAGAGAACATGCCAAGCCTTGATCATCTCGTTCTTTTTTGACTTCAATGCTCAGTAAATGACTCCCCTTAAAAACTCTGACTGCCTGCAGCTGTTTGGATAAAATCCAAATACTCCAGCAAGGCATTCAACCCTCTCAGTCCAACTTCTGCTCGCCTTCTACCTGACCTCTGACCCGACCGAACCCTGAAGTCAATCCCAGACACTCTCCCCACCCCACCCCCCCGTTATCAGGTAAGCCACCTTGCTTGCATTTGCATGTGGTAAGCTGCTGGGCCCCCCTTCATGCAAGCCAGGGCCCCCCAAAGCCCGGCCCTTTACTCAAGATGTTTCCCTCCCTCCCGTCCACCTGCCTCTCCCTGGAGCACCCACAGACCTTGACCTTCTCCACCTGCTGGACTCTCCTGCTGACTATGAGCCCACAAAACCAGCCACTTCCATGTCGTAATTCCTGCATTGTTCATGGTTCTGCCAGGCCACGCACACGCAGCCCCTCACTGCCTTCCAGGGGACAGTGCCTCCAATTTCTCTTCTCCGCGGTGCCCGCTTCGTGCATGCTTACCAAACAGGGTAAGGGGTGTCCCCAACTTTGGTACCACACAGTCTTCACCACCCCTCTCCCGCCTCCCTGACACACACCCCCCCCCTGCTGGGACTCTGTGACAAGGAACAGATGGCCTCAGGCGGCATCACAGAGCCGGCCAAGCGTGCGCTGCGGGCAGTGACCTTGGGGGAGATAAGGGGAGATTACGGGAATAATCCACTGACAAGCGTGCCTTTGCCAACGTGGCATTTGAGAAGATGGCGATCTCTATCTGCGAACAGAAAGGAGTTAAGTCCCTAATCCCCGGCCCAGCCGTCTGTTCAGTCCTCTCAGCCAGGACAGCTTGATAAGGAGCGGCTCTCTGCGCCCTGACCCGCAGGCAGGCCTGCAGAGCAGGTCCTCAGCCTGCAGACAGGGATCCGGGCAAAGTCCAGCGTCACACAGGCATGGATGGAGGTGGCCAGAATGAGAAGAAACATAACAAGTCACTCAATGTCAACCCAGGAACAGCGGCCAGGAAACATGAAAAGCATGTCATCTGAACAACTAGACGCTTGGAGAATCTGCTTCAGCCAACTGGCAGGCGGGCAGCCTAGAAAGGGGAGGGATTTATTTACTGCAATGACTGCACCAGGCACTCCACCAGGGAGGTGGGTGCAGCTGTTATCATCCCCACTTCACAGATGGCAGCACTGAGGCACAGAGGACGGATGGATGGACAGATGGAGCTAAGCTGCCAGTGCTAATTGGAGGCAGAGACAGGTCTGGTCCGATTCCCCATTTTCCTGCCACTGGCCAGATAGTCATTTCCCTCCATGGAGGATTTTTAAAGCAGAAAGTGAATACTTCCCAGAAGGTCTTTATTAAATTTAATTCCATTTCTTACTCGTCTGGCCCACTATTTTAATGAAGCCTTGATCTTGCTAACGAAGGTAATTTTTGGATATGAAATTCTTACAGTTGGTCAGACAGCTCTGTAATTTCCAATGTATCTGTGGCAGACATATATTCCCATAGAAATGCTACTGTTTTAAGGCCGATGGGGAAATCAACAATTCATAGACTTTGCAATGCGGGGACCTCTCATTTGTTCCCTGGTTTAATAGAACCTTCTCTTAATAAAGTAGGTAAAAAAAAAATCATCTCCATTCATGCAAGGCTAAGATCCTGAAAGATTAAGAAATTCAAGGTAATGAAAGCAACCTATTTTTAGACAAACAGTTATATAGAGATTAACATCCACCAGCCACTGTACTCAGTGCTTTACAACTAAATGATTTAATTGTCAAGTGGCAATTAAATATAAGACAGGTTTGATTCTCTACCGGTTCACAGATGAGGAAACCGAGGCACAGAGAGGCTCAATGACTTGTCTGAGATCACACAGCCAGAGAGAGGCAGAGCCAAGGTCAGTGTGGGAGGCACGCAGCCTGCAGAAGCTGTGCTCTGACCAAATATGTGCAGAGCCAGTGCACCCGGACAACTTATTGCTCCAACAGCTTTTTCTTTAAAAAAAAAATATTTTTATTGATTTCAGAGAGGAAGGAAGAGGGAACGAAAGAAACATCAGTGATGAGAATCATTGATCATCTGCCGATCAAGCCCGCAACCCAGGCATGTGCCCTTGACTGGAATCGAACCTGGGGCCCTTCCGTCTGCAGGCTGATGCTCTATCTACTGAGCAAACCAGCCAGGGTAACGCCACCAGCTTTATAACCACACAGCTGATGCTGCTAATGTCTGGCCATTATGCTGTGAGATTAAGAACCTGCCACCCGGCCGATGAGATTCAGTGGTGAGCATGGACCCAGGAACCAAAAGATCGCCATTTTGGTTCCTGGACAGGGCACATGCCCTGGTTTGGGGGCAATCCCCAAAATCCCCAGTGAGGGATATGCAGGAGGGGATATGCAGGAGGCAGCAGATTAAATGATGCTCCTCTCACTGATGTTTCTATCTCTCTATCCCTCTCTCTTCTCTCTCTAAAAATCAATAAAAACATATAAAAAACAGAACTTGTACAGAGCTCACAAAATAAGGCCACCGGGCTCCCCTGACCCTGACTGAACACGCACATATCCATGACTACTCCAGGTATCTCATATGTTACAATCTCTCACCAATACAGTACGTCCACACTTTTCATTGTAGATAGCTTCTGCAGGCTTCAGCGAAACAATGGATAACAGAACCAATTTCACCAAAGGCTAGCTGACATACACAAGGGTTAAGTTTCTGTGACATCTGAATCATGTGATAATAAAACAGTGTTGATCAAAGTGACATTACTTGAGGATCAGCTGTAAGTAGCCACATTGAGTCACTTCCATTCATAAAAAGCAATCCAATGTACTCTGATAATTATTTTTTTTTAAGACAATGTGAGGACTCGATCTCTGGATGTCACAGAAACAACTTCAAAAACACACAAAAACCCAAGTGTCCCTGCTTTGGTGGCATTTTGAAAAAATAAGTTTGAGGAGAACGTAGCATATTCCGGGGTGTGCCCCAGAATCTATCTTGTTGTCTTGAACGTACAGAAGTCTGATGGTGCAGATGATGAAAATGAGGAGAACTAGGGAGAACTCTAAGATGAGGTTGAAGCTCTCGTTACTGTTTTGGTGAGACTGGTTTTTCATCCTACCCGACATGTGGTGAGAGGGAATTCCAATGAAGGAAACACCGGTTTTTTGTTCCCGGACCCCTGGGTTAAAAGCCTGTGTTGGCTTTGCCTTAGAAACGTGTGTCGGTGAAGCACTCAGTCTTAAGTGGATGGGTGAAGGTATATTTAACCCTTCATTATCTAAGTTCTTATACCGCCCATGACTCACCCCCACCTTGGTTTCAATGGCATATAGTGGTTACTAACCTCTGAAGTTTCTATAATATCCTGTGTTTCCAGGAGGTGGTTAACCAGTCACCACATTTCCTCTAGAATTTACACTCCCCCAAATGCAGCAAAGGTTTATTTTGGCCTCTTTCTTGCTAAACCCTCATCAAGGAGGGGTCATTTTAGATAAAAACACACCATGAAATAAAACTAAGGAGGAGACCAAAAACCAGGGGGCTTTTAATCTCAGGAGGAAGATTCGGATGAAAATCCTCAGCCTTCCTTCTCTGTGAAACAGAGTTAATGCCTGCGGGCACTTTCACGCCTGTTCTTTGCACACCGTTATTTTATGTTATGGTCTTTCAATTCCATTCTTGGTATTTTGAAACCATTTTCTCCCTCTTCCCCCACAGATGCGTTTAGGAAGTTTAATTCCATAAAAAGACCCAATCCTCTAAACACAGAGGTGTTTCTGTTATTCCCACTATTTCTCAGCCATAAAGTGACAAGGGCATCTCACACAGGCATTGGGAGGCACCAGAAGAGCCCCAACCTGACCCCAGGTCTCCTGGTAAGAGAGACTTCCTGTCTGGTGTGTGTATGTGACAGCCATTCGGGTTTCAGAGAGAAAGAGGGTGGCGGCTCACTGGTTCTGGGCCGCTGCTCTTCCCAACCTCACACTCCTCCTTGTCTCCTTTATAGACTTGCTTATTGCTTTGGGTTCTTTCATTTTCCTGCCCAAGTCTGTTCTCATCTTTCTCTTCTCTTGTCTCCACTCTTTCCGTAGGAGAACTCATCTCGACCTGTTTACCGCTGCCAGATTTCTTCTTCTTTTTTTTTTTTTAATATATTTTTTATTGATTTTTTTACAGAGAAGAGGATACAGGGATAGAGAGCTAGAAATGTAGATGAGAGAGAAACATCAACCAGCTGCCTCTTGCACACCCCCTACCGGGGATGTGCCTGCAACCAATGTACATGCCCTTGACCGGAATCGAACCTGGGACCTTTCAGTCCGCAGACCGATGCTCTACCACTGAGCCAAACCGGTTTTGGCCAGATTTCTATTTTGAGCCCAGATCTTTCCCCTGAGCTCCAGACAGCCAATTCCTTGTTGGACATATCCACCTAGGTGTCCCTTAGTCACCTCAAATGCAAACTGACCTGACTGAACTCATTAACTATCCCCGGGCTGACTGGGAGCCCACTCTGGCTACCTCACCCACAAAGTTGCCAGATTAGCCTTGACTTCTCTTTCAGTAGTCACCCTAATATCCTAAATATTTCTCCTCCTTTCCTTTCCCACGGCCACTGGTCTTGGTTCAGGTGCTCATCACTGCTCTCCCAGATTAGGACAAAAGGCTCCAAACATGTCTCCTACCCTCAAGACGGGTCCGTTTTCCTCACTGCCCCCCATGAGGAGCGTGTTACATCTAACTATAGCCACAGACACAGACAGAGCAATAACAAGAGTGCACATCTGGCGTTATGGATGCTTTCTCATTGTGAGCATCATTAAGCCACACTGCTTACCTCCTCTCGGAGAAAGCCCAAACTCCTTATCAGCTCTCACAATGGGGACCCCGCTGCTTCTCAGTGAGCCAACTTCAGCAAATTTTTTAAAACATAAAAACTTGCAGAATGCATTTATGAGGGCAGAGGGAGAAAACAATTTCAAAATTTCAAAAACAAAATGGAAGGACTGAAAGATCAATTAAACTGTTTCCCAGACTTCCAGACCTTAACACATGCTTTTCCCTCCACCTTAACCCCCCTTCCTCATCTCACCACCCTGCTCAGGTCTCCCAAGATCCAGGGTTCCCTCCGCCATACCTTTATTTCCATTCTCTGTGGCTGACACTTTTAAGTGTCTCCATCTCACCACCAGCCAATTTCCCATCTCTGTCTGCTTAAGGGTCTCCCCTTAGGAATTCCTAGGCACTGGAGACCCGGGACTGGCCTTCTCTGTCTGTATAATCAAAATGTTTATGGAATGCAAGCTGAGCTGGTTCCAGACAGATAGAATGATGTTATTAAAGTCACAATTTGAAAAAAATTCTTCATCTCCTTACAGGGATACACTGCACCAAGATATTCTTGCCAGTCAGTCACTGAGCACCCCTCCCCACTGACCAAACACTCAGGGGCGGGTCTGCTCCTGCAGGGCCTGGCGTTAGGAGTGGACACGAGGGAGGGCTGCCTCCAATTTCTGGTCCTGAACGTGTTTTCAGTTCCCAGTGGGGCCCACTTCGAACCCCACGTACACTCAGCCTCCACACCCCAGAAGCATCGTCTCCTGGAAGCCACGTAAACGTGTGCAGGTGAGTCTGCCCGCCAAGGCGACGCTCCGCAGAGGGAGGTCCAGGGCGGCCAAGAAAGGAAACCGAGCAAGACCCACGGTCCACCCGCTCGGCTTTCCAGGGCTCCGGGTGCAGCGGATCCTGCCTCCACTCAAACAGGAGATAAAAATACTCGCCACCCACTCACCGCACAGGCACACGGCAGGCTGGATCGTGTTCAAAGCACTGTGAATTTTGATGGAAAAAGGTGCTCTGTGGAAGCTGAGCTCTGTTCTCAGGAGTGCTGGGTGGGACTGGAGCAAAAACAACGTGGAGAACCTGTGCTTAGGAGGCAACCTCCCCGCCAGACTCTGGCTTTGGAGCACGTCAGCATCCTCCAGTCAAGGCCTGAGCGGCCCTGCCCCAGAGGAGGGATGCAGGACTGGGGACTGGATGTGGGAGAGCTGAGGAAATGAGGCGGATAGTGTGGTTGACGGAAGGGGTTTCTGATGCCAACACAGGATCTGATAAGATAATCACAAGGCAGTTTGTTCCAGATGAGGGACTGGGGACAGAATACTGGAGGCCAAGATAATGAGAAGGGATTCTTGAAAAGCCAGGAAGAAAACACGAAGAAGATCCTGAAAGAGCCACGATTTCTGCTCTGGCAGGAAGGGATGGGTGGTCCAGAATCCTCAACGGTGCCGGTAAGGACAACAGAAGATAAAGGAAGTGTGCAAACGGAATAGCGCTGACACTGACTGCAACACTCAGCCGAAGAAAGAAATTAGACCGTTGGGAAGCTTAAGGAACAGTCCACTCCCTGGTACAGAAGAGACACACGCTTCCTGGGTAAATCATTTCATTTCTCACAATCTCACACATCTGATAGACTCAAAGGAAAAGATGGATAAAAAAATATCTGCAAAGATGTTCCAGTTTCATACAAATGTCAGGGCTGGGGATAATGAAGCTGAGCGCAGGGATGACTGAAATAGCAGAGGGAAGTCCACAGAAGAGAGATGCGCATTTTTGGCTGTGACATTTTTTCTTCTTTTTATAGCAGATGCAAGAGCCTGGCTGGTGTGGCTCAGTGGCTGGGCATCATTCCATGCACCAGGAAGTCACAGTTCGATTCCCGGTCAGGGCACAGGTCTGGGTTACAGGCTCGATCCCCAGTAGGGGGCATGCAAGAGGCAGCTGATCAGTGATTCTCTCTCATCATTGATGTTTCTCTCTCTCTCTCCCTCTCCTTTCCTCCCTCTGAAATCAATAAAAATATATTTTAAAAGTAATGATAACATAATAAAACAGATTCAATATACCGGAGTTGGGAGGGAAGCTTCTGGGAAGGACCTAGTAACCAGAAGTGATATAACCAGGCGGGTTGCACTTCCTTGATGGGGAAATGGTGGAAACAGGTCTTCAATGAATTGAACGTGGACGAGAAGACGAGAGAAACAGAGCTCATGTGAGAGTCCGGTTTGCAGAAGCCGCAGGAGGATCAGGTGGCCTGTGTGAATGGGGAGCCAGGTGGAGGGAGGTGGGTGGAAAAGGTGAGGGGTCAGGGCCTGGCTGGAGAGAAGGTGAGGATCCCCCATCGGGTCATTACAGAATAAAAGGCCTGCTTCCGATCAGGTAATACAAGAAGGGCTGAGAATTTATTTGTGGAATTTTCTGCATCCACCAGTGAATCTCACTGCAAATGAAAAGGCAGCTCTCCGACGTGAGAAGAGAACATGCCTTCCATGCTTTTCCAGAAGGACGTTTGCAGGGAAGAGGGTCCGCAAGGGAACCAGCTCGAGGCAACGTGTGGGAGAGTGACATGTGTTTTTCTGTTATTTTCCACAACCTTCAACGATTCTGTTTTTACCCCAGGTTGATATTTATGTTTGTATTTTCTTCCCCAAATCAGCCAAAAAATCACACCAGCCATTCTTTCGTCTGTCCCCGCAGACTCTGTCTGCTAACCCTATGGCCAAGGAGACTGGAAAGTAGTTGGGCTGCTTGCTCCTGGGAAGACACGGTGCTTCCTGGGGGGGAGGTGGTGAGCGGTGCTGGGAACCAGGCCATCAGAAGTCCGAGCAGCCCGGACACAGGCTGGCAGCCCCGGCAGGGCCTGCCGACAAAGACAAGCCAGGCTCACTCCATCCTTGAGAAAGGAAACAGTCAAGGCCTAGGAGGTGGAGAGGATGTCATGCCAGGGACTGAGGTGAAATGGTTTGTTTTGCCCTCTGTCCCTGGGTCAGGGGAAAGAGCAGGGCCGGGCATTCTCCTCCCCCGCCCCCTGCTGGGTTCCCACCACGAGTCCTTGCTCAGGGTCCAGGAAGGCACTTCACAAAATGTGCCCTGGCCTCTTTTCCTGTAAAATTAGAGAGGATACTCATCATTCTAATTTGACTCACTACTGACCCAGCAAGGAGGGGAACTGACAGGCCGCCAGGGTAATTGTGACTTTCCAAGATAAAGGGGCTCCATCACGAATCAGAACCACGTGGGCACAAAGGCCACTCATCCTCAACCCAGAAGCAGTTGGTGGTCCCCGTGCACTCTCCTTGTGGGAGGTTCTCCCTCCAGACTGAGACCAGGTGATTCTAGTGCAACTTATACCTACTTCTCCTTCCTGACCACCAGCACTGGGTGCCCGTGTGCTTACATGTCTGCGAGTGCTGTGTCAGTTGCTGCTTTTGTCATAATGATCCTGAATGCTCTCCAGATGGGTTAGCGTCCATTGGTGGTGCATGAGAAGACCTACTGGTTCCAATGCAGACTGGAAGACCTATTTTCAGAAAGTGCAGTATCTCAGCTACTCTTGTCTGTGACAAAGTCCGCTTTGCCATGCGGGATACTAAGGAGTAAAATACACCAGATTATCTCTAATTGGCTTTAGTTTGTGGCTTTGAGGTCCCCCCCACCTTTTTTCTGGTAGCAGATGTCTCAGCTGAATGTCCATGTTTTGAAAACTGCACTGTTCAGTATGTTAGCCAGGCGCCATCTGTGGCTGTTTAAACTGGAATTCAGTAGAAATAAATAAAATTCATTTCCTCAGTCACACTAGCCACATTCCAGCCACTCCACAGCTATATGCGCTCACAGGCACTCTTGCCCACACTCACGTCCATGGCCACGGGAAGTTCTGCCGGACAACATCATCATTACACCTTCCCTTAGTAAGATGAAAATTTGTACTTCTTAGTTATTCTAAGATTGGGATCTACATTTAATCTTAAATCAACATTATGTTGATCATGTATGGAAGGGAGATAAATGCAGGTCAACATATAATTCAAATAAAAAACTTCGTTTATCCAAGTCAACCATGTGGGTTGTGAGTGCTGATTGCTGATGGTCAGCACGTGCTTAGTGTGATAAGCAACACTCTGAGAGAAGCACCACCTCCCTTAGACAGGACATCACTGATGGTGGGCCCTGGAATGAGCAAAGCCCGTCACACACTCGAAGTAGTTTCTCTCGCCACGTCATCACCAGTCAATGCATTTCTCTATCAGGGAAGGAGGAAGAGGACATTAAAGAACCCAGCCCATCAGCCAAACCATGGTGGGCATTCGAAACAGATGCTGTGCCTGCTTAGACCTGCATCAGTGAGACTGTAACCAAGTCTAAAAGCTATCTGGGAACAGATCAGAGGAAAGCACAGCATATGGAACAGGCAATGTCAGCATCCGGCAAAGGAGAGGAAATCAGAGGAAACAACACCGGGCTACATCCTGGCATGATCTTGGTTGTCCCCACAATGTCTTAGAGGGAGGGAACAATGTGAAGATTAATGTCACCATTTGTCGTTTTATAGCCAGGAGCCGGAAGTCATGAAGGCCTTATTCATCATGGACAGATTGGAGGCCCTTGAAATGTACAAAGTATATTTTAATCAGGAAGGTTTCCGCCTGCCTTCCTGATCTACTGCGGATGCTGGAGTTGTCATTAGAATGGTAGTGATCTGCCTGTGGCAAAAGAAGGCGGGGTGGTGCATAAAAAAAGGCTTCTATTTCAAGCTTAGAGAAGACACATACACATTTACTAGTATAAGGTTCAAGTGTGTCTGTAGATAGAAGGATGGATGAATAGATAGGCAGATAGATGATAGATAGATGATAGATAGATAGATAGATAGATAGATGTTGTTTTATCTTTGTCCAATTTCTCCAAAACTTCTCAGTGAGACTGGGGAAGGCATTGTTTGAAAAGCACCACCAGGGAGACAAAAAGAATAAGTTTTTGACATAAGCTTAAAATAAATACTGCCAAAGGAAGGGGAGTGAAATATGAGTACCATGCTATGCAGGGCGGTGACCAGAAGGACACACAAGGTGAAGTGGGAGAGCACCCTGGTGCACCTGCCGAACTGAACTGCTATCAGGTGAGTTACCCCTATGGGGCCCCAAGTGCTCCCCACTTGGCTTCTGTCCTAATGAAATACTGGTAGCTAACTACACTTTTGAAAATAAAGAGATTCATGACTTATGGTTCACAAAATATGTACCTGCTTTCATGTCTTCTTGACAGCTCTATTTTGTTCAAGAAAGTTATGTGTTCATCGAGACTGTTTTATAGTTTATCTCCCACATCACTGTAAGGCAAACCCAGAGCTGGGTGCTTGTGTAAAACCCCGTCTGTCTGGGGTGGTATTAGGAATTAGTCAGAAGATTCCTTATTAACCACACTTCTACTAAACACTGACTTCCAGTTTTGTTTTGTTTTAATTGGGGGTGGGGTGGGGGCTAGGTACCTCATTTTAATTGGAGGGCTCCCTGGGTTTTACCCACAGAGCCTGTCGAGCAATCATGCCATTGAGCTATCACGTGAACATGACCTGAAACTCACAGACTCCTCCTTAAGGCACCCACTTGCCCTTAAGTTTGAAAGCTCAGAGAGCTCTGACGATTTTATTTGTCAATTATTCATCAACAAAGGTGAAAAAAGGCTTGCTGGAGGTTTCTGTGCTTTGCTCTCTCCTTTCTTTCTTTTTTTTAAGTTATTGCTGACACTATTACAGATGTCCCCCATCTACCCTCTTTGCCCACCTTCATCCAGCCCGCCCCCTCTGCCCCTGGCCAGCACCTCACTGTTGTATCTATGGGTCACGCATATACGTTCTTTGGCTAATCTCTTCACCTTCCTTCACCCAGTCTCTTTTGACCTCCTTCATGCTTCCTCTGGTTCTGTTTTGCTCATCAGTATATCTTTTTCTTTAAAAAAATGTTTTATTGATTTTTTAGAGAGGAAAGGAGAGGGACTGAGAGATAGAAACATCAATGAGAAAGAAACGTCGTCAATTGGCTGCCTCCTGCACCCCTCCTGGCTTGTCCCAGACAGAAAATGAACCAGTGGCCTCCTTGTCCTGGGTTGACACTCAACCACTGAGCAACACCAGCCTGGCTCCTCAGTGTATCTTTTTTTAAAATATGTATTTTATTGATTTTTCACAGAGAGGAAGGGAGAGGGATAGAGAGGTAGAAACATCGATGAGAAAGAAACATCAATTAGCTGCTTGCTGCACACCCCCTACTGGGGATGTGCCCACAACCAAGGTACATGCTCTGGACTGGAATCGAACCTGGGACCTTTCAGTCCACAGGCCGATGCTCCATCCACCAAGCCATACTGGTTAAGGCTCCCCAGTGTATCTTAATCACATGTTGATTCCTTTCTTTCCCAGTTAATTAATAGAAGGAGTGAGGGAGCAGAGCCACCAGGGGCCATGTCAGTGATATCAGGATGACAGCTGAACCTCTTTGAGCCCAGCAAGCTGTCATCTCAGTAGTGATGGGTGATGTGTACCGACAGTGTAGGTTATATGGGCAGAGGCCAGTGCACCCCCATCGGAGGGGATCACAAGTTCACATCCCAAATCTGAGACATTCTCCCTTCTGCTCCCTCGCTTCACACCCCACCTACTGCAATGGTGATCACAGGGCGGGCACCTGGGTAGGGCCGAGGAACAGACAAGGAAATGAGGTAAAGGCCAAGGGGATATGAACAGAGTATGCACTTCAATTAATATCAGTATCAGTAATGGTAGCATGTAACACACCGATGTAACATGCTAATAACAGCAAAATTGGGTGCAGGGTCTATGGGAACTCCTTGCATTTTCCTGCAAATCTAAAACCTAAGTTCTAAAAATAAAGTTCACTAAAGAAAACCAAGTGGTACAAGAGCCTACAATTTTGCACTGTCTCCTTACTGCCCCCAACTGAGGACAGTTACAGTAATTATTATAAAGTAATTTCTCTGTTTGGATGAGACGGCACATGTACTTTTTCAAATCCCAGCAGCTCAGAGCTTTTCTCAAAGTGCTTGTTATTTCTGGGCTGGCCACTTCAGCTCTGCGGCGGCCTCCCTATCCTTTGTTCTCCGTGAAATCTTAAAAATCCATGCACTCGGGAGGAGGGAGAGTTATTTATATGTGGATGGAGTGCCTCCGTCCACAGAGGAATAAAGAGAAAAGGAAATAAAGTTATATAAAGTCTCCCTTTTGCCAGATTCCCTAAAATAGTCCAGGATTACAAAACAGTCTATATTTCCATGACAAAAAGTATATTTTTCACAATAATTCACAGCTAACGAAGCATAGCCCCACACATTATCATGCACTGGGTAACCGCTGTGAGGTTTAGAATCATCCCTATTGTAGAGATAAGAAAAAAGAGATGAAGAACCTTCCAGACCATGCAGGGCTGTCTGCTCCTGCAACCCATGACCTCCCTTCATCCTGCAGACCCCGTGACCTCCCCTCCGCCCTGCAGACCCCGTGACCTCCCCTCCGCCCTGCAGACCCCGTGACCTCCCCTCCGCCCTGCAGACCCCGTGACCTCCCCTCCGCTCTGCAGACCCCGTGACCTCCCCTCCGCCCTGCAGACCCCGTGACCTCCCCTCCGCCCTGCAGACCCCGTGACCTCCCCTCCGCCCTGCAGACCCCGTGACCTCCCCTCCGCCCTGCAGACCCCGTGACCTCCCCTCCGCTCTGCAGACCCCGTGACCTCCCCTCCGCTCTGCAGACCCCGTGACCTCCCCTCCGCTCTGCAGACCCCGTGACCTCCCCTCCTCCCTACAGACCCCGTGACCTCCCCTCCACTCTGCAGACCCCGTGACCGCCCCTGCACCCCGCTGCCCCTGAGCCACCACTCTCTCACAGAAGGCAGCCTTCCGTAGATGAAGCCCCAGAAGCATCCTGTCCAATCTAAGTCAGTCCTCAGTTAACAGTCACGTGTCCACCTGGACATACACACCACCCTCTGCTTCCAGAACACAAATGTTAAGATCCTGCTGCCCTCTCACTGGCGCCTAAAACATCTATTTTCTCTGTCTCCTTTTCTCTTTTAAAAAATATGATTTTACTGATTTTAGAGAAAAAGAGAGAGGGAGAGAGAGATAGAAACATCAATGATGAGAGAAAATCACTGATCAGCTGCATCCTGCACACTCCGAACTGGGGATCAAGCCCACAACCTGGGCATGTGCCTTGACGTGGAATTGAACTGTGACCTCCTGGTTCATAGCTCAATCGCTGAGCCATTCCAGCCGGGCATTTGTGTCCTTTTCAAATACAGAGTATGTATAACTGCCCAGCAATGAGACACAATTTCAACAGACTAAGCCAAGGTCAGCCTTTGGAAGAGAATACCGCTTTCTATGCATACAATGTTTTCGAGAAGCTGGAATCATCTCAAATTACTCTGCCCGAAACATCTAGAATCTTTGTATTTTTACCACAAGAAATCCCAAGACATCAGCATTGACTAATGTGAGAAACCACAGGCCTAGCCTCCGTCCAGCCACCTTCTTGTTGGAAAATGACAGCATGTACGTGTCCTACATGGAGCCACTGTCCGGGCCTCCGATCGGCGAGGAAGGAAGCCCAGCGTGTCTGCTCCCGTTAGAGCGGGAGCTTAGGTTTGATGCTTTGATATTTTATCATCATCCATGAATCAAGTGGGGGAGTGAGAATGAGGAAAACAGACAAAACAAAAAATCAAAGCATGAGACACATCAAGGATGAGGCCAGTGTGCGGCTCAGCCTAACTCTGCACTCCCGGCGAGATCAAAGGGAAGGCAAGCAGCAATGGGAGCCTCGCCTGGGAATCTCACAGATCTAGAAGGAGAGCTCCCAGAGATCGTGGGAGTTCCTTTCTGGAGGAAACAACAGCTGACACAAACCCCGGTCTGACTTGTTAGAGGGACCGTGGGCACAGGCCCGGCCACCCCAGCACAGCGTGCTATCTCGGGACCCTTTTGGCTCCTGCAGCAGACAGAGGGACGCTGGGAGCCACCCTAAAGGCACAGACGTTCCCCTTCTACATTTGTTGGGAGCAAAACAGAATACTGAGGACTAACTGTGGTCATGGGAAATAGTAATCATCCTCTGTAACCATGATTGCCTGGTGCTGGTAAAGAAAGGGCATTCTAGCCTGGCTGGGAGTTGTAGGCCCCCCGGGAACCTGGGAATCAACATTGGACTGTGGTCCATTCTCATTCAAGAACTGCCTATTATCATGGAAAACTTAGCAGCCTTGCTGCCCAAACAGTGGGGTCCCACCCCAGCCTGCATTGCCTATCCCCCATGCCACGTAATCGTTATCCTACCCTACATAAGCAGCTGGCTTTCTCTTGGACGCATGTCTTATTCTTTTATCCAGGACAATTGGCTGAGCAGAGACCCCAGGTCAGCAGCCCGACTTGTCACGGGATTCAAAGGAAGCTGCCCCAGGAGCCTCCTTCCATGGGTCATCTTCAACTTTACATAATGTGAAGATGTGAGATCTCCAGGGACCGTTTGGCAGAAATAAAAACTTACTCCCCAATGCTCTTTTTGATCGTACTTAACAGAGCCTTAAAGAAGGCAGAAAAAGAACCAAAGGTGATTGTGTCCCTCCTGTCACCCAAATGCCGTACAGCAACTCTATAAGGTGGTTCCTGTGGCCTCTTTGGACCAAGGTGGACACCAAGTTTGGAGCTGTCTCACTTGAAGTGTTTTTGTAATAGCCTCTGTGCTTCCAAGGAAAATGTCAGACACTTATAGCTGATAGTTAGCCTGTTCTAACCGAGGTTAAGCACCCCCCAGGAAGATAATTTACCCCCATAAAATGGCACAGATGGAGGGCCTCTTTAGTCTAAGGGCTCAGGGCAGGATGCCCTGCCATAAAGGTGGAGTTTTTCTCTGACATTTCCGCTTTTTCCTCTGGCCACAACAGCGCTTGATGACATACTGCTTTCTTTCAGAGTGGATATAAATAGCACCAAAATGTCTGAAAGAACTGCAATGCTACAGAGGGGGTTCAGGTGAGAAACAGGCTTTGTGTACTTGGCCTCTTAAGCACACTGGCTGAGAGATGAGAATAAGAGCTTTTCGAATGAACACTGGAACACCTTCGTTTTGGAGAATATTTTACTCAGAAAAGAAAAATTTCAAAGAGAATTATTCAATAAATGGTCTGCCTCTGTCATGATTCTTCCCAATTTGTATAATTTTTCCAAGACTAATTAATCTAACCGTGAGCATGACTAGGATGTTAAGAGATCGTCTAAATTCACAATTCAGTGTAAATTCTTTTACCCTCAAAGTTCTTTTATGAAATATCCTTTGATCACAAAACTTCATTGGATGAATCTTGAAAATTAACTGTTTCACTTATCTTTCTTAAAAGCTTATTTCTATTTTTTGTTTAAATTTTAAAGGGCTTCCCCCCCCCTCCCTACTGAACTCACATGTATTATGGAAAGCATTTACCAACTGCATAATTGGGTGTAGCGCTGCTCTATAAGTGAACTTTGAATGAATTCTTTCCTCAGGAAATTTTATGATTAAAATCTGGCTATATAATTTATGAATCTTAAATGGTTTGGCTTAAATGTGCAGGCTTTTATATAAGTTAATTATCATTAAATATCAGAGGTGTTTAGGCTTTTCCTCCCATATGCTCCATCCTCTTCTTCTCCATTAGCAGTTCTTTGTCCTGCTTTGAGTTTTAGGGTTCCAAGATCCTCTCACTTGAGCTCCCTCCCTAATTCCCATGGAGCAGAGCTCACAGGGGTCCGTTACTCCATGTCTGGGGAGACCCCACACAGGACAGAAGTGCTTCGCTGCTCGCCCAGCGGTGTCCTCGTTCTTTTTTAAATTTCTTTAATCCTCACCCAAGCACATTTTTTCCCACTGATTTTTCAGACAGAGTAGAAGGGGTGGGGGAGGGGTAGAGAGGAAAACCTCAACATGAGACTCATTGACTGGTTGTCTCCTCAGGAAATCAAACCCACAACCAAAGTATATGTCCTTGACTGGGAATCAAACTCACGGCCCTTTGATCTGAGGGCCAATCCTCTCACCATGAGCACCTTGCCCGGGCCCAACAGTGTCCTCTTGCCTTCTCTCTACTCGTACAGCCCAAGCTCCTCAGCCCCCTGCTGCTGCTGCTGCTGCTGTCAGGATGTTCTGCCAAGTTTCCCCGTGGTAACCTTCGCCCACAGCTTTTCACTTCTATGCAAAGCCCTGGTAGTGTAACGAATTGATATCTACAGTCACCTAGAGCTGTGCTCTGTATGAATAGAGCTACCAAAAGTATAAAGAAAAATTACCCTTTTAATATGTGGTTTATCAGTGGCCTCATCCAACCCTCTTCCTCAGCCAGATTTCCACCTTACCCAGTGTTTGCCTTCATGTCTAAGTCTACTAAGAATCAATGAATATGCAGTGTGAGATGACTTTGCAAGTGCCAAGAAATGTCACAGTTTGATAGGTCAGGAGATATCTATAAATGTCATGTTTCACCTACTGCAGCTACCTACCCCAGTCTCAAATCTATTGCATAATTCATCTTCCATAACTCATCATAATTCATCTCCTTGAGAGGTCAATGGAGCTGGGTCAAACAGGCTGGGTGCCGGCCGGATTTATGAAAGGCAGGCAGAGTCATCAGAAAGCTTGATGTACGGATGTGCTCTATATGGTATGGAGCCAAAATACAAAGGCAAATCAACAAGCAAGAGGCCACACCTGAAATGTTTCAGGGCAGAGGTTAAAGAAACAGCAAACAGGAGTCTCAAAGGTGCTGCCTCGATTCAGCACCACAGAGAGCGCCAACCACAGCCCCCTCTTTCCCAAGGTTCCCTACCAAGGGCTGCCTAGTCTCAGCCACAGAGAGAGCCTGGACCCTGCACCTGTGGTTTGTAGAATGTCCAACAGATGCCTTGGGGGGCGGGGGGGCGATGTCAGGCAGAATAAGCCAGTTTTCCATTCTCCTATTCCTGGAGGAACTGTCAGATATTCCTCTAAGGCTCTGCATTCCCAGGGATGGGGGAAAGGCATTTAGAAACCATTTCTTAGTTAACAACATCCACAACAGACGGCCAATGAACTTTGTTAGATCAGGGGCAGTGCAACAACAACAACAAAAAGAACTACCACGGTCCGGTTTCCTGCAACTTCCGCACACATTGGTTCCAGCTTACCCCTGGAGTGTTATGCAGGAAGTTAAACACCTTTTCATTTGGCAGACCTTGAAACACATGAAGGAAGTTAATGTGTCTCTTCTTAGCTTTCTCTGGTCAAGGTTAATCATATCCCATTTTTTCCACTGTTGATTAAACACATCATTACTCTCTCCTATCTGTCCCATTTGTTTGCCAGAGACCATCTTAAAATATGTATCCCAGAATTGTTCCTGGTGTTCCAGGCATGGTCTGAGGCAAGAGTATGTATCATGGGACTGTCATGTTAACTCCATGCTTAGATCTGGAAACTATTTCTGTGAGTGCAGCCTGCGACGGCACTGGTCTCACTTATCCACCTCTTACCATGGGCCTAGACAGACACTGCCCTTACTTAACGTCCAGGTCTCCCCCCAGTGTTACAGGTCACTGTTTTAAACTCGTACAATTGATTTTTAAAAATTCAAGGGTAGAATTTAATCAAATTAAAATCTATCTTGGTATCTGTTCCACAGTTCAGCCTGTTAGGGAATTTACTTTTTTTTTTTTATTACAAAATGTGTCTCTTGATTTGAATATTGTGAAAAGCCTGATCCATACAGTTTTCATGCTGTTATTCAGGTTATGGATTCAAATCCTTAATAAATAAATAAATAAATAAATACAGCCAAAGACAGACTCATGCTTCCTTCAGGAAAATAACTCTAGGAAATCCTTAAAGCATGCCCTCATGCTAGCAACCAGGCCCACTGCTATATTTAGGGCACGTTTCTAATTTATCATTGGAATACTTATGATAGAAAAGAAAGGCAATTTTTGGTAGAAATTACATTTAAGAAACCCATTTATGGTTCCAAGTATTTCCTATTCTCTTTTGTGGAGTCAAAACATTAGGATTTCTCAATAACCCATTTAAAACTTGTCAGTAATAACAGTTTTAAGAAACCACTTTTAGAGACTGTGAACATAAGCACATTCACTCCCAGGCCCTGTGTACACTGACCAACTGCCTGCCAGGAAGGTGCCTGAGGAATGGCCCCTGTTTCCGAATATCTGGGAAGAGGAGAGGACTGGTTATGGACACAAGAACGGGACTGACAGGAGGGAAGACTCTATAGTACATTAATACACACAGTAGCAAGGGACCACTTTTACACTGAGGCAAAAGGTGATCCTATTTTATTAAATATGTTAAGGGAATCTTAAGGGAAAATGTGGAAAGAAATACATTTTCAGCATTTTGTATAACCTCAATTCAAGTTAAGTTTAGGCATTTATGCTTACTCAGGTTATGCTCAGAGTATCGGGTGAGTCTGAATAGTAATAGCTTATAGTAATAGCTTATAGAATCATAAGATTTCAAGGTTGGCAATGGTTTCATTCAGCCCCTTGCAAACAGCATGCATCCTATGCCAATTCAGAGTAAGGCACCCCGAGGTAGCAGGCTCCAGTTTCTGGCACCTCTCCTGTTGTGGAAATCCCTTTCACATCCAAGGTAGTTCAGGGTTCCAGGTCAGGGTTTAGGTTCCAGAGAAGGCAGCACACAAATGAAAAGAGACTAGAAAAGCATTAATTTGAAAAATGGGGGCCAGGTGGAAGCCCAAGAGAGGACTACTCCTTGTTCTGGCTTTGCCATCCCTTTTATTAAGATTATGGATACACACATATCCCTCAGACAGGAAATTCCAATAATAGCCAATCATAAGATTAACAGGTGGAGGCTGCTTCAATACCAATGTCTCAACCAAACAATGAGTGATTAGCCCTGACCTTTCAGAGCAATTAAGGTTGACCAGCCTTCCGGATTCCCCATTCACACCTCTCTACTAGTGAAACAATGATCATCTTCTGGCATTCGGTCTGCATGGAGAACCTGCCTAACAGTTTTCAAACCCATTGCCTGCAAATGTGACACAGACAAGCTTCTTGGGTTCACACGTCTTTCTGACCGTCCATGCACCCATTATCACATGCATTGCCTTTCCTGTCCCAGCAATGACGCCACTGCTCACACACAATGGAGCCGAGCGTATCCCCTCGCTCAGGGAACAGGTTCCTAAGGAGCTTATCACTGAGCTCCCCCATGACCCCCACGTCTGTCGCCAATGACATCAGGCAGCTGTGATGCTTCCTGCACCAGACGCCACTGCCCATGATGAGGAACATGAGAGCATGGCGCCTGTGGCTGGCGGACAAGCACACAGAGACAATGACAGGAGGCAAAGAGTGGGAGCCACACTCTTCCGCAGTGTCTTGACTACAATTATTTCAAGGCAGGAATGTGAGCTTAGGGTCAGCTGATCAGCTCTTTGCACGTGGATCACCATGAACATCAGATAACTTATCCTGGTTCAAGTCTAACATTATGTGTGCCAAGCTTTCAGAAAAGAGCCACCCCCCCCTCCCTTCTCCTCCTTCTCCTCCTTCCTCCCTCTTTTTCTCCCCCTTTCACCCTCCCACAATGCTTCTCACCATCACATGCAGAAGGGGCACCGAGACTTGTGGAGAACAGAGAGAAATCAGCCAGTGGTCTTCCACGAGGCACAGGGATGAGCCCATACATGACTAAAGCTGCTTAGCCACGAGTTAACTTAAAGGGGTTGTACTTTCTGCTCCATTTGGCTGTGAGCATGGACTATTTTAAAATTAAAAAAATCAAAGAGAAGCAAAGTTTGTAAGAATAAGTACATTGGGTGATATACTCAGGGGACTTTCTCTGTGACTCAAACACAGATTTAATAGCAACCTTAAAAGTGTCCACATTTTAATATTTTTCAGTCAGAATCTTATTCCTTTAATCTCCAATATTCTGCAACTACTATAAACCCCTGCCGTTAGATTTCTCTTCTAACAAAATAAAAAATCACACGGAAAAGCAGCTCACGCTTCAGGATGGAAATGAGCCCTGACTGGAAAAAGCGTCCCGCATGCCACCTGCGGCACCCGGGCTGACATCCAGCGTCCTGTAATTACAGCTAAAGGCCACGGGTTTGATAATATATTCGCCACCACGCGTGATTTACATAAAGCTTCGCAATTAGCCATTCATATGCAAATGTGAGGCTACGGACAGATTACATGGCCTAGGAATGCGATGCAAGTGCCCTGACAATCACACTCCAGGAGTCCCAACACCATTCTCCTCCCTTTCTGCGAGGCTCCCCATGAGGTCAGAGAGCCTGTCAAAGCCGGCACCCATCAAAGGCAGAAGTAAAGGGTAGACACATGCGTCCTTTGGATAGGGAATTACCATGAAAATAACTCACCAGGACCAGCCAGTGTGGCTCAGTGGTTGAGCATTGGCCTATGCCCCAGGAGGTGACTGGTTCAATTCCCAGACAGGGCACATGCCCAAGTTGTCACTCGATTCCCCAGCAAGGGGCGTGCAGAAGGCAGATCAATGTTGCCATTTCTATCACTTTCTCCCTTTCTTTTCCAGTCTCTCTAAAATCAATAAAAATATCTTTACAAAAACTGGCCAGGATTCTGACATTGTACTATCATATAAACCCGGCTGTGAAACTCAGTCCCTCTTTTCCTGTCCCCAGAGACAATCCACCCAGAAAGGGAAAAGGGGATGGTAAGTGGGAAAGGGAGATGGGCCCATGTCACACAGCATCCCTGTGGATGTGTTAAATGCACTAATGCCAGGATAGTCAGTCACTGTTCCCATAGCAACTGCAGCTCGCCTCCTGGACCTGGCAAATGAAGTTACGAAAATTAATCCCACTTTAGAGCAGGAGGAAACACTGCCCCTAAGCAAGGGACTCCATAGTTAGGTGGCGTTTCAAATGGAGGAGCAGCCGATGCTCCCCAGGCGGAGGCCAGGGGAAGCCATGCCCGCGCACAGGAGCTCTCTCTGGGCGATGCAGTCCTCCTCAGGCAGGGGAAGGTTCAGTGTCTGCGAGCACAGGAGCTCCTCGGGCATCAAAGGGAACAGACAGATATCCTGTCCCCGCACACTGAGGCCGGGATGAGATGTATATTCAGCATCGTCCACCAGGAAGAAAAGGGACCACCACGTGCACAGGATCTCACTGTGGCTCATGAATGCCAGTATGCATTACGTTTTCATGAAAGCCCGAGAGGGAAAGGGGGCGGGGATCTAAAACGTGTGTGAGCCAAGACCGGTTTGGCTCAATGGATAGAGCGTCGGCTTGGGGACTGAAGGGTCCCGGGTTTGATCCCGGTCAAGGGCATGTACCTTGGTTGCGGGCATATCCCCAGTAGGGGGTGTGCAAGAGGCAGCTGATCGATGACTCTCTCATCGATGTTTCTAACTCTCTATCTCTCTCCCTTCCTCTCTGTACAAAATCAATAAAATAAATAAATAAATAAATAAATAAATAAATAAATAAATAAAACGTGTGTGAGGGCCCCTGGCTGCAGACACTGGGCACCCCGCCCCCGGGCCTCCTGGGGTCCTGTTCTGATACAGGCACCAGGATTCCAGGTCAGTGGGCTTTATTGCTGCAAAGAGCTCCTGAGACGGAGAAAACTGACTCCAGGGCTTCTCTCAGTTTTAGGGTAGAGCAAAATTAATTTCAAAAATAAAGCCACTGGAGAAGGACATATTTGTGATCTGCTCTATATTTTAAAAGCCACTTGCATTCCCCTATTTAAAAACAACAACACACAGCCAAGCCCGCGTGGCTCAGTGGTTGAGAGTGGACTTGTGAAGCAGGGGGTAACGGTTTGATTTGATCCTCAGTGTGGGACATGCAGGAGGCAGCTGATTGATGATTCTCTCTCATCACTGATGCTTCCATCCCTCTCTCCCTCTCCCTTCCTCTCTGAAATCAATAAAAACATATTTTTTTAAAAACCCACAAAAACACAAACTAGCGGGTTATAATAACCTGCAAGGCCTTTCAGCTCACTGGACAGGGAGCCATTAAAAAGGACTTGGGAAGAAATTCTCAGCAATCTCTGGGCAGAAACCATTCTGCAAAAGCTGTATTTATAAGGCAAACTCGGTCAGAATTTCAGAGGAGCCTGTAAAAATTGGGGTAAAAAAATGGGGATCCATGAACCTTCAGAATCTCACCTATTCACTTTTAGATCAAGCTCTTAAATGTGTGGGTGCCCCTGGCTTCTGACGGGTGGCAAGCCGTCCAAACCTTCATCTGCAGATACACCCCGGAAGTGAACGGTGCCCCATCCATGGGAAAGATGGTGAATAATCGACATGAAGAAGAGCCAGTCCCGCCTGTGTGCTTAGCATCTCACAGAATCCAGACGGCCTCTGGGAGGCTGGTACAGACTGTGAAGTATATTAGCAATGGCTACCAGAATCGTTTTTTAAAATATACTCCATTCTCTCATATTTCTATTAGGGATAGGAATCTGTGTCACCATTAGGGAAAAAGAAGCATCGAGTTTTATTTAAGAAAAGAGTCAAAAGGGAGATGATTTCAGAAATGCCTTCAGCTTGTTAAAATATCAAAACATCGTTGCTTCTGAGTTACTGCTATTAACTTCAGAATTGGAAAATTAGCACGCCAGAAATAGAAAGTGCTAGTCTGGAGCATGTTAAAAACCCACATGAAAAATGTCTTTTGAAGGCAGAATTTTCCTGTGGCTCGCACTGGGAAGGTTACACAGCTTTCTGGCGATGAAGGTTATGTGGCTGATAGATGTGCTCGTGCACGCTCTCCTCGGACTGGCTTCATTCACAAAATCTCAAAAGGACGAGTTTGAAATGTGGACTCGAGGCAGGTTATTCTCACTCATAAATTAAACAGTTCGGCCTCTACCGGATGTGACCAGACTTTCCAATGCAGTATTCTGGAGGTACCCAGAGCATTGGCGTTTGCATATTCAAGACAAAACCCTGGGCTCAGAGAACTGAGAACATGAATGGGCAATAATAACAGGCCACAGACTGCCTGGGCTCCTGCCCACTGACCAGGAGAGAAAGGGGATCAGGATCACCTATTTCACCTGGACACACATATGAAAGCTCCAGACCTCCCTCCGCCCGGCCATGCCCTGAATTAAGGCCAGGGCCACTGAGATGGGCTGAGCAGTAAGAGACACGGTTCCCAGCTGCTGAGGTGCAATTCTATCCCATCCATTCCTTCTACAAAATGTGTGCTAGCCTGGCGGGTTAAAGAGGGTTCTCGAACATGGCCTAGCCTCCCCCACCGCTCTGGCCCGTCACAGTCACTGGGAACATATGGCTTGTGACCTCGAAGGTGTGACAATGTCACAGGCGAGAGCCAGTGCATATGCAACTTGTCAACATGAATTCCCAGGAAACACTCACGCCTTCTTCCTATTTCAGTTTTCAGGGGACTTTCAAAGCCCCCTCCACTAAAGGACGAGAACTCTGACATCTGCCCAAGTAAACACACACAAGAAAAATCAATCTTGTGAAAGAACAAAACAGTCCAGCGCGGGCAACGCAGAAAGCCACCTGATGCAGCACGTACGCACTCACGGCGGTGGATACATGGCCTGGTGGGTGAGACCCAGGTGTGCCCAGGCTGGTTTGCGAAAGGGGAGATGGCCGTGCCCTAAACATGGCTATCCCTAGAGACGTGCCCTTTAGGAGAGCTGAAGAAAATATTGCTCAGCAGTGATTCTACCCTCTACATCATCACATGGCCCCCCACACTATTTGAAGGCTGCAGATCTTAAACATAAAGGTGGCTGATGCACACTGATTATGAAACAGCAGTTTGTACAAACTCTGTAACAATCTGACTCTGAGATATAAGGGTGTTAACGACCCCATTTAAAAGTGATCAGTGGGTCACCTGGCCAGTGAGCTCAGTGGCTGGGGCATCGGCCTGCACACCAAAGGGCCGTGGGTGTGGTTCCCAGTCAAGAGCAGGTACCTGGGTTGCAGGTCCAATCCCCGGCCCAGTTGAATGCATGCAGGAGGCAACCAATTGATGTGTCTCTCTCACATAAATTCTTCTCTCTCTTTTCCTCCCCATCCCTCCGCCCTCCCCCCCCCCCCCACTCTCTCTAAAAATAAATGGTTAAAATATCCGAGTGAGGATTTACAAAAAACAAAGATGATTGGTGGGACACTTGTCCCTAAACGCCTGCTCTGAGTCGGGACTGCATGGTGACAGAGCCGCAGTGACCGGACACCCCCCCGCCCCTCTGTTGCCGACGCTGCTTCCGGGGCCTCCATGCTGACTGTGCAGCCTGCAGAGAGGAGAGTGACCCCTGCCCTCTTCACGCTGGACTTGGCCCGGATTCCCGCCTTTCCCCACTGGGCTAGGAGGGAGGACGGGACAACATATAAAAGCTTGTTCTACCCGCCTTGCAGACTGTTCCTATTTAGAAGAAAAAATATATCTGTTTTCAGATCCAAACCATTAGGGTTAGAAATCCTCAATCTGCCAAAACCAGTTTGGCTCAGTGGATAGAGCGTCGGTCTGTGGACTGAAAGGTCCCAGGTTCGATTCCAGTCAAGGGCACGTACATTGGTTGCAGGCACATTCCCAGTGGGGAGTGTGCAGGAGGCAGCTGGTCCATGATTCTCTCTCATAGATGTTTCTGGCTATCTATCCCTTTCCCTTCCTCTCTGTGAAAAATCAATAAAATATATATTAGATATTAAAAAAAGATATCCTCAATCTGACAGATAAAAACCAAGTTGCAGCGCTTTGCTCCCTAGGCCTTCCACCTGTGAGACAGGACAGCGATCCAAACAGCAGTGACCGAGAGCCCAGAGCCTGGGAATCGCCAGCAGAGAACGGAGAATCCCTCAGCGGGAATTCTCAAGCTGCGCCCCATGAAGCCGGGGAGTGGGGACTGCTCACTGGTGCTAACGTTCTTAATGTCTCACATCTCCACCAGTTTTCATTTATTTTGTAACAAGCATTTTTAGGGCAGCCTTGAAAAAATGACTTCAAGTGGAACCCCTCTCCAATTTTATCCCAAAAGCCAATGAGGAAATGTGACTCAGACTTGGTGATCAACATCTCTAGAATGTTCCTTCTCGCTGTTAGAAACTATGAATTGGACAAGTTTTGGAACATGACCACCGGTTGTTTTGCTCCGTCTCACCAGCACTGAGCTGAGAATGTTCCTTTGTAACGTTAGTCCGACTCCCTCCTTTTTAACTTTGAGCACATGACTTCACTTGTGTGCTCGCTCTGCATATTTATATCTAATTCCTAGATTCACTTAGAGATGTGAATGTTATCAGTTGTCAGAGGCAACTCAACATGGGATGGTGAGATGGGGAAAAATCGAATTATATTCACGTAACTTAAGCGGGCGCCAATCTGGCTAGACTATAAGCTTGGAATAAATGCAATTCTCTTTTCTTCACCGCATCTGATTAGACATGGAAGCTATTCCTCTGGGGGTGAGAAGACAGCAATTGAGGGAGCGTCCTTTTAAACCCACATTCCCCCGCCTTTGTGGCGCTATTTGATGGCAGGAGAGGCCTGCTGCTCAGGACACTGGGTTTTGCAGTGTTGCCAGGACCTTCCCCATCGTGTGGGCGTGTGATAAACGGACTTAAAGAGGCGCCCGGACAGGACGGCTCACTGATTGAGCATCGACTTATGAACCAGGAGGTCACAGATTCCGCCCCAGCACACACACCCAAATAGTGGGCTCCATCTCCAGTGTGGGGTGTGCAGAAGGCAGCCGATCAATGATTCTCCCTCACCATTGGTGTTTCTCTCCCTCCCTCTCATTTACTCTGTGAAATCAATAAAAATATATTCAAAATCAAAGAGGTGATAGCAGGCTGAGCAAAACTCCTAGGAAGATGCAATCTTCTTTGGTTCTTTTCTTTCAGCCTGGAAGAGGGCTAAGAATTAATTGCAAGGGGCTTATCAACATGATGAGTTAAGCCACACCCCTTCTTCATTCCCATTGACAGCTGTGAACTTCGTGTGTCTGTGTGAAAGTCATGTGCTATATTCAGAACCTGTGTGTAAGTATCAAAGCTGAACAATGGCTACAACTTAGGGAGAATGGTTAGTGCATGAGGTAAGTCTGCCCTCATGCTGTACCTGAGGGCACACTTGAGCAAAGCTTTCTAACTTCGTTCTGGCCACCCCTGATTTCCAGGGGAAGACGCTGTGATGAATTTCAGAATGATGGGCGCCAGCCTTGCTCCGCTACTGGAAGGGGCGGGGCTCTGGCCCATCCTGTGGAACTACCACACCTGGATTAAGCAAAGTGGAGTCATCCAGTGGAGAGCCACATATGCCATCTATTTTCTCTATGGCGACACCCCTTTCTAATGGTTCACAAGGGGTGGTGGTGGGGAGCATTCTCCTCAGGTCACTGTTGGGTAACCCTGAAAGTTAAATAGATAAGGAGGTTGATAGCAATCAATTAGCTTCAACACTTGTGCCCCTCCCCTCCCTGATCCCCTAGTGGCCAAAGGCAAAAGGGACTGTCAACATGGAACTTTTTTGGAGAGATGGAAATAGTCTATATCCTGATTGTGGTGGTGATTACAAAACAACAAAAAGCACACCTGGCATTAAAGCAGAGCCTAACAACCCAGATGACTCTCAGAAACATTATTCTGAGTGAAAGGGGCCAGACGCGAAAGGCTACCTACTGTGCGATTCCATTCACATGGTTGTAGGTGGGAGAGAATGAATCATGCATCCCTCCCACCCACACACATGCACATACACACCTCACACTCATCACCACACTCCCAATTCTAAGGAAAAAACTCAATTTTCCTCAAAGCTGGCTTCACAATCTCAGGAAGAAACCCACAAGGAATTTCATAGCTGCATTTCAGAGTCGTGAGTAGGACTATTGCTCAAGAACAGAATGACAGTCGGCTGGTGTGGCTCAGTGGATGAGCATTGTCCATCCCATGTACCAAGAGGTCCCCAGTTTCATTCCCAGTCAGGGCACATGCCTGAATTGTAGTCTTGATACCTGGTCAGGGATGTGCAGGGGGCAGCCGATCGCTGCTTCTGTCATCATTGATGTTTCTACCTCTCCCTCTCCCTTCCTCTCTTTTTAGAATTAAAAAAAAAAAATTATATATATATATATATATATATATATATATCAGAATAAGTTTTGTGTGTTTTGATTCAACTCTCCTAGAGAGAAGTCCGAGAGAGCTCATGGTGGTATATTTCCAGCTTATGGCTCCTCTCCCCCAAGCTAAATTATTTATTTATTTAAATAAATCTAGCAAATCAAGAGCACAATTAAGTTTTGCATTATCTCCCTTTGTTTGGAATAACTTAGGAAGAACCAGCTCATTCTATAGTATCTTCTCTACTAGCACTAGCCAGAACATTATCTATGGGCCCTTCAACTGTCAGTCAGATTAACATCAACGAAATGCCTGTGGGTAAACATAACATGGTTTGTGCTCACATTTCAAACATTGTCTTAGGTCAGACATTACTTTGAAATATTATTCAGCCATTAGAAATAATGAGTTCTATAATCTCTCTCTCTCTCTCTCTCTCTCTCTCTCACCCCCCCACACACACACTACATGTTTATAATAGTGAAAAATAGAAAAAACTTTCCCATATAAAAGTAGACATCTATTGCCTAAATTCTGATATAGCCACGCAGTGGAATGATCTGTATAGTCATCGAAGAATATATTCTTGAAGAATATCTCAAGATACACAAAAATGTTAAAGATATGATGATTTTGAGTGAAGAGAAGAAAAACAGGATTCTGGTCTGCAGAGGCCGTAGGATCTCGTGGTTTTACACATAACTGTGCATGCAAACATGCACACACGCAGACAATGTGAGGACGCAGAGGCAGGCAAGCAGAGGTGGGGGGGAAAGGCACACAGCCTGTGGCTGTCGCCTCCTGGTGGCAGAAGGCAGGGCTTTAATTTTCTTTAAACATTTTTCCCATTTCCTAAAAATTCAGCAATATATTTTGAATGTATTGATTTTATAATGTTACAAATACATATACATATATATGGGATACAATACTGATTTCATATAATTTTTTAAAAATATATACGTTTATTGATTTCAGAGAGGAAGGGAGAGGGAGAGAGAGACAGAAACATCAATGATGTCAGAGAATCCTTGATCAGCTGCCTCCTGCACAACCCCTACTGGGGATTGAGCCTATAACCCAGCCGTGTGTCCTGACCAGGAATTAAACCGTTACCTCCTGGTTCTAGATTGACACTCAACCACTGAGTCATGCTGGCCTGGCTTGTGAGATTTTTTATTTTTTGGTAGAGAAACAGTAGAAAGAAAGCAAGGGCTATTATGAGATAATTTATTTAGAAAATGAAAGTGCTGATCCTCTCTAATTACTCATAATAAAGGAAATTTGGAATAAAACATATGCTATAAACCATCAATTTTCTAAATAGTAATGGAAACCAGGGGACTGCTGTGGGGAAAACAGCCCTATTAGTCTTTTCTTTGTGGAGAACTTGGAACCCCTCCTTGCTGAACAGCTTAGCACGGGGCCTGGAGAGGTTGAATCCACAGGGCTGCACTCCTGCTAGAGCTGAGCCACCTAGGAGCACAGAGACATGCCCAGAGCAGACTTTCCCCTTCTGGTCAGTCAGGGTCCAGCGCCTGGGGCCAGGGGCGGGGCTAGACACCAGTCTAACAATCCTGGGAGCTGGGCTCTCAGGAGGGAGCAGGGGTGAAGGCCAGAAGCCGGTCTCTGGCAGCACCTCAGCGCTGTGCTGGGAGCATGGTAGGTGCTGAGGAGAAGCACAAGGAGTTCTAATTAGTGGGAGGGTCCCCGGAGGTTTTGTGGCAATCACTGGGCCACAGGTGCCAGGCTGGCATTGGGACAAGAGCACCTGTGAGTGGATGCCAAGCAGCCAGGAGACCACTGGGTATGTGGTTTGTTTGGGGAACTGCAAATGAGCCGCTTCTACATAACAAAACACAAGCTGGTAGTGGGCCTTAATTGAGGGCTTTTTGTTTTGTTGTTTGTACAGAACAGAAGATCAGAAAGGAGCCCAGCGCATGGAGCCTTTACAGCCAGCCTCAGCAATAGGGGTGCCCACGGCCCTGGGCTTGAGTGGGCGTGAAGCAGGTCTCATGGATTGTATTAGGTGTGGCCTCGAAATTGCTTCCCCCTTGTTCCTCCTGCGTTCCCAGCTGTGTGTGTGCAAGGAGCCCCAGGGACTGGAGGGCCTTGGCCCTTTAACCAGGCCTCTGCTTGGGGTTGACATGCAGGCTGGGAGGCAGAGGGCTGCTGGCTTTCTGTTTGGAATTATTTAAACAGAATGTTCTCTTCAGACACAGGGCTGCGGAGACACGGAAGTACATCACAAACGCACAAGGTGTTTTAAAGCTCCAGGCATTTGACACAAAGGCCTGGCACCGTCCTGTCCTCCAAAGCAGTGTCTGAGGCTCCCTCTGATGTACACACAGAAAATGCCGCACAGGATCCTCCTTTCTGACCCATAGTGAAGCCCTTCGAAGAGGAATGAGCTGGAGCTGGGCTATCAGTGAGAACCGGAAGGGGAGCCAGGAGAGAAGACGTGGGCAGGGAGGATGCAGGGCGCATCTCCTCTGGGCAGCCTCTCTAGCATGGCTGCGTGGCAGGCAGCTCGCCCCTCAGTTAAGTTCCGCCGGATGGATGACACGTTGGAGTGAAAGTCTGTGCGGTCCCTGGAGCTGGTTTGTCGCTAGAGCCTCTTCAAGGTGAGCTCCTTATGATGGGGTGAGGGCGGGGGTGCCTCTTGCACTTCCCGAGCTGTGGCCCCAGCAGGAAACACACTTTGTACTGCACCCCGTCTACACGCCTGCGAACAAACACTCCGCTCTGTGAAGCCCTCTCAAGACGCTTTATTCCCGTTCTTAAAGCACGATTCGGAGTGACTCCTTCCCCTTGGAGACTCTGCTCGCAATCACTTCAGGAGAACCCCGCGACTGCCTCCTCCAGATCCCCGCCCCGCCCCGCCCCGCCTCTTTCAGATTAAATGCCTAGAGCCACTTCTCAGGAACTCTTCAGAGATGGAAGTCAAATGACACAAGAGGAATATTCAAAAACAACAGGAGGTGTGCTGTGATCTCTGCACAGGTGCGCAGCCACATGGCACAGGGACTGGGGAGAGGTCCCCAAAGGGCCTCTCTTCCCATCTCACCAGCTAGAAGACCAGTGTCCCAAGAGAGAACCGGCATCGGGCAGCAGCCAGAGGGTTCCATTGATTTCAGCTTTACTTTCTTGTTTTCGTAAATAAGTGTGAGTGCGTGTGTGTGTGTGTGTGTGTGTGTATATATATATACACACACACACACACACACATATATAGTCAGAGCGGTCACTCCCAACACTAACTATGGTTAGAGGACACGGGAGGGGGTGTCCTCTCACGATGTCCATGACACGATAAAGCAGTGGAATTGGTTCTGACCCTGACAAGTCGGGATGGCCAATTAGCCCACGTTTCTCTCCGGTGTTGTCTTATCTTATGGGCTCCAGGAAAAATCAATTTCTCAAACTATTAAATAGCTGATAAAGGCAGAGAGACGTCAGAGCCGGGCTCCTGGGTGTGTGTGTGTGTGTGTGTGTGTGTGTGTGTGACATGCAGAAATGGGAAGTATCATGTGGATGAAGGTTTTCTCCCTCCCAGTTTCAGGGTGACTGAAGCATTCCTGGGTGCAAGGAAAGGAAAGGTAGGGGAGGCCGCTGCCTCTGTCCGCGTCCCCAGCCCCACTGAACCATAGGGGTGGGGAGAGGGGGGCAGGGGAAAGGGGTGAAAGCTACCAGACCCAGCGGGAGGAAAAGAGGGATGAAATTAGCCTGGTGGAGAAAAAGGAAGTGAGAGGATTTTTTTTATTGATTTCAGAGAGGAAGGGAGAGGGAGAAGGAGAGAAACATCAGTGATGAGAGAGAATCACTGACTGGCTACCTCCTGCACGCCCACAGTGGAGATCCCAAGCCCGCAACCTAGGCATGTGCCCTGCCTGGGACTCGAACCAGGACTCCTGGTTCATGGATCGATGCGCAACAGCTCAACCATGCTGGCGGGCAAGAGAGATTTTTTTTCCATTTCCTTAATGGGTTCTGGCAAAATTAAGGCTAAATTCTTCTAAAAGAACTCTTGGCTTGAAATAAAGTTAGTATTTCAAAGAATAAAAAAACTCCTGGTGGGAAAAGCACATCTAACCATATTTAGTGTTCAGAGATCTGCGAGGTCCTGTCTGCCTGGGGGAACCGTCCCCCCAGGTGCTCTCATACTTGCACCTCTCGTACCCAGAACCCAACCCAACGCTAACCTCAGTTCTACCCATGTCACCCGAGAACTGACGCTGGCCAGGCTCTGGGGAACGCAGGGAGTGGTCAGAGTGGCCTGCTGGCCCAAGCAGAGGACCTAGCCCAGCAGCCCGGGGCTGGAGGCCCTGGGCATGACAGCGGTCACAGCGGAGAAACTGGGGGTGCCTGGGAGAAGGGTCGTGTCTGGGGGTGGTCGGTGGTTGGGCTTGGACTAGAATCCGGGTCTCCTGGTGCCCAGCCTAGACTCTTATACCCCATGAAAAGACCCAGGCCACCGTGATCGCAATGGCCCCGGGGTTGGGCCGTCAGGTGGCCCAGGAGGGACCTGAGAGGTTGTCACCCTGATTTCCGGGTCCAGCGCAGGGATTTACACTTCACAGCAGCTCCCCCGAGCGAATCGGACGCAGCCAAGTTCAGGAACCACTGGCCTGGGCTACACAGACCCAGGAGCAAAGGAGCCTGCAGATGCCTATTTTTAGAAACGCAAGTCATCCTCCTTACTCACTCGGTGAAAACACAACATGCAAGCAGGCAGTCGGGAAGCCCAGAATAGCTTCTCCGGGAGAAGGCAATGACTCATGCTTCAGAAGAAACTCCGGCCACGCGGCCATCTGCTCCAGGGATGCCAAGGGAAGGGAAGCCACGTCCGCTGGTTTGCCGGGACCCAACCTGGTGTCCCGCTCCCTGGAGGCAGGGAACCGCACATTCCACAGACAGGTGAGCAGCCGGGGCTGACCGCAAGGATGGGACAGCTCGACTCCTAGCCTAGCGCCACCATCCCAGGGGGCCTGGCTTCTCTGGGGCCAGTGGCTGGACTCACCGTCTTGGGAGGAGGTGTCTTTGGAGGAGCCCTGTGTGTCTTTGGGGGAGCCCCTGTCTTTGGAGGAGCCCCTGTCTTCGGGGGAGCCTCTGTGTGTCTTTGGGGGAGCCCCTGTGTGTCTTTGGGGGGAGCCCCTGTCTTTGGAGGAACCCCTGTCTTTGGGGGGGCCCCTGTCTTTGGAGGAGCCCCTGTCTTTGGGGGGGCCCCTGTGTGTCTTTGGAGGAGCCCTTGTCTTTGGGGGGGCCCCTGTGTGTCTTTGGAGGAGCCCCTGTCTTTGGGGGGGCCCCTGTGTGTCTTTGGAGGAGCCCTTGTCTTTGGGGGGGCCCCTGTGTGTCTTTGGAGGAGCCCCTGTCTTTGGGGGAGCCCCTGTCTTTGGAGGAGCCCTTGTCTTTGGGGGAGCCTGTCTGTCTTGGGGGAGCCCTGCCTGCCCTCTGCGGGTCCCAGCTCTGCCCTGGTTAAAGTCTGCCCATGCCCCGGGGCCCGGGGTGGGCAGGATCGAGGCAGCAGGCTGAGGCTGTCCGCAGGCAGCTGGGAATGTCATACGTTAGGAAGTCACACAGCTGTGTGTTCTGAAACTCGAGGTTGAAAATAGATCTTTTTTTTTTCCCCTCTTCGGGGAGCAGATGGTGGTGTTATTTCTAATTCACAGGGACTCGGTAGGCCTTCTCACCAATCCCCCTGAGGAGGAAGATGGGGGTGAAGAAGAGGCCTTTGGTCTGACTCCTTCACTCCATGTAGAAGAGGGTGGTGAGAGGCTTCAGGGTACAACACAGAGCACACAGAAAACCCGCCCTTGTCTGAAAAGCACGGGGACCTGCCCCTCCAGCGGAGGAAAGCTGCTCTGGTCACCGATAAACCCTTTCTCCGTGCAGACCACGTGCCACGCATGGTGTGCGGAGGCTGGGGCGGGAGGTGATTCACGCCGGGTCCAATCTGTGCGGGGCGCAGAGCGGGAGGGAGACGGGACGGCTTAACAGGCTACAGTGAGCAGTGGGCAGCATTGCGCAGGGGTGACGCGTAGAGACACAACCAGAGCCCAATGGTTAGCTGCAGCTAATGCCGGCGGTCCCCTGTCTACACAACGGCTCCCTGAACCCGCGCCCCTCGCTGGCAAATGAAGACACAAGGGTCAGCGGAGTGCTGACCTTGGGTTTGTCTGCACAGAGGAAGCAGCTAATAAATGAAAGTGGTGGTGTGTTTTTGTTTGTTTGATAAATTCTTTATACTTATCTTTAAATCAGCAAGTGTTTTGTTTTTTGTGTTTTTTGTTTTTAATATATTTTTATTGCTTTCAGAGGGAGAGAAGAAGGGAGGGAGGAAGGGAGGGAGGGAGGGAGGGAGGGAGGGAGAGAGGGGGGGAGGGAGGGGGGGAGAGGGAGACATCAACAATGAGCCTGCGCACTGACTTGGAGGAACTTAAGTTTTCAGTACGATATCCATGTCCCACCGGGATAACACTTGCTAATGGATTTGAAACTTGGGTCGCATATTTTAGGAAAATCTTATCGTTTTCTTCACCTAAGTCCAAGATGTTAAGATTATTCTGAAACAGTTTATATTTTTATTACCACTGCTAAAAAAAAAAAAATCCTTCTTTATGCATTTTATAATTACCTAATTACTGCTGACATATAAAAATGCTGCTCAGGCTTGCTTCTCTGCCTTGTAGCTGCTCTCCTAAATTACATAAACTCTAACTGCTTTTTCTTCGTTTCTTCGGGGATTTCTAGATAAATGAGTTTTATTAAAACACTTTGTTTCTATCAATGAACTTCCCTGCATTTGTCTGTGTCTCCCAGATCAAGGAGAAATAATAATGGTGACTATAAGCTATCACTTCGGTTTTTTAATCTCTATGCTGAGAGTACTGCACATGGGCCCTCTTCTCCCCTTTGAACGCCACGCTCCCCTCTCCCAACACTCTCCTGTTATCATCATTTTAAACATAATGATGCTTGTCGCTTTATAATAGCTTTTTTAAAAAATGATGCTAAAACTGTGTCCCGTTCCATCACCTTTATCCAATGGCATGTCCTCCAGCACTCCTGTGGCATCGGCTGGCATCAGCGCTTGGTGAGCACCTTGTGCTCATTCCTGCGGGACGTACCCCGACTCTGCTCTGGTCCTGAGCGCCTCTCGCTTCCCAGACAAGCAAGACTTGAGGCTAAGCTGAAGGTCCGACACAAGTCAATGCAAAGGCCTCTACAACACAGCCTTTGCAAAGGTGCTTGTTTTCACCACGGACTAATTTCTGGATTTTCTTCATGCTTCTCTACAAACCACTTCAACTATTAGAGGGGAAAGGACTGTGAGTTAAAGAAAGAAAATATTATAAAACAGGAGAAAGTATAACCGCAGAGGGAACGGAAGCGCTACAGGAGTCTAGAGGAAGGCTCGATGCCCTCCCCCAGCCAGTGTCAGAGGAGGGACCACGGGACCTCCCAGCCGTGACCTTCGAGGGGCCCTGAAGGTGACAGGGCAGAAGGAGGAGCCATGAGTGCCCGCGTTTCCCCACATGCCCGTGTCTCTCCTCATTAGGAGGCCAATCTATCAGGCTGCCCTCTCAGTCGATAACTTAAGAGACCAGAGGGATGGATGCTATGTATCATCTCACAAATGCAAAACAGAGCAAGTCCTCCCAGAGCCCGCGATGAATATAAATTATTGTCACCCATGTATAATTGAGATGTGCTTGATACACTCTCCTTTAACTGCCAAGTTTAGTCTCTCAGCAATCACTCCCCACGGAGATAAACATGACACTGTCATTTCCGAGGTATTTACCAGGACTGCCTTCCAAAACGCCGACACACCACCGCACACCATCAGAGCTTTCAGCTCTTGAGACAGCCACTCCGTACACGGTATATCTCGGTGTCGTTATGTTTGTGAGTATACGGCTGAATATTTCCTTCACCAGTAAGCATGTTACAATTAAGAAAACACTTTCAGCCTGGCTGGCGTGACTCAGGGGTTGAGCTTTAACTATGAACCAGGAGGTCATGGTTCGATTCCCGGTCAGGGCACATGCCCGGGTTGTGGGCTCCATCCAAAGTTGGGGGGTTGTAGGAGGCAGCCAATCAATGATTCTCTCACCATAGATGTCTCTCTCTCTCTCCTTCTCCCTTCCTCTCTGAAATAAAAACATTTAAAAAAAAGTAAAACACTCATCTCAGATGAGGAAGATGATGGTGAGGACGACAATGATGAAGGTAGTACCCCATGTAACAAATGGGGGAGTGGACAGAAACGTGGCTCACCCTCTTAACAAAGGGACAGGCCCCTGCTCCTTGGGACCCCAGGAGCTCCATCGGCCATGTTACCCGGGGCTTCTCCTTGTGAATGGGGGACTCTCGCGTGGACTCCTCCTGCCTTGTGATGATAATTACCCATCCTGGTGGGCGGAGGCCTGGAACATTCCGACTATTTGGTTTGGGTTCGTTGCTTGTTTTTTCCTTTAAACCTAAGGTTGAAGTAGAATAGGAAAGCAAAAGTGGAATCGGAACGTTCAAGACGAAGTCAAGATGAAAGAGGCTTTGACTCCCGTGGAGCGTGGGCAGCGGGAGTATTCGGAGGGGGGAAGGGTCTTCAGAGGATTAATGGTTAAAAGCGAACGTTCTGGAGTTTTCTGTAGCCAGGATGTTTTGAGAGTGAAAGTGATGGATGGTCCTCCTCGGAGTTCGGAACGCCAGTGTCCCGGAGTTAAGTGTCTGTTCTAATTGCTGCTGCTCTGCAGAGAGTCCTCCCGATCACGCATCTGGGTTATTTTTACTCGCTGAAGCTAAGGTGTCTGAGTGATAAATTATACAAGGTGCTCCAGGCGGCGCCTCGGCGTGTTATAATAAATATTGCCACTGGAAGACAAAGTAAGGAAATGCTGAACATTTTCTATTCAGGCAGGCTGTAGGATTTTTTTAATTTCCAATTTTGTTTTTTTGCTTTTTGGTTTTTGGTGTGTTTTTGTTTTGTTTTTTGTGTTTTGTGTTTTTTTTTGTTGTTGTTTTTTTTTAACAGAGCAGTGGTTGTTAAGTTTTATCCTAATTATACACGGCCAAACGGGAGGATGGCAAACTGTTTTGGAGAAATAGGGAGGCACAAAATGCAAATGCCTGTGCATTCTGCCTGTCAAAACACACCTGAGATTAACCCGCACACAGAGGCATAGCTGAACAAGTGGGAATGCCCCTTTGCTGAAAGGGGATAGGGGAGTGGACCCCAGGCATCTTAATAATGAAAAATGAAATGCATTGGCAATGAAGCCTCAATTTCCGTTTTTCTGCAAACTCTGATATTGCTACATTAAAAAACACCCAAAAAAAACTACCAATGCGCTCCCCCAATTCCCAGCAGAGGCAAATGACAGGGGCTGCGATCTGCCCTTCATTGTTATGGTTTTCTGCAGCAGCAAGCAGAAAGCACAGGGGACCGCCGAGAGTAAAGGCACAGGATTGCACCATTTCCCCCCTGCCTTCACCAACCCCAATTTCCTTTACCAGCCCACCATCTCCTGGCCATCTACCCAGGAAAGGTGGGCTGCACCTCCAGACTAGGGAGTCTGACGCCCATAGGTTCCATTTTCCATTCCCTTCCTCAGTGAGTGGGTTAGGCAAGAGCTCAGGCCACAGTGCTAGCCAATTACATGTGAGAGAAATGCTTGGAGACATTTCCTCAAACCGAGGAGGCTCATGGGAAGACAGCCCCCTGCTCCTAGGGGCCATGGAGCCACTTTCTGCTTCCAGCTTCAGGACCAAGGTGCTGCCCCCAGGATGGCAGAACCAAACGATGGAGAGACCCTGGGTCCTCCATGACATCACTGAACAGGCAACAACGCCAGGACCTACTGCACTCTGACATGATGACATTCCGCAGATTTCTTCTCACTTTGGCCATTCTGCGTTGGGATTCCCATTGCCTGCAGCTGAAAGCCCCGGATGGATACAGTACCCAGATCAGGACCATCCCTGCCCCCGGCCCTGCACAGTCTCATGCTCACGAGTTCTTGTCACCCCCAGAAAACATAGTCCTATTCTAGGATTTTATGCCCAGGACTGGCATGTTTCTGGTTGTTAATATTCTCCTATTGGCTCCACATGGATGCAGAATTCTCTGCACCTCCTGGTCTTTCCATCTATACTTCTTACTGCCTGGGATTTTTAAAAATACTATCTTTATTGTTGAAAGTATTCCAGATGCCCCCCTCGTCCCCCATTGACCCCCTCCACCCTGCACCTCGCCGAGCTTTCACCACACTACTGCCCAGGTCCATGGGTTCTGTATACGTGCATTTAGAACTGCCTGCTACTCTCCTCTTCATCTAGTGACTCCACACACTCAAGTACCTCTTCTTCTGTGTCACTTCTCCCAAGACACTCAAGCGGCCATGGGTCAGTTACTGACACAAATCTGAGAAGAACCATGAACTTAGAAATGGAGAAGAGCAGACACAACCCAACCCAAAGATGATGGATTTCTTTATGAAACTAATTTTCCCAGAAGAAAAATAGACATCTCCTTCAACACAAGGGTGCACTCCGATTTGTTTTTCATATTAGTAGCTTATTTAATATGGCAGTGGGCATGAGGCAATCCATTAAAAAGCAATTTCCCTCTTACCACAGGCTGTTTCATCATCTGATGCCTGGTACTCGATCAAATGCAGCAGCCCTTTAATATTTTATGAGCAGAAAACAACTCATTTGGGCATGTTGCCCTCAGAGACACACGAGTCTTTTATTAGCCTTGCAGAATGTCCAGGGAGGGGCTTTGCAATAGATGCTGAGCAACTGGTCAACCTGGAACCTTAGCTATCAAAACACTGCAAAAACCAGGCTTAGAACTGAAAACAGGCATTTAAATATATATATATATATATATATATATATATATATATGTATATATATTTATATATATATGTATATATGTATATAAGATACACGTACACATACATATAGATATAGACATACCATATACATGCATGTTTGTGTATTTATACACATATACATACATATATGTGTATATATGTGTGTGTGAGTGTGTATGAAATGACTTATAACTAATAGGAAAAAGTCCCAACTCGATCTTATACTTTCTGAGGTGGAAACCTCTGGGATCAGGGACCATATCTCATTGACCTTTTCACCGGCCGTGTCCATCAGTCCCTGGCACATTATAAGTAGTCGACAGACTTTTATGGAACAAATGAATAAATGAGGGAACCTGCTCTGTGTATGTGAGGGCCTTGCTGACCGAGCTCAGCTTCACTGCAGAGACCAGCCCTGGCCAGGTGCTGAGCGACCTGTGGCAGAATGTTGACAGCCATCCTTCCAGCAGAAGGTGCGGAACTGAGTAACCTACAGTGCAAGGGCAGCGGCTGGGGTACCTGCTGAGCTCCCTAACATATCTGCCTGCATCCCCACTCTAATACCTCAGCCCACGGAGCTGGCTTGACTACCAGGTTCTCCCAGGTCCAGGAGGGCTTCTCTGTACCCACCCCACTGCCCAACTCCTAAACCCCAGAGCTGACATTCACTGTCTGCGCAGACTTTGCCACCACATTGCCCACCGGGTAGACCTCAGTGATCCAATCGACTCTGTCCTCACACTGCCTGGAATTTGTCTTTTCCAAGTTAGTGCCCTTGGGTTGAATATCATCTGTTCCCAGGGTACCCCTTCAACTCCTCTGACTGCAACCCCAGCCACTGAAGTTACTACAAACAAGCCAAGGTGAGCACAATGCTAGTCCCGTGTGCTTAAGGATGGAGACATTCTGAGAAAGGTGCCCACAGGCAATTCTGTCACCGGATATCAAAGGGTGCACTTCGCAAACCTGAATGATGCGCCCACTACACACCTTGCTGCACAGTTCAGCCTCGTGCTCCCGGCTACCACTCTGGACAGCATGTTCCTGCCCAATCCAACGTGAGATTAGACCGAGCACAAGAGGAAATGATGCCATCAAGAGACTCAGTAAACAATATGCGTGCTCCGGATGCCGGCTCAACACAACATGCTATCGAGTATATGCAGTAAGGACTCTATACTATTAGTATAAAGTGTGGGGGTAAGAGCACAGTGAAGTCTGTGAGCACGTTAGACAAGGATGTCAGGGTGGTAAGTGGCAGAGGCAGAACCCAGCTGCCCATTATTCCTGACGGCTCTTGTCCTCCACCATCTCTGTTCTGTGTAAACTTTCAGCAGTAGTTTGTCCATTGGGCAGAGAAGAGCAGGGAGCTGGGTATGGCAGTCCAAGTGCAGGAGGGCATCCCTTCTGCAGCCACTAGGATGAGAGCTGAGAGATGAAGTTGGCCCTCTGGGAGGATGGGAAAGGGGGGAGCAGGAAAGGACACCATGGGCACCAACTAGGATTCAAGAGCATGATGGGTAGATCATGACAGGTAAAGCATGACAGGTACAGGATGAGTGGTAGAGCATGATGGGTAGAGCATGACGGGGAGAACTTGAGGGGTAGAGCATGACAGTCTCCAATTTCAAAAGATCTTAGTTTGCAATGCTCTTTTAGCCACGATTTTCCACAGTGTTCCCGGGAAGTTGAGACTGACATGAAATAGTCACAGTTGGTAGGCCAGGGAGTTCAGCAGGATTGGTTTGACGCAGGAACTTGACCCCTCAGCTGAACCCACAGTGAGCCCTGACAGGCAGAGCATGACGGAAATCTCAGCAAGAGAGTCTAAGGAGGAGCAGGCAGAGCATCACATCCGGGCCAGGTGAACCGACATGTCACACCAGCCAGCAGAGATCGGCGCAGACTGACGCACAACTCTCCCAGGCCGGCCTGCTCCAGTCACGGAGAAAGGCCCGTACTGGGGCTCATCGGTCACGAACTTCACAGCTGCTCCCTCAGTGTCTGCTTCCCGCCCACCCGGAGGGAAGCGTGACT
Source organism: Nyctalus aviator (assembly GCA_036971965.1). Taxonomy (NCBI): domain Eukaryota; kingdom Metazoa; phylum Chordata; class Mammalia; order Chiroptera; family Vespertilionidae; genus Nyctalus; species Nyctalus aviator. Next base: position 4,185,853 of record CM072930.1, read on the forward strand.
GCTGTGCTTCATCAAACAGGCTCAGCATCTTAGTCTTTTCCTGCTAAGCCCTGAATGTCCTGGTTTCCTTTAGCCATACTGCGGTCAGCTCTACACTGCCAGGAAAACAGCCCCCTTTCCAACTGCATCACCGGAACTGCTCCCATTCATCATCTCAGCTCTCCAGCAGGTGACTGAGTGTTTACGCTTCTGCAGGAACACCAAACACCCAGCATTCCCCTGGTGCCAGCAGGTCCCCTGGGCCCCCTTTACCGAGCTCACAGGGGAAGACTGATGAGCGTGTCAGCTCCGGGGTGGAGGAGGGGATGGAGGCGGACACCTTACAGAGGCTCAATATTGATGATCATTGTCGGCCAGGTTCCACCCGACTCACTTTCACAGATTAAAACCGAACGATGCCAATAGGCACAGGGAAGACAATGGCCATGCCCTCTTTCTGTGGGCGTTCTCGCTTAAACTGTGAATAAATAGAAGAAGATGAGCAAGAAGCGTATCTCTACCCATACGTTTCATGGGCTGCTACCCATTTTCTCCAATAATCCCTTCTTTCTTAGAGAAGGCATTTAAACAAGTGGAACACTGGAAGCAGAGATTCCATGAAGGCACTCCATTTTTCCTTTAGAGAGAAAATCTACTGCAAAGGAAAGAAAAGAAAGCATTCTTCTGGTAGGCTAGAAACTGGATTTTTTTAAAAAGAAATTCAGAGGTCTTTTTCCTACTAAATTCAAGGCTGTCTTAATACATACTCATTTTTATAAAATTTGAAATTCAGTCACGGTACCTGCCATTTTCCCATCCTTACAGGTCTTAACCACTTTTATTCGCAGAGCAGACACGCAGAGATAGCTATGCCGCGAATGTGAGCCAAAGGAAGTTCGTTGCGCGTGACCCCAGGAAGAGCCGGCAGCTCACAGGGAGTTAGTTGTTTGTGGGGCCAGGGCCCGGCCCCGGAGCCACTCTCCGCCCAGCAGCCCAGCGCCCTCCCCGCGGGCAACAAGGGTACTCACGCAGCTCGCCCACTTTGAGGGTCTCACACAGCATCTTGGTCAGCTCGATGCTGCTGCGGCCGAAGGGACACTCGTGCTTGTCTTCTCGGCTGCTGTTCTCCAGCACGATCTGCAAGCAGGAAGGGGGCGGTCACAGAGGGCAGGGCTGCGCCCGGGCAGAGCAACAGCCACCAGCTCACGGAACCAGGCGCCAGGGCCGGGCTACCCTGTCCTCTCGACACACACCGCGGAGCCTAAAACCCACACACGTCCCCCACCGCCCGAAGCCTGCTGCCCCCTGGGAGAGGATGCTCTGTTGTTGGTTGTCGCTTACAGAGATGCCTAAGAGAGAATTGTTGTTGCTATTAATTTTTGCCCAGGGATATTTTTTCCATTGTGTTGTTTTTAGTAAGAGTGGAAAGGTGGGTGGGTAGGAGAGAGAGAGAGAGGAACGTCAATGTGAGAGAGACACAAAAATTGGTTGCCTCATGCACATGCCCTGACCAGGGCCGGGCATTGAACCTGCAACATAGGTAGGTGCCCCTGTTCGGGAATGGAACCTCCAACCCTTTGGTGCACAGGCTGGCGCTCTAACCACTGAGCTACCTGGGCAAGAGAGTTTTGCAAAACAGTACATTGGAGAATTTTTTTAAAATATATTTTATTGATTTTTTTACAGAGAGGAAGAGAGAGGGATAGAAAGTTAGAAACATCGATGAGAGAGAAACATCTATCAGCTGCCTACTGCACACCCCGTACTGGGGATGTGCCCGCAACCAAAGTACATGCCTTTGACCGGAACCGAACCCGGGACCCTTCAGTCCGAAGGCCAATGCTCTATCCACTGAGCCAGATCGGTTTTGTCTAGAGAACTTCTTTACTTAAGTGATGACATAACTCCCCTTGAATGACAACTGAGACTAGGAAGCTAGCCATGAGGCATAGAAAAGTGAGGGCCCTGCCCCGCCTGGTTCTGAAAGGGAGAGCACGTGTGGGGACTACGCTGAGTATCAGCAGGAGCACAGCCTGAACTGCCCTTGGAGTTCTGATAAAGCATCTTCCTAGCAGCCTCCCTGGGAAGCACCAGTTCTGGGCTGATGTATCCCTAAAGAGACTGCAGGTAAACTCCTTCCCAACCCCTCTCCTGCTGACCGGGGAAGGCCACTGCAGGCCCTGGAAAGTCTGGTTCCTCCTCGCAGTCCGGCTCTCCTGCACAACCTTCCTGAACAGAATCCTTTCTGGTCCTAGCCAGGAATCCCAGCTCAGGAAGCAGGAGGCAGAACAATGAAATTCCCACCCACGGGGAGTCTACTTCTCTTTCACAAATCGTGTCTCGAAGACACAGGCATCCAGGATGACCCTCCTGATGAGGGGCCGTGAACGGAGAAACAGAGCAGAAGACGGGACATAAAGACAGGAGACAGGTGGTCTTCAGCCCGCTCCCAGCCAGCACCTTCCCCTGCACCACACATTAACATCCGATTAACATTTCATGAGCACATCAATATTTAATGAGGCTGCAATCTGCATGCACTGTAGGTAGAATTACTGCAGCCAATAAAAGCTCTGGAAACGTTTCCAAGGCGCAGTTTATTAGCAGGCACTAAATTAAGGAGTAATTTAAGTAATCAATATGTAAATCAGCCCGGAGAAGCCCTGCTCTACTCTGTAACACTCCATCCGTCTTCCCGCGTTAGCCCACCACCGGAGGAACAGCAGACCCTTGTCCCGGACTGATTTCCTTAGACACACATCTTCAGAGGTGCCTGCGCAGCTTTTCAGGTCAACACTCTTGCAGAAATACTTCGGAAAGGGCTATGATGATGAGTGTTACTAATTAGATATTACTATAATGAGAAACAGTACTTACACTGGACAGTAGTTTCTCCAAAATTTAAAGCACCGCTAAATCAATATTCAATTCCAGCATTCTGCTATTAACTGTGTTGGCCTAAAACAGTTTGAAAAGTCGCATTTAGAAATACCAGGGCCTATTTTTCATCTTTATTTTTCCCTCCCTCCTCGGTTCTAAGAGCAAACACATTGGGACAGACACCATGATGGATGGAGCATTAAAACCTGCTATGGCGACTCACCTTAGAACACGTCACACACCTAAGGAAGCCGTAACTGCCGCATGCTTTATAGAACACAGCATGGGTGTTGGTGCAATATCAAGTACCACACGTTGTATAAAATACTACAGTTTACAGGGTGTAAACAAAATAATACCAGAAGTGAACATATATCTGCCCACTGATCCTTGGGAAGGTGGTATGATTGACAGGCAGGTATTTATTAGCCTATTAAAAATGCTGAAACGAAAGGAAGGGGTGAGGTGCTTGGATCTTTAAGTAGCCGTGGCTGGTCCTGGAATGCAATTTCTGAGATTTTCAATTTCCAGATCTCTTTCTGCCCGGTCATAGCTTACAATCGCTTCACATCCAGGCCGCCATGAACTCCATGGATTTCATGTCAGAGGCTAGGAGAACCTGATTCATGTCCTCCACTCACTGAAGCGAGTCTACACATCCAGGCCCTCCTGGACGAATGTCCCAGGGTCTCCCTATGTCATTTGTCCCTGAAGACAAGTGGCAATCTCTCGGGTCAGTGGCTGGAGCTATGCAAACAAGTAGTTACAAAAATGCTGACCGAGTTCCCAGGGGCCCAGATCGCGAACAGGTTTGGCACGGGTGTGACCACTAAACACTTAGTAGCAGGCCCGCCACACTCAAACCAGCTCCTCTCTGCTCCCTGAGCACCTGCTCTCTCAGCCTGGGCATCCTGCACAGGCCTGATCCAGCTGGCTGTCACAGACACCTCCCTCCCCTGCTGCAGGCGCTCCCGTCGGGGGCAAGGCCAATCCTCCCTGTTGTCGCTGGGCCAGGCCCGGAGCGGCTTCACCTGGGAGGCTTCTGTCCATGCTGCTTCGACTCTGAGGGTCATGGCCGCCACGGACCGTGCATAAACGTGTGCTGTGGTTACATAATCTTATGCTTTATAAAGGACTCCCCAGTAGTTCCAGTCCCCACCTGGCACCATCCCCAGCTAATGCCATGGTAGTGCCTGTATCCCTGTGCTGTCCTGTACATCCTGTGACTGTTCTGTGATGCCAACCTGCACATCTCAATCCCTTCACCTTTCCCACCCCACTCCCCACCCAGCTCCCCTCTGCAGCCACCAGTCTGCTCTCTGTATCTGAGTCTGTTTCTGTTTTGCTTGTTCATTTGTTTTGTTCTTTAGATTCCACATGGATGTGAAATCACATCCTGTCTAACCACAAGACTGTGCCCAAACAAAATAATACCAGAAGTGAACTGTAGGGGAAAGATAACCCAGCCGGTGTGGCTCAGTGGTTGAGCACTGACCTATGAACAGGAGATCACGGATGGATTCCTGATCCAGGCACACGCCTGAGTTGCGGATTCGATCCCCAGAGATGAACGGAGAGGGTGAGAAAGAAACATCGATGCTGAAGACAACTGGTCTACTATTGCTATCCTGATCACATGACCTCTTGTTCTAGGTGTTGCTGTCTGCTTTACAGAGATGTTCATCAGGCTCTAGGGTCAGTTGTCGAGAAAACACCCCACAGAGAACAAAACCAGCTGCCACAGAGAGGACTGGTCTTGCTCTCTGACAGACAGCACTCAGGGGGAGTGAGCATTATTCCTGCCCAGTCAGGTCCAATAGGGTCCCTTTAGACGAGTGGCTATCTAACTTGAATGGGCACCAACGTCCGAAACTTCTGGAAGGTAAACAGAGTGCTGGGCTGCTCCCCAAACTCTGATTCTGCAGGTCCAGGATTAAAAAAATATGCAAGCAAGCGCCAGCTGGCTTGGCTCAGTGGCCAGAGCATCGGCCTGAAGGGTCCTGGGTTCAGTTCCGCTCAAGGGCATATGTCTGGGTTGCAGGCTTGATCCTCAGTAGGGAGCGTGCAGGAGGCAGCTGATCCATGATTCTCTCTCATCATTGATGTTTCTATCTTTCTCTCCCTCTCCCTTCCTCTCCAACATGAATAAAAACAGATTTTTAAAAAATACGCAAGCAAACAAAGCCCTACATTCTCCTGAGGCACAGGGTGACCGAGAGCGGGAGTGTCAGCAAAGTACTGCTGAGAACGCTGAGCAGCTATTTTGAAAATTCTCTTCTACAAAGAAACGAGCTCCACGGCACAGCGTCCCTGAGCCCATCAATGATGAGAGCCTGCAACCCAGCTGGCCACTTAGCGAGAGGCGGCTGTCCCTGCTCTGTCCAGGGCTAACGACCAGCCAGGCAGGCCTCTGGCAGGGCCCAGCACCCAGCAGCGGAGACGTGCGGGACCCCAGAGCGGAGAGTACAAAGCGCTGTATCCTGGGACAAAGGAACAAAGCACCCTGGGAAACAGGAATAGAACGGAATGGACAAGCGGTCCTGTTGCTGCAAACACAAAGCAGGAAGCACACCCCGAGATAAATAAAAACCCAGACAAACGAGAAGAATGGTGCAAACCCAGCTAATGAGGTGAAATTCTTCCAGAATAAAACCAGGCAGTTGCACAGACAGAGGCATAATAAAAGCCATAAATATCAAATGGCAAGGAATCGACTGGGTAATGGTGTAGTAATTAAAGCCTGGAGGTTCATAATAGATGGAGAATTGAACATTAATCAACCGGAAAGAAACAGGGCCCGCGCTTTGATAAAGTGTGAGGAGCTCAGGGCCATGGGACACACCCAGCAGCCCTGAGCTGTGCGCCACGCCCGCCCTGGGACACAGCTGGCGGCTGAGAAGGGAAGGGCCGATGCCAGCAGGTGACGTGTCTGTGCCCGCACAGGGACCCTGACGTCACTGCATCAGAGACCCCGGCTAGCAGGCTCCTCTCTATGCCAGGACGTGTGTCCCTGGGCTCAAGGATGGTAAGATCTTTGCTTTTTAAAATTATTTTTACTGATTTCAGAGAGGAAGGGGGAGGGAGAGAGATGGAAACATCCATGATGCGAGAGAATCACCGGTCGGTTGCCTCCTGCATGCCCCTTACTGGGGATCAAGCCCACAACCCGGGCTTGTGCTCGGACAAGGAATTAAATCATGACTTCCTGGTCCATAGGTAGATGGCCACGCGGGCCATGCCGGCCGGCCACACCTTGTTCATACAAAGCAGCGGTTCTCTAGCTTGAGCTTGCATTAGGATCACCCGAAAAGTTATTAAAACCCAGAGGGCAGGCCCCCGCACCCCAAGTTATGGCTCAGTGTTTGGGGTGGACCCAGTAACCTGCAAGCTCTCAGGAAATGTGGGCACCGCCAGCTCGGGGCCACACTTTTTGAAACAATGATGGCAAGTTATGACGTGTCTACACGCCCAGCAAATCTCCCGGTTTTAAAGACGCGGAAAGCAATGACAGGAGGTGGAGGAGGAAATGAATCTGACTTTGGTATTCCATGTTTTCAGGGACTCATAAAAATATCAGCAAGAGTTGAAATTCACAGAGAGAATACAGATGGGTAGGTGCCCAGGGCTGAGGTGTGAGGGTTTGGAGCCACTGCTGACAGGCGTGGTTTGCTTCTGGGCTGATGCTAATTATAACGTCTCGGAACTCAATGGAGACAGTGTCTACATGACACTGTGAATGCATCCCAGGCCGCCGAGCAGCTCCCTGTGACACGGCTGAGTGGATCCGACCTCACATGAAACCAGAGGGAACACACGGAGCGATCACCAGGCTCCGCTCGCGTGGTCCACACAGCCCATCGAGACAGGACGCCTGGCGGCGAGGAACCCACCTCGGAGCTGAGTCCCAGGCCTGCCCTCTAGCAGCTACTGTGAGGGGCCACCGCCCCAAGTGCAGGGCAAGCCCCACACCTCCGCGCTGGGGTCTGGTCCGCTTCGTGGGGGCAGGGAAGGCTCCTATTCCCAAGCCAGAGCCCAGGACTGACCAGGCAGGGGCGCTAGAGGTGAAGGTTCAGAAATGGCCCAGGGTGTTCATCCTGCAGGACACCCAAGCACAGCCACTGAGGGAGGGAGTGCCCGAAGGTGGCCAGGCTCCGCTGCATCCTGCTGAGGTGCTAGTCACGTACAGGCCCTTGCCTTTGTGTGTGAAAGCTCATTGCGTTTATTTTATTTTTTTTGTTAATCCTCATTCTTTTCCCACTGATTTTTTTTTTTAAGAGAGTAGAAGGGAGGGAGAAAGGGAGAGGGAGAGAGAGAGAAAAATGTCAATATGAGAAACAAACATCGATTGGTTGCCTCCTCCACACACCCTGGCAGGGGCCAGGGATCGAACCTGCAACCCAGGTACATGCCCTTAACTGGGAATTGGACACAGAACCTTTTGGTGAACAGGCTGACACTCTAACCATTGAGCCACACCAGGCAGGGCAAAGCTCTTTATTTTGCAGCTACGCTCTACGCTTGGTCTTCCACACAGAACGCGCTCACAGCGCCCTCAGGCCCTTGCTAAATGCGGCTCCCAGCCAGCAGCGGGCAGCCTGGGCCTGTCTTTCTGAGCAGCAGCCAGGAGGCGCTGACCCTGCTGGTCCAGGGACCACGCTTTGAGAGGCATGCTCCTGGAAGTGTGGGCGCTGCTGGCGGTCCCCTTCCACGCACTGTGTCCCCTGCACGTTTCCAAGGACATGTCCCTCTGCGAGGCGGTACGCTTCCTCCAGGGGACAGCCCGGAGGCGAGACCCTGACTCTGGGTCCTCTCCCCAGGGGCCTGTCAGCACGGCACTCAGAGGTGCGCAGGCCCGGAGGCGCCTGGGAAAGGGGCGATGATGATCAGAGAAGCCCCCGCCTTCTGGGGAAGCGTCGCCATGAATCTCCGGATCGCCGGGCGGACTCTGACTCACCGGGCGCTGGGCTGCAGATACAGATGCCTGTCGCCTCGGAGGAAGAGGAACGCCAGGCGCCTGTGCGGCCTGTCTGGCAGCCGCTGTGGGATGACAAATGAGGCCTGGCGCTGCTCAGCCTCCTTCCTCACTGAACTCGCAGCCCTGCCGTGACCGGCACCGCCTCAGAGCCAGGTCGCCGCACGCCCTGCCTGGGACGTGTTCGGCTGGAACTCGCTTTACTAACGAACGCCTTCTAGGAGGGCGAGGGGGACAGCCAGCTCCTGAGGAAGACCACGCCGTCCTCCCCTGCGCTCAGGGCCCACCCCTCTGGTCCGAAGGGGAGCAAAGGGAGGAGGGAGAGTGCCTCCCCTCCCCCTCTTCCAGACAGCCGCCAGTCAGCATCCTCCCATCACAGGCCCGCCGGCGCACGTGTGAAATGCGCTCCGTGGGCGAGCCCCTCACTGACACTAACCAAGGAGCTACGCCATCCTTGGGTGTAATGGCATGTGGGGGTGAAACTTTCCACCTACAAAGCCAGCCTCTCAGCTCACCTTCATCTCGTCCCACCTCCTCCTCTCTGAGCGCCTGGACCTGGGCTACGGCTGCCAAAGGAGAGGAGGGATCTCCCCGCGGGACAGCGTCTGCAGGACTTTGTCCACGGGGTTATTTGTGGAAACTGCGTCCCTGACATCCCTCCAGCCCCTGCCCCCCACACGGGGCTGCATGTCCCCTCTCCTGAGCACCCCGCTCACTTCTCCGAGAGTGGCAGCCCACGTTGCTGACCTAAAAGGGAAATTCCCGTTGCCCAGGCGATGGTGCCCGTGGGCACTTCCTCCTGCGTACAGGGGACCGCGTCTAGCAATGGGCACTCAACCCCAGCCCCGATCCCTGACGACTGCCCTGACTGTTAGCTCCACCCGGCCTTCAGGGAAGCAGGACCATGGACAGCAGCCCAAAGCTGGTCCTGGACCGCAAGGATAAGGACTCTGTCCAGCTCTGTGATTGACACAGCGCCCTGAAGCCAGGGTGGAGAGGGAGATTCGCAGGCAAAGCAAGGAACGCTTGTGGTTTCCCGGGGAGCAGCCCTGGCCCCCCTTCCCTCCGGAGTGAAGGGAGCCTCCTTCTGCCCCTCGTCCCCGGGCATGCTGTTCCCAGGAGTCAACGTGGTAAGTAGCACAAGTGGGTACCTGTTAGGGAGAGCAATCATCTCACAGATTGCTCTCCCTTTCCTTCACTTCAGAATCCTTCTCTGAAACAAAGGCACGGGTCCCAACGAGCCACGGCTGCCAAGCAGGAGGCACAGGCGCCTCCGGATCTGCATCTGGACCAGAGCCGAGGCCAGCCCCTCACTCACCTGCTGGCATCCAGACCCTCTTCACCCAGCGTCCCCTCTGCATGTCCTGTGAGACTAACGTAACAACCTCACAGCAACGTCCATGCTTTCACAAGATCGTCTCCTCTAAGCACATTTCTAGGCATGGAAATGTGAAGTTAAAAGATTTTAATATGTTTGTCACTTACAATATATTTATCAGTGGTTCCCAGGAATTTGGGGGGTGGTGAGTGATGAACAGGCAGAGAACAGAGGATTCTTAGGGCGGAGGAAATACTGGTGATGTTATAATGGTGGATACACGTCACCATATATTTGTCCAAACCGAGAGAACGTACAACGCCAAGAGTGAACGCTAATGTAAACTGTGGACTTTGGGTGACAGTGCTGTGTCAGTGTGGGTTCATTGACTGTAACAAATGCACCCCCCGGTGAGGGGCGTCGATAATGGAGGAGGCTGTGCCGGTATGGGGGCAGGAGAAATATAGGAAATCTCTGTGCCTTCCCTCAATTTTGCTGTGAACTTTAAACCGCTCTAGAAAATACAGCCTTATTTAAAAACAAAATCATTTCTCAGGGCCAGCATGGGATGGGAAAGGACAACCTGTCTGTGCCCCTGACATGTTCCTCCGATGGGAGCAGGAAACGCCTGTGTTCAAGTTCCAAGTTTGCTTCCTACTATCTAATATAACAACAGACCAGTTCCTCAACATCTCTGAGCCTCAGTGTCCACATCTGCAAAATGGGTACAATCGGTGTCTACCCTATAGAATTGTTGTGAGAATCCAATGGAGTAAATGTGTGTATGTCCTTAAGAGCTCCTGGCATACATTTATTACTCAATACATTTGACCTTTTATTTGTCCCTATCATATCTAGGGTGGAGCCCCCAACTACCAGGCTCTCAGAGGACCTGGCCCCTCTGCCCAAACAACTCCCTGAACGGCAGTCTTCTCCGTCTCCTCCTGTAACGTACGCAGGCTCCCCTGGCGTCTGTGACAGACCTGGTGTAAGGCTTAACGCCATGGGCTCAGCAGTCCTAAACGGTGGCCATTCTGATGGCCGAACCAGTTCACTGACAGGCAGATTTCTGCCAAGTCTGGTTCCAGTTTTGATCCTCAGACACAAATCGCCTATGAAGGACCTCGGGGGGGATGAGGGAAGTGACTCTGAGCAAGGATTCAATGCAGCCAATAGTTAACAAATCATTTAGACAGTGAGGACACACGTCAAAGAGAGACATGGTCCCTGCTCAAAAATGTCATGTTTGAGAGCGGTAATGATCAAATAACAATAATTACATAGTTCCAAAGTGAGTGAGCGCTTAAGGAAGCAAAACCAAGAAAATAAACAAGAAAGCAAAAAAAAAAAAAGGAGCCAGAGAATGAAGTCCTAAAGGATGCATGGGACTGAAGCGGGCCATGGGGTAGGGGTGCAGAAAGAAGAGGCTGAGCAGGGAACTGCATGTGCAAAGGTCCTGTGGTGGGAACATCGACATTCAAGACCTGAAATGTCAGCCACGTTGGCTTCCCTGCCTCGGGGATTGCAAGTTTGTAAATAGGTATGAATGGCACAGATCAAGGTCATGAATTCCAACATCCTCCACGTATACGGACTCTTGTACAGAATCACATTTGATAAACCAGCTGGAGAGAAGTTAGTTAGGAGGGCTGGTGTAGTTGTTGCTAATAGTGTTTCAGTTGCTTTATAAAACACACGAAAAATAGTCTCTATTAGATATGACTTGTGCTAAACGTTGGAATATTGGGTTCTACCAATACAGGGGAAAAGTTGATAAAATTAAGGTCAAGGTAAAAATAAAATTACCTGACAATGTCAAACACTCCTGGGCACACCAGGTGTATCGAACAGCTCCTAAGGGGAAAGCTATTTTTACCGAATACGACGGGGCCATGGGAACACTGCCACCTACATTTTATCACACCGAGACGGAATGCCTTCCGCTTTGGTGGGCAGGTTGCTCACACTGGCTAGACTCTGGTCACATGAATACAAGTTAAAACCCAAAGTCAGCAGTGATTCACCCGCAGCTCAGCATATTGGGGACAGCGTCATCTGGGGCACCCCAAGATAGCTGCTAACTGGGCTCCCATCCCAGGATGGACCAACCAACCAAAGGACAGCTGCAGCCAGGGAGGTCGTAGCATGTTCAGGATGAAAGCCTATGCCTGACTCATGTGCCTCAGTAGTTGAGCATTGAACCAGGAGGGTCACGGGTTCAATTCCTGGTCAGGGCACAAGGGGTATGCAGGAGGCAGCCGATCAATGTTTCTTTCATCATTGATGTTTCCTCTCTCTCTCTCTCTCTCTCTCTCTCTCTCTCTCTCTCTCTCTCTTTCCCTTTCTGAAATCAATAATTAAATCAATGTCTAAAGTGGAAGCAGAAAGGGAACAGGACATCACAGACCATGTACTCAGTAGTCACTGCTTTAACTAGCATAGGGAGACATGACAATGGGCAATGGGGGCTGAGAGAACCAGCGGGGAGACAGGTGGGAAGACGTTGCTGGGTCTAAGACAGAGACCCCAGGGCAGTGACTGCAGCCACCGGCTTCGCTGGTACTCCGGGAGGGAGGGAGTCACCCACAGGGGAGGCTGCCTGTAGGTTCTAACCTTGATTCACACGGTGTGTCACCTGCACGCAGTTCATTCTATAGCTCGTTTTACTTTCTCTCAAGCAATCCATCGCTGTGTTTTTAAAGTCTCACTGTTATAATGATTAAAAACAAAAACATAAACCTTCAGCTAGAGCTAAGCAAAAATTCTGAACCTCATACCCAGATCGGGCTGTTGGCAAAGGAGAATGAACAGACAAATACCATGGTTTAGACCTGCTTTAGATTTCAGGCACTGAATCCCGTACCTACAGAACCGAGGGGTGTGGACGCCACACCCACACAGGGCTGCACCCAGCAGTCATGAGTGCACGTGGAACTGCCTTCCTCAGATGGCGGGTCTTCGGAGATAAAACCAAGCCCACATTGAACAATGAGTCATCCTGGGGCCTCAAGCCTTGCACTCAAAACTGTTGGCTTCCATGTCAGAAATGCTGCCTTCCAGTGCAATTAGCAAATCTAATCACTCACATTCACACTCTCAAGAGGTCCTGATTGGCAGTTAACAGCTTGAATATTCACAATCAAAATCAATGGAATTAATGCTGCTATTTTTAAAACATGAAAAGATACTGTACAGAAAAACAACAAGCCTCCGACTTGTGAACCTTGGTCAAAGAAAGAATAGAAATAAAAGCCAAGAATCAAGTATTTAAATGAATGATTAGAAAGAGTTATTTTGAAGTCCCAGCAAGGCTGTCTTAGGTCCTTGTTATTCTAAATGGAGTCTGTGCTCCAGATCATCTTAGAGGGAAAACGTCACTCAAATAAAGAAGGCTCTTTTACATGAAACGTGTTTAACTGGCAACATATAATTTCATTTTCAAAAGAATTAGGAGCAATTGCTGCTGAAGCCATTTTGGGGAGATGGGGAGGGGATGATCTGTCAACACTATGGGAACAGAAAGTGATGGGCCACCAAGCTTTGTTCCAACCGCTTGCTTCACAGTTCAGTTTAATTACACATTGCATGCTGTCCTGTAATTATGTCGCTGTGGAAACTGCCAATTTCCCCTCTTGGGATGTTAAAAGTTCCCTGATTTACTTTAAAGACTCAACATTGCCGCCATCAGCACCAACCTTAGTGGAAGTACGGTATTTGGCTCCTGTTCCCTTAAAATGCAGGCTGCTGGACAGTGAGAGGTCCCTTGCCTGGTCTGACATACAGTTCTGGGGCCCACTGTGAGCAGAGCCCCAAGAACACTGGTCCAATATATTTAGAAACTAAAGTCCTTTTTTCTTAGCCAGAGAATAAACACAGAATAAGAGATGAAGCACCTCGCCCTCCAGAAATCCACGCCAAGAACGGAAAGACAGCAAACACTGAGCAAATGCATATGAAACCCCTGGGAGATAGAACCCAAACCAGGAAAGACTTGATGAACTGGGAAAGGCAAAAGGCAGGTAAATGATTGAGCACCTATTATGTGCATCCAGAATTTTACAGAGGTCACTGCAGACCACCTGTATCAGTGGCCATTAACTCAAGTCCCTCAAGTACCAGACAGACAAGAAAGCAGCAAGCAGACAGACAGAATATAATAGGGAATTCTGGCACCTGGTTATTTGGAGAGAGAAAGAGAGAGCAAGCCCTGCCTACAGGCAAGTCAATCATCTTCTCATTAAAAAGACTGTGCCAGTTGAGCAACACACACCCACAGGACTGGTTTGAACTACAGCTGCAACCCCTGGATGAATCTGCAGACCCCTAGGAGGCATTGGCTCTGAACACTGGGCACAGACTCCTTGGTTTTAAAGTCGGCTCTGGCACTCCCTTAGCTGTGTGGTCCTGGGCAAACCTCCTAACCTCTCTGTGTGTCAGCTCCCTCACCTGTAAAATGGAAATACCAGCAGGGCTGACTTCGTAGGGGCGCTGTGAGAATGTATTCAAAGTGTTTTAGTATAGCTTCTACTGCATAGCAAGTTCTGGGCTTGCTATTCATGTTTATAGCAAGGAGAGAAAAGGTAAAAAGTTTCCCCAAATGGCTTTGAACGTGGGGTAGACCTTAATGCACAGAAAGACCTTCATGCTAGAAGAAGAGGGTACAAAGGTGACCTCACCTTCCCATCTCTGGAAGCACTGAAGGGAAGACTACTAATAATGCATGGTAAGTACTCAAAATATTCAAAGGCCTCAGGAGAGTAGCTTCTCTCATACGGGTCATCCCATAGCATTTCTCCTCATTACTGCACCAAAAATCAGACTTCCCGGGCCCTTTGGCGAACTGGGGTCATTCCAATATTTCTCTCAAACATTTTTTAAAAGTGTTTACTAAGTATACATCACAAGGAGGGAGAATAAAGTTAAAGGTTTAGTATAAACATACTTTAAATTTTTAAACTTTCAATAAAATAGCTATAATGAAAGAACTTGAAAAAAAATAATTCTTAGTTACAAATACCCTCTACTTTATTTATGCATTATAATTTTTTTCTGATTTGGAATAGTTTTAGGAACATACATGAGCCCTAGCTCAAAAGTGCACAAAACCATTGCAATTAATCTTATTTTTAAAGGAACTCTATGCCTAACTAATAAGCAGCAGTGCATGTGGACAAAGGGGCCAGGTTTCCTTTAGAAATGGGTTTTTCCCTGAAGTCCCTCCTGGAGGTAAATGCTGAAGGGCTCCATCACACTCAGCTCTCTCACAATGCTTCAGAGAGCGCTGAGGGAGGAGAATGGGCTGATCGCACCGAGTTCCTTCTCAGGAGGCATATGCTGCTTGTGCAATTAACAATGCATTCGGCATCAGTAAGCTCTAATTTCAGGAACACTCTCCGTCCACAAACATGAATCATTAATTCTGAATTCAATTTCCACACGGCTCGTTTTCGCACGCAACATTCCGGAGGCTATACTACACAGTCTCTCAGAAATATTAATTCACTTCTTTGCAAGCAGATTACACTCCTAGAAAACATATCTGCGCAACAGATATACACACATTACAAGCCAAATGAAACTTTTATGAAAAAAAACGAAACAATTTTCTTCCACGGCTTCACAAATCCAGGCATCAGGCTGCATCGTAAACGCCTACAGTGATATACGTCAATTACTTCTCACAAAGGCAGGGAGAGGAGATGCTTTTCTTAAGGGAGATTGCATTCCTGGCCACCATCCGCTCTCCCATCTTTTGGAGAAATGCCTCAAACCCTTTGTCTAATCAAATCACAAATAATGTTCCAGGGGAAGCCGAAGCTCAGCAAGTTGCATCTCTGGGAAAACGTGCCTGAGGTTTCTCCTCAGTCCCTTCACCTTCCCCCCAGCCCCGGAGCGCCCTCCCCGCTGACAGCTGTCAGTCTGTTTTCTGTCGAGTCCTTTGCTATTAAGAAAAGCCCATTTCGAACCAAGTGCCTGCAGTTCCCAGGGTCTGGCGCCTGTGTCAAGGGGCCCTGCTGGGAAGCACCCTTTTCCTGGGGAAGATGTGCCAGGTACTGTAGGTTTGGGCCAGCAGCCCCCCGGCAGGGCATGGTTCCAGCCAAAGGAACAAGCCCTCACATTTCCGAATGCCCCCCAGGGGTACAGTGCTCTCCTGTTTGGTGCAGACCAACGGAGTCGCCCACATTTGCATCACTAGAGAACCAGGGGCCAGGTCCCAAACCCCGGCGTCCCGTCCAGGAGCCAGCACCCCGGGAGGGACGAAGAGATGTGAGTGACAGACTCTTACCCTTCCTCATCTCCACCCCACTCTTCCCGCGACAGACACCTCTTCCCCACGCTCTACACTGAGACCTGGTCATCCTGGTCACTGCTCACCAGTTCTCGTCCCCTTTGTTCACATCCTGCTCCACCTCAGCCTGGGGTGGCTGTACCCCATCCCCACTGAATCTGGGCCCCTAGCCCTGAGGACAGGCGACAGGTGTCGGCACGAGCCCAGGACCTCCAGCGGGACAGCCCCGAAGGGCAGCCTCTCTGTCACGGTCCCTGCGCTCCCCTCATCCTCACCTCCTCTTCCCCACACCTGCACGGCCCATCAGCAGGGGCACCTGCCCTTCTCCTCCACAGCTCCCCGCTGCTCCGTGCTGGCTGCTGATCTCACTGTGTCTCCAGCAGTGGCCAGAGGTGGTGCCTGAGGGAACCCTGGCCCCTGCTCGGGCGTGTCAGAGTGAGGCCACGGTTCCCACTCTCCCCGGAGCCAGGCCGGGTTTGGTGGAGAGCTCATTTCTGTCCTTGGTGCTGAAGCCTAAGAGCTTCTGTCATAATTAGCTATTGAACCACATACACCCGTTTCCCAGTACTACTGTATTTTTTAGAAATATACTTTTATTATTGGTTTTATTATAGAGAGGAAGGGAGAAGGAGAGAGAGAAACATCAATGATGAGAGAGAATTTTTGATCGGCTGCCTCCTACACGCCCCACAATGGGGATCGAGCCTGCGGCCAGGAATGTGCCCTGACCAGGAATCGAACCTGGGACCTTCCGGTTTATAGGGTGATGCTCAACCACTGAGCCACCCCGGCGGGGCTGTACGATTGCCTTTTTCAATGCCATCCCATGAAAAATACTCAGAGGTGGGAAGCCTTTACGGCACTGCCCCTGGTGGGTTTCATTTCATTTTAACTTTCACTTCACTGAGGATGAAAGGCCAAGGCTCTGGGGGGCGCCTCCATCCCTGTGAGCTTGAAAGTCAAGTTGAGCGGGAAGCCTGTGGCCGCGCGGGCTGGGAGCTTACCCGGATGTAGGCGTCCTGGTGCTGCTTGGCGAAGTAGAGCATGTTGTCCAGGGCCAGCATCCCCGGGGGCGTCTGGGTGAAGTCCATGGCGGGGTTGACGTGATTCTGTGATGGAAACACAAGGTTAGATCGGGTTAATGCCTCAGTGGACCCACCAGCCAGCAGAAGTCTGCGGTCCCACCTCAAGACCGAAGCATCACAAGGCGAACTCCAAAGTAGCCATGTAGGAACGCGCCTATCTCCATGGAAACCTGTTGGGCAGCAGGGGGAGCTTCTATCTCAGGGGCAGTGACGCCATCTCTTTCACCCCGGTGAGGACACTCAGCTGAAGATCCAAGTACAGGATTATCCTCAGATGTAACACTGAGGGACGAAGGAAATCCAGAACCACTGTGTGTCTGGGAGCTGTGCCGTGGTGAAGCCAACAGCATTTGGGGGAGAAAGAGCTGGGACGAAGCCACATGTCGGCCATCAGCTATTCACTCTGCACCTTTACTTCCTCATCCGCACACATGTGCCCACCCGGCCCAGGGACTCTGTGAACTGTCCAGGGTTACAAGCGCGCAGGCCTTGGGCATGGACACGGGATAGAAAGCAGCTGTCCCCGGGGTCCCCTCATTGACCTGCGCTCACTGCAGTGTGACAACCAGGAAGACAACGCCATTCTCCCAGGTTCAAGGTCACCCACAAGCCTCTTGTCCAAGGAACAAACCACGCCCCACCATTAACCCTCAGACAGGACCACGCCCCCCAGTCCTGAACATGCATATACAGATGGTGAGTGGTTTAAGAGAACTTTTTTGTTGTTGTTGTTAAATACCTGAAAAAGCAATGTTAAAGAGGCATTAAAAACCCTGCTTTCATCTCAGGACATAGGCAATTTGTGTGAACTACATATTTGTGTTTTGTTCCTAAATACTTGTGAATGAGCAGCATGGCTCTCTGAATTGCCAGGACATTTTGGTTCCCTGTAGTTTTTCTTCCTCAAGATTCAAACAACCCAGGCTCCTGTGCCTTCTGTGAGAGAACACGGACGCTGCCTTCCCGTGCTCCGGGAATGTCTGAGAAGCCATGTGCTGAGCTGCAAACATCTGAAATGCCAGCAGGGCGGCGCTGCCTTTGGCCACGGGTCGTGTCAGAGCTTCCCCGCCCGCCCTCTTGGTGCGTCACTGGAGGGACTTTGTTTTCATTCAGCATTTTATCCCGACTCATTTATTCAGATGTTGGAAAGTTTTAAAAAACAGCCAAGCACCACTTATAGTAAGAGGGACAGATCTCATAGAATAAATATAATTATATCAAAAAGGCACTTCACCGGACACCTCAAAGACAGGGGACTTCGGCTTTCCCCTGATGTTCACGGAGGAAGTAAGGTTTGTGTTCAATAGCGGGGAAATCAAAATGCTGGGCATCATTGATCAGAGATTTCATCTAAAGACAACGTGTGATGAAAGACTGTAATACCCTCAGTCCTCCAGAGAGCAGCGGAAGGTCTGGCACCACACACAAATGTATTGTTGTGACTTGGGAACACTAGACTCCGTGAACACAAGTAACGTCTTCGGAAGTTACTGTGAGCTGAGCCCTTTCCGGTCATCCGCGCTGTCGTCTCACCCAGCACCCAGGCGGTGGCCTACCTCCCCACCGGCTGAGGAGGAAGCCACAGCGCCATCTGCAAGTCGGGCGCATTTGCTTTGGTGCCGCTAGCATTTCGATGCTACACAGACTGAGGACAGCTGACCTGAGAAAAATGTAGGCTGCCCAATATTAGCTGCCACCCAGCATGGGCCCACCGACGAAGAGGAGTGTGCCCCGTGGGAGAGGAAAGTATGGCGATGATTTCAGACCTGTTTCTAGTGTTGGTCACTGAGTCTATTCCAAAAATAAATACACAGCCGAAGCCGGTTTGGCTCAGTGGTAGAGCGTCCGTCTGCGGACTCAAGGGTCCCAGGTTCGATTCCGGTCAAGGGCATGTACACTGGTTGCGGGCACATCCCCGGTAGGGGGTGTGCAGGAGGCAGCTGGTCGATGTTTCTCTCTCATCGACGTTTCTAGCTCTCTATCCTTTTCCCTTCCTCTCTGTAAAATATCAATAAAATATATTTTAAAATTAAAATTAAATAAATAAATACACAAAGAGGAAACCAAATGACAGATTAGTTTCTCTGGATCCAACTGGAACAGCCCCCAAAGCTACGGGTGGCAGGTAGTGAAGCTGACCCTGGAGAATGTTTCATGGCTCCAAAGCCATCAGTCTTGCTTGCATTTATTCCCCGGGACCCCTCAAAGCCTCCTCCTATCAGCCGTTCCCCCTTATGCACACCTGGGGGCCAACAAATAGGGCGCCACTGATCTCAAAAGGTCTTGGGAGTTAAATAATATAATTTAATTTTAGGGTTCTTTAAAAAAAAAACAAAAAAAAAAAAACATGTGGCTATTTAGCAAATAGTCCCAATAAAATAATGCCTGTGTGAGGCCATGAATTCTGCAAAGAACCTTCATGCACTAACTCTTGATCCTCCAAGTAGACTCGATTATTATTCTCCCATGACAGAAAGGAAACTGGGGCACTGGGTGTCTGGGGAGCTTGCCCAAAGTTTAGAGCCGGAATTTGACAATCCCACTTAAAACTGCTTCAAAAAATAAATACCTTTGGATAAATTTAACCAAGAATGTAAAAAAGCCTATACTTGGAAAATTATCAGACACTCAAAAAAGAGAATGAAGAGGATACATAAGTGAAAGCATGTACCATGTTCATGGACAGGAATCAGCAACATCATTAAAACGGCCATACTACCCAAAGCAATCTACACATTCAATGCAATTCTATCAGGATACCAATGGCATATATCTCAGAACTAAAACAAATATTCCAAAGATGTAAATGGAACCACAAACGACCCCAAATAAGCCACAGCAATCTTGAGAAAGAACAAAACTACCTGATATCAAACTATACGACATGGCCCTGATAATCAAAACAGCATGGTACTAGCATAAAAGCAGACCTGCCGAGCAATGGGACAGAATAGAGAGCCCCAGGTAAACCCACACCGTTATGGGCAATTACTATTCAGAGCCCAGGCTTTTCTCCGGGGTTCCGGGGTTCAGATGTTGAAGTTCACAGAGATGCCCAATGCAGAGGTCCTCAGCGGTGGTCCTTGGCCGTCCACATTACTCGCTCAGGGATAATGAGCCTGCGGTCCATCCTTTTTAAGGAAAGCTACAATTTATCCACCCACCCTGGGTATGACAGACCTCTTTCTCTCTGATGTTCAGCCCACCATTCCTCTGGTCTCTGACAAATAGGCTGCTACTCAGCAGAAGCCAATTAGAAAGCCGCCGTTGGTTTTCTGGGGGCTTGCCCTACATTGGGAAGCACCCCCGCACTGCAGGTGAAAAACAAATGGCTTTGTGGTGGTGAGTGAACCCTGTTCTCGCTTTCTGCCTCTTTTTTAACTCCAGGTTCCATTTTCCCAGCTCCTCTCTCCTTCAAATTATTGCTTCCTTTCTCCCTTTTGGCTTTAACCGTCGGGGAAGTAATTTACAGCCTGGATGTTGGTCACAGGCAAACGAAAAGAATTACATGCTGCAAGACTGGGAAGCTTTCCACGCTGTGACAAAAATACTCCGAGACCCCGGCGAGACCCGCAGTCCCCGCCTTCTTATTTATGGGACGCTCCGGATACGGACTTACTTTCCTCTCTTGTTCTGGGTATTTTCCCCACCTGTCTTGAAATGGAAGCTGTGTGAGCTTTGATAAATGGCTCGAAATGTTCCCTTGTCTTACAGCAAAGCTTGTGTGCCGCTGTGCATCCTTCTGAAATGCCATTCCTCAGTTCCTGCGGAATGCTGCTCGGTGAACCGTATCAGACAGCCCCCCGCCCCGTCAGACATGGGTGCTCCCTTCCGAAGCACCAGGGCTTTTCATTTTGGGGAAATGACACCAACGCTGAAGGGAGCACGACTCTGCTCTATAGTGAGCGCCCTCATGGGGTTTGGTGCGGAGGTCTGGAGATCTGTTTCTCTTCCTATGTAGCTGGTTTTCAGCTGAATCATTTCAATGATATATCCAAGAGGGAGTTTGCGGGTTAAGACAGAGACGCGCTCCGCCTGTGCCGGGCCCTACCCCAAGGCCACTGGAGAGCTGGAACGGACCTGCAATACCACCTGGGCCGGTCGCCTTATTTTATAGACAAGAGCCAGAGCTGCAGGGTCCGAACCTCCTGGGGGGCTGGCCACAGCCCCGGTCTCTGAGTCAGGGGGCTGAGTGGAGTGGACAAGCTGCATCTAACAAATTCCCAGGGGTGCAGGTGCTGCTGGCGGGAGACCACAGCTTGAGACCCATGGGTGACTAGACCGACTCATCTGGATAACACAGGAAATACCAAAGTCAGATCGAGACCCACTAATTCCTCGGATCCTGTGCAGCACCTACCACATAGGACTGGAACCCACGGTTCCAGGAAGCAAATGCATCTTCAATAGACTTGCTGCTCAGCCCCTCGGCGCTTGGCCTCTCCTTGAGAAAACAGGCCTTTACTCAGAAAAAGGAGTGGTCACTGGGGAGCCTCTCACTTCCCCCAGGGCTCACATTCCTAACGGAAGCCACATGCATGGGTGCCTCCGGGGAGGCGGGAGGCTGTCCCCAGCCCTGAGGCCTGGCCCTGCAGCTTCCTGGCGGGGGTCCGTGTCCCACACCCCGAGCCAATGCTGAGCGACCTACGCTGCTCAGTGCCCAGGGCGAGGCCACTCCTTCCTGAGTGCGGATGAGACAAAGAGCTGAAGCCGGGGGCTCGTCAGCGGGCATGCCACGGAGGGCCTCTGAGAATTTAGGAGTTCCCGTCTGTGCAACATGAACGCCTGCATGTGCCCAACAAAGAGAAACCACCCCTAGAGCAAAGCACGCTGAGCAAATGGCCATTTCATCTGAGGAGTCAGATCCGGGATGTTTCTCGAGGCGGGGAGTTGAGGTCACTTTCTCCAGGGGCAGCAGGCCCCTCGGAGCTCTGTCCAGCTGCACACACCACCCCGCTCTCCCTCCCACCCAGAGAGGATCATGTGGGTGTTCCAGCAGACTCCCCAGAAGGCCAGGTACCAGTCCCGGATGCACCTGAACATCCGCGGGGGGTTGGGGGAAAGGAGCTGGGAAAATTCCTGATGTCCGGGCTGTACTCCGAATTCCAACTGAGGGGTTCTTGTTTGAGAATCAGGCAGCTGGATTTTTCAAGTTTCCCAGGGTCCCCCAAATCCAGCCAGGGCTGAGGACACGGTCCCCAAGTTTGAGCGTGGCAGAAGCTCCCCGAGGGGCTGTTCAGACAGGTGGCTGGGCCCGCCCCCAGCCTTTCCAGTTTGGTGGGTCTGGCGGAGGGCGGAGGACTTCCTTCCATACACGTTCCCGGCTGCTCTGCTGGTCTCTGCGCCACACTTGGAGGAACCACTGCTCTCAAGTCACAGTCACGCTACACAGGAGTGTGTGAGGGACCGATACCCACCAGCCGATGGCGCTGGAAACGTGATTCCCTGCCCAGGCTTTGGTCAGGCCTGGACTTTTCCTGAAATGTGGGCCTCACGCTGGACAGGCAGCCTCTGAGTTGGCACAGGACTGGTACTCGCTCGCCTTGCTGCCTCGCACATTTATACATCTGACTTTGTGACACACACACACCCTCCCTCTCAGGGAGTCCAGAAGCAACCTTTAGGAGTCTTTGGATTCTGGACTTGTAATCTCACTATGAGGCTCATTAAAAACCCATCGCCTGGATGACAACAAAGAAGGCATCCCATCAGGTCTGGCCCGAGGGTAGCGAGATGGTGAAAATGCAGAAAAGTACCTGCGACCAGGTGGGACCAGCACTGTGGGCATCGAGCCGGCACCCCAGCTGCCTGATTCCAACTAACCTCCCAGCTACCCAGGGAGGCAAGTGCCATTAACGAGGTAAATGCGCGACTCTTCCTACAGCGGAGGGTCAGACCTGTGACTTGTACAGGATCACCACTGGTAAGTGGGCCGTCACCACTTCCATTCTGCGGCTTCTCTTCCTCCTCAGGTTCAGAGGTCTTCGGAGAATGAGAAGGTGGGCCCCATTAGCAAGAAGAAGTTCAATTAGAGGAATGTAAAGTCTTGTAACGAGATTTTTTAAGATTCAAGAAACACATCTATGGAATAAGGGAGACCTGGCTCGTGAATAATTCATGAGCTCCCAGCTCTTCATCATTAAAATTTGATTCATTTAGGTAAAGCATACAGGATCGGCAGGAAAAAATATACCAAAGATGCTAAGGGTTCAGGCCAACCTACTCTAAACCGCCTCGCACCCGCTGTGCCCCTCTCGTCTGGCCTAACACCTCAGCAGTCCGTTCCCTTCACCTCCTCGCGGCCCCCGACCTCCTACCAGGCTTGGTCTCCTTGAGTTGGTCAGCCCACAGCCAACCCTCTGGGTGAGAACTCTGGCTCAACTGAGCTCTGGGACCACCCACAGCCACCCTCTGTCACTAAGGAACCCCCTGAGGGCCCTGCCTGCTCACACTGGTGAAAGCTGAGAGCCGGCTACGCACGCAAGAAGAGTGGGTTTCACGTGGAGGTCAGCAGGCTCTGACACGTGGGTTCCCTGAACAAGAGCAGATCAAAGACACAGGAGGTCCCACTGACCGGCCCCAGGTCAGGCCAGCTGGACACAGCACAGGGTTCTGAGAGCCATGCCATCACCAGCTCCTGGTGCACAGGAAACCATTCACCAAAGGGAGGCCAGGAAGAAGCAGCAATACCTGGGCAGAAAGATACGTAAGGCCTGGCCGGCATGACTCAGTGGTTGAGTATCGACTTATGAACCAGGAGGTCACAGTTGGATTCCTGGTCAGGCCCCATGCCCAGTGTCAGGCTCAATCCCCAGCGCGGGGCATGCAAAAGGTGGCGATCAATAATTCTCTCTCATCATTGATTTTTTTTTCTCTCTTCCTCTCTGAAATCAATAGAAATACTATCTACACTAATGAGAGAGAAAGATGAAAACTGACCACATCTTTGTGATGCCCATCAGCCAATCAGGAGTATGCAAATTAACCCAACAAAGATGGCGGGTTAATTTGCATACACAGGTGCCTGCCGAGCGGCCAGGGGCGGGGCAAGATGCAGGCGTTCTGCACTGCCCCAGCCACTCCGGGCCTCTGGTCAGCACGGGAAGGCGGAAAGGCAGCTCCCAGCCTGAGCGAAAAGGCAGCGCTAGCAGCCGGGGAAGGAAGGCCCATTCTTACATGAATCTTCATGCATCAGGCCTCTAGTATATATATATATGAAAAGCTGGAGAATACAGAGATATTTAGCCCTGGGGGTAATAAAAGGGTGAGTTCTGTGTGGGAGGGAGGGGTTGGCGGGAAGGGGGCGGGCCTGGGCAACTCCTGTCTGTAGGCGTCTGAAGAATTATTGTCATTCTGCTCAGCCACAGACACAGGATGAGCAGGGAAGTGCCGTCCTCAGGAACACAGGGGCGAGGATGGCTCAGGGCAGGAATGCTGTGCCCAGGACCAGAGGGCGAGGCCGGGATGGGAAGACCTGGGTGCCCTGAGCCCTGGTTCCTTCCTCTTCCCATCAGAGGGTGCTGGTGTCTACTGCCCTGCGGGGCCTGGGGGAGACGGTACATTCCATCCAAAGAAGAACTGAAAACAAACGGTGCTTGCCCTCAAGGTACGTCTGTCTCAGAAGAGAGTTGGTCAGAGCCTCAACAATACAGCTTGGAAGTGTGCAGACAGACACACACACACACACACACTCATAAATTGCTGCATGCAAGGGAAGATCTCACCCACCAGCCCATTCTGGGTTTGGCGCACATTTCCTTTGTTAAAAATGACGCGCCTTTTAAAGTTACTCTTAAGGTCGGAGAAGGCCGTGGAAACGAAGCCCTGTGCAGGGTTCCTGAGCACCGGCCGCCCTCCCTCAGGGTCTGGCGGAAGCAGGGTGGACTGAGCGCGGAAGGAGAGGGTGGGTTTCAGCGCTGTTTATTCGGGATGTTGATTTAGTAGTCAACACAGGGAGCTGCCATACAAACTCAATTAAGAAAGGCCTTGGGACTGAGCTCCTTTCGAATGAAGCTGGTTATGTTTTTTTAAGCTTTCATGAATAATGAAGCAATGCTGTCAAGGTTTATAAAGATATCTGCGCCTCTCCTGCCAGCTGAGCCCCGCAGGATTCGGAATAATCCGGGCCCCGTGGCTCATGCTCGCCACGTGGGCTCTTTCTTCCCTTCACCCCCAGTTCCTTTTCCTGCCACCGCACTCAGAACCCCTTTTCCTCCCCTCTGGTCACGAGAACAGGATGTGAGCAGCCCAGTCACGCACAGTGGGTTCCTCGGTCTCCCCGTGCCCCAGCCCGGGGAAGAACACAGGCGAGAGGGCCATTAAGGGACCCAGGGCATGCCCGGCTGGCCTGGCTCAGTGGCTGAACTGTGACCTATGAACCAGGAGGTTACGGTTCAATTCCTGATCAGGGCACATAACCGGTTGCGGGCTCATCATCAGTAGGGGCGCGCAGGAGGCAGCTGATCAATGATCCTTTCTCATCATTGATGTTTCTATTTCTCCCTCTCCCTTCCTCTCTGAAATCAATAAAAAAAATTTTTAAAGGACCCAGAGCATGTGTTCCCAGAGCAGACCTTGCTGACCCAACGGGCACCATGCCCTCCAGCCAGCACAGCCCCCAGGCCGGCTGGGGAGGTGACACTACTGCCCTGTGGGTGAGACCTGTGACCTTGTGACCTTGTGACCGCGGAGCTGATCCTGGCACAGCGGCTGCAGATGAACTCACAGAAGATCAGAAGTCACTGTGGCCTCTCGGTTGGGGCAGCGGGAGAGGGGGATGGTGACCCCCTAATCATGGGAGGAGCAGCTGACACCCGCAGCACTCCTGGGTGCCAAGGACTGCTCTAAGGTATTGCTCCCCAAGGTCCGAATCCAGCCTGCCACTTATTTCTGCACAGTTGGGAATCTCAGGTGTTTTCTTTATACATTTGTATTATTCTTTTTTAAATAACCCAAAGAAGGAGAATACGTGACACATGAAATCCGAGTGTCGATGTCCAGAGGAAGCTTTGAGGCCCGTGCATTTACGTGCTGCCCGGGCTGCATCCTCCCGTGGCCGGAAGCTAAAGTATTACTGCCGGCCTCCCCCAGGAAAGCCTCTGCTCCTGTTCCCAGCACGGTCCTCAGGGCCACCCCGAGACGAGGCGGACCACGTGAGAATGTCCGGGCGGCTCCGGGCAGGCAGGCCTCCTGCAGGTGTCAGCGCTGCGCTTCCTGGATACACGCTGCAGGGCTTTGCAGACCCTGACACTTTCCTGGGCACATCCCAGGCCCTGCAGGTGTGATGGGGAAAGGGGAGTAGGCAGTGGCCTCACTCCTGACCCAAGGCCCCCCTGGTGTCGGGGGCCCCTCTGTCCTGCTGACCCCTGCAAACCTCACAGCGAGAGGGAAGGGAGAGAGGAAGCACCAGCTCAAAGGAAAAGCATCTGGCCCCCAAAGGCCCTGAGAAGCCCACCCCTGCCCCTCTCCCGGGCCTCTGTGACATCAGCGGGAAGACGGAGAGGAACGCTGTGAACAGAGCCAGCCCCGGTGAGCCCGGGAAATCAGCTGCGGTGACACGCTCCCTCTGAGGGGCCTCCTGCTCCATTCTGAAAGCCCCAGCTCAGCACCTGGTCCTGGCTCAGGCCTGGTTCCCCTCAGGGCACCGCTGGCCTTGAATTCAGCTCCAGTGTCATCAGCGTGAAGTGTAACTTCTTTCAGGCCCCAAAGATCAAGTGTCTCAGCCCCCTCTCAGCCCTGCACTCACAGAGCTCCCCAGCACTGGGCTCAGGGGGCTCCTTCCTCAACTGTCTCCCGCCCCCCCCGCCCCCCGGCACCAGACAGCGCCAATTAAAGAAGCAAAGCTGCCCTGGCCGGTGGGGTGGTTCACCTGGCTGACCCAAGCGCTGAGAGGCGGCCGGTCCAGTTCTGTCAGGGCACACGCCCGGGTTGTGGGCTCGATCCCCGTAAAAGCGGTACAAGAGCCTAAACTGGTTTGGCTCAGAGGTAGAGCATCGGTCTGCAGACTGAAAGGTCCCAGGTTCGATTCCGGTCAGGGGCATGTACATTGGTTGCGGGCACATCCCCAGTAGGGGGTGTGCAAGATGCAGCTGGTCGATGTTTCTCTCTCATCGACGTTTCTAGCTCTCTATCCCTCTCTCCTCCTCTCTGTTAAAAATCAATAAAATATATTTTTTTAAAAATAAGGGGGGTGCAGGGGGCAGCTAATCCTTTATCTATCTCTCTCTCTCTCTCTCTCTCTCTCTCTCTCCCCCCTTTCCTCCCTCCCTCCCTTCCTCCTTTCCTCCCTCCCTTTCTCTCTCCTCCTGCTTTTTTCTCTCAAAAATACAATATAAAAAAGCACACGGGGGAAAGAAGTCACCTGAAGACCCTGGGGACAGCCTGCCTTCTGCAGCTGCCTGCACTGAACCATGGAAAATCCCAGTCCCGTCCCAGACAGCCCCTTGTGCTATTTATAAAGACTCTGGCAAAGCAGACTCGGTAGCATCTCTCATTTTTCGCTCTTTTATACATTCAGCAACATTTCACCTGACTTCCAGGTACTGAGTTACGTAAGCTGATGCGGCACCTGGAATATTCTGTTAATGCAAAAGCGGTGGCCCTGAGCCACTTCAGAGAGGAAGCACTTTAATCGCCATCTCAGGAAGACGGCATCGGAACACTGGGCAAGGTGATCAATGCGATGTTCAAATAACGGGAGTTTCCTCTTCACCATCTGTGTGTGTCTCAGGGAGGGGGGGGGGGGGGCTAATGCATGAAGGACTGGGCAGTGGGAGGGTAATCTGAACTAAGATATTCCCTGAAGGACAAGGGGGTGACTCCAGGGACCACTACCCAGATGGTGGAGAACTTAGAAGACCCCACTCTTGGCACTTAGGGGAGACACAAACATCTGCGCCCAGGAGGCCCCGTGAACCCAACTCCAGCTCCACCTGGAATCCCACAATTCCCTGCACAAGTCCCGCTCCAATCCCCAGAACTGTCTCATCCCAGGGTAGAGTCACTTGCTGATCACCCTGGAATCACGGGTCAAAGGACAGCTCAGGGACCGCCTTTGAACTTGGTCAACATGAATCACCATGCCCTCAGGTTACTAAGCACAACCACTGAGCACCCCATCCGTCCACAACCCCCTCTCAGAATGACCAGTCGGAGCTCTGCTTCACTTCAGAAATGTAAACCCTGACCAAGTAAAATTTTCAAAAATGTAAAAACACAACTCAAAAAATGATTTGCTCAACCCTGTAATGAAGAAATCACCAGCATTTGCAAACAACACTTTTAGGATCCCTGGGTTATTACACAGCTGGCTGCTGTCCCTCAGAGCACTGCGCCATTTGCAATGAGCCTCCTACTGGACCACCGACAGGGAAAAACCTACATGAGAACCATCGCTTCCCAGGGTCTAGGCTCGAATAACTGTGAACAGCCAAGGCCAACAGGATTTAATCCCTGAAGAACTGAGTAATCCTTGGTAAGACCTATTTTTTAGACCTTTTTTTTTTATTTGTTCCAACATGACATTGAGTGGATGTGCCACCAGACATTTTACTTTATTTTTTCCACTTTTGAGTAATATTTTAAATTAGTTAGTTAGAGAGAGAGAGACAGAGAGAGAGAGAGAGAGAGAGAGAGAGAGAGAGAGAGAAGTTGGTTGTTGCACTCATTGATCGACTCTTATGTGTGCTCTGTACAGGGATCAAATGAGTACCTTGGTGCTGGGATGATGGCTAACCAACTGAGACTGGCTAGGGATGAGTAATTTTCCATAGGAACCTACTGACTAAAATTTCAAATAAGGGAAAACAGCTGTGGCTGGAGCCATGTTGGTTTGCAACTACAGATTTTTTGGATGTTTTCCCCTTTTGTAGTTAGAAGATGAACTTTTTTTTAATTAAGTATATTTTATTGATTTTTTACAGAGAGGAAAGGAGATAGTTAGAAACATCAATGAGAGAGAAACATCGATCAGCTGCCTCCTGCACACCCCCCACTGGAGATGTGCCCACAACCAAGGTACATGCCATTGACTGGAATCGAACCTGGGACCCTTCAGTCTGCCGGCCGATGCTCTATCCACTGAGCCAAACTGGTTAGGGCTCAACCTTGAATCTTAATTCTGCATTTTTTAGAGTAAACCAAATAGCTGACTCATTAGCCTTTGTAACCCACCACTCACATACTCAAGCTGACTGCCTCTGAGTGTTGGATAAAGAATGGATGTCCACATTTGTGAGCACACTGAGGAAGGGAGGTTCGCACTTAACAATCTGAGACGTTTCAACATCTCAGCGCTGAGTGTCCAAGCTCAGGGTTCTGAGTGGTGAGCACTGCAACTGCCCACAATCTCAAGGTCGCTCTCACCTGGAAGGTGAGCAGGTCTAGAAATTCCAGTTTAGTTAAGGAGAGTAGGAATTACTATTTCACCTGCCACCCACTCTAAGGTGCACTGGTCTTCATATCCTAACAGTTCTAAATTCGTGTCAGATTTCACCATCAATAGCATCTTTCAATTGTTCTCAGCGGACATCAATCACAAAGTAATTTTCGTTTGAGAGGGCAGACGCCTATATAATATTATTGACCGATTTCACCCCAATCAATTTCTCTAAAACGCACCAGCATCACACAGCAGGAGGAGGATCAGGGTCTGGAATAAAACCCTGAAACAACAGGAGAGCAGCTGTTCCCCCAACACCATGGGTGTGGGGACCTCTGGTCTGCGGTGGGGGTCAACCCGCTGGGCCACCCCTCCTCAGCCCAGCGGGGCTAGGGGTGTTAGGTCTGCAAAGGGGCAGTGGAGCTGCTAGGAGCTCAGCACCAAGGGCTCATCATTCCTCTTCAGGTTCTTTTTAAACCCTGTTACTAAACTGTTTGCCAACACACAGACCCTGAGGAGCTGAGGAGCACGTGACCGGAAGAGCTTGGCCCCATGGCTAGACGTTCAGAAGTGAGACTCACCTATGTCCTTGCCTCGCTCTTTCTTCCTCTGTGTTTACAGGTGTGACATGAGGTACCATGAAGTCCAGCAGAGCTCATTGAACAGATAAATTATTTTAAGAAATACTTGAATAATAGGAAGATTAGGTTTTGTGATTTTTAGTTGTACACAAAACGCGTGTTCACCATCACTGGCACCTCGGACAGTGAAATTTGGGCACACACGTGGATACAGTGGCAGGAAGCTTGCCCGGGAGCTTCTGCCTGAACGTGTGATGTTGGCTACATATAAGCCGTACGTTCCTCGCTACGCGCACGCCTTGCTTTCTCTCTGACCCACCTCACCCCGACGGAGCATCATAAGCTGCACACAGCAAAGCGGCTCCTGAACCCAGGAGATCCGGAGCGAGGACTGAAAGTCAGGAACTTGGGCCCAGTGTTTGCTTCTGGGGAGGAGAAAGGGTGAAGGGAACCCTTTATCACTTTTTTCCTTGGCATCTTTTGAATTTTGCACTATTATCTGTTCAGTGTTTCAGTGAAGACATGGTTTACACAAAAGCTCGTCATTCAGGAAAACGCGTTTTCACCACAGAAGAGACAAGTCAGAGGACAATTAAAAGAGCCTCCGCGACCACCCTGTAGGAAAGTTCTCGAAGCGGGAGCCGCGTTCTGGGGACTTGGAGCGAGTGTAACATCCGGAGGATAAGAGAAGCCTGCTGCGTGCAGGGAGCTTTCATTTCAGGTGGCTTTTCCTGCCGACTTCATTTCTGTGTCTCCTCTCCCTTAAAACTAGAAAGGATTTGAGAGTAGAGAGAGAATTTTCTATATTTTTATTAAAAACAAAGAGTGTTTCATGCTGAAATCCTTTTCGGAGCCACTTGTGAGATTCTGGAAAGGAGCGTGACTCTCAGTATCTAGTAAGTGCTCTCCCCACCCCTCCAGGGCCTTCGCCAGGTGAGGGGGACCCCCCCACACACACACCCCCCCCCCCGCGCCATCATTCACAAAGGCTGGGCTATGGAAGCAACCCCCACTCAAGCTCAGCTTGCTAAGGCCGAGACTCGCTTAGAGAAGAGAAAGCTTGCCTTTTACGGGGCCTCTCTCGCCTGTGGACTCATCTGAGAACCCACCCCAAGCCCAAGTGCGCACACAGCCCCTGCTCCGGGGCTTTCTTGTTGCGCGAAGAGGAACCGCGGTGAGGGTGGGCGCGGGGGGACTTGTAGGCCAGCTACAAGGCCTCCCTCTCACTGCCCTCCTCCTCCAACAGAAGAACCGCTCAACACTGGTTTGAATTCCCTTAGCCCGGGCTCAGAGGATGAGAGGTGAAGAGGGACAGGGTTTGGGCTGAGCTTTGAGGAGGCACTGCCCATACATAGCCCATGCCAGTAGGTGGGAAACTGTGTGAAGATGCTGCCCCCTGGTGGCAGGTGAGGCAAGCAGCGCAGCACAGCAAAGAGGAGCTTCTGGCCCTCTCACGCCCCTCTCACGCACGGTGTGCCTTACCCGCTGGCCAATCTTGCCGGGCATTTCACGTAACAACCCCGCAGCTACCGCACTCCGGGCTCCCTGAGAGCGAGGAGGAGGCGGCACAGGGGGCCCCAGGCGGGGTGTCTAACAGGAGGCCCCCTCCGCCTTCGCCGTGGGAAAGGTTAAAAGCCACTCCCCAGGCAGCTGAAGGCCTCTGGCCTGGCCCCCCTTTCCCATCTGCATTCCTGAGCGCCTGTCTCCGTGTCAGAGGGCTGCAGCGGCTTGGGCAGGACACAAAACCGCCACCGGACCCCGGTGCCACCGAGTCTTCACCCTCAGCATCTTCAGACGGGAAGCCGTCCCAATTCCGTGCAACAGTATGCCCGGCCCTCAGGATTAGAATCCTTCGTTTAAACAACACAAGAATTCAAACAAGGTGGCGAGAAACAACGTGGATAACACGCCAATTCATGGAAAGCAGGAAGAATTTTAAAATGGGAAGTACAAATAAAACTCCAAAGGAAGGTTTCAAAAATGTCCGTATGTTCTGACAGGAGCCGAATTATCTCTGCTGAGGAAATAATCCTAAATGGGGACAAACAGTTCTACACACTATGTTCACTGAATCCCTCTCTCTCTCCTTCTTTCTCTCTCTCTCTCTCTCTCTCTTGACAATATATGGTTTTAAATCCTTAAGAATGCAAAAGAACGCCTAAGCGAATTACAGTCCGATCCCTTAATGAGATGTAGCCACTACCCATGACTTGATTGAGGTTTGCTGGTGACATGGAAGCGATACGAAATGGACCCTCCCACATCCTCCAGGTGAAGGGCAGAGCTCATGGGAAGCCGCAGAGGAAGTTTATTGACCAGAGGCTGTGCTGGCCTGGGGGGGGGGGGGAGAATGGGTGGGAAGGGGGTCCCAGTCTTCCTGCAGCTGCCTGTGACTTTGCTTTGGTCCTTCACAACACCCTCTCCTCTCCAAACAGAGATGAGCTCACTGGGTTCGCAGGAAGAAGTCTCGTTTAAAAGTGAGGTACGCACCCGAAGAGGGTCAGAGGCACCCCTTTCCTTCTAAGTTGTCTGGGAACCAGCTCAGGAGGCAGTCACCTCTCCATGGAGAGCTGCAGGTCCCCGAGTTCACGGAAAACGGCCTGCCCTGCCTCTCCCCTTCACAACGCACAAGCCACGAGTGCGCCAGGACGCCCAGGGGGACAGTGCTTGCATAAGCGCGTGGTGCTATTCTCAGACTGGTGTCTGTCCCTTCCCCTGGGGAGGTGTGACAGTCTGCCTACGCAGACGAAATGCCAGGCCCAGAATTAGAAACCCACGCCCTGAAGCCAGGCCCGGCTCGGCGCCTCTTCCTCAGGCCCGGGACGGTCCGGTCCAGGTGCGTCCGTCTGCAGACACCTCCCGCCCGCGTCACGCCACCCAAAGCAGGGCCATGTGAGGCACTGCCCTTCGGTGACTGTGGGGGGAGGAAAAGAACAAAAAGGCTCAGGATGGAGGATAGAGTCGGAGGGCGCCCCCTCCCGGGGAGCTGGTGGATGGCTGCGTCCTTCCCGGGCCTGAACCGGCGCCGCCCCCCTGCCCGAGGCCCAGAGGAGCCGGCACTGACCCAGGTCTCCTCGGACCCGGGTATGGCTCACAGGGCAGATCCCCGAAGCCGGGCAGCGGCAGCAAAGCACAGGGAGAGGCGCGGGCCGAGTTCACAGCCATGGGCACCGGGGCCCTGACGCCGCCAGGCCAGGCCCAGGGCGGCATGGAGAGCTGTGTGCAGGGGGAGCCACCCTGGATGGTACTGTCTGCAGCGGGGGGTGGACTCTCCTGGATCAACGCTGTGGCTCTGAGCGTCCCCCCTTCAGCAAATTCCCACGGGCGAGGCCTGTGACAGCAGCACCCTGAGGACCGACTGAGTCAGCGATGGGCCATGCTAGCTCTGAGCGGCAGAAAGGCAGAAGGCAAGGGAACCCTGGGGGTGTAAGTGCCTGCCCTGCTGAGCAATGGAATGACCTGGAACCCACGGGCTCTGGCCTGGCGGCCCCCAGGGTGAGCGCCCGTGTCGAAGCTCCTGTTTCTGCTCTGACCCAGCCGGTCATGGAGAAGGACGAGGTCCATCATTCAGGGGGACACGCAGCCCCAGGCTCATCACAGCCACCGATCCCAGTGGCAGTGGCACGAGTCAGAACGTACTAACGCTGTCTCGGTGCCAGGCGGGTTTCTAGCAGCGTGGCATCTGTTAGCCCGTTCATGTCCATCACGAGGCCGGGTGAGCTCTGCTCCTGCGCCCGCCTTGTTAATGCAGAGGCTGCAGCACAGAGAGGTCAGGTACACTGTCCAAGGCCACACAGCACAGAGCCGGCCGTCACACCTGGGGAGTCCGCCCACAGGCGTGCTCGTCTCGAATGGAACGGGCTCTTTCACACGTTACAAAGCCCGTGGCCCCTACGCATCACCGGGCACCTGCTGGGTGGCACCCGTCAGCTCCAGGGCTCTGGGTACAAAGGAAGAATGCCGAAGGTGTGCACAGCACACTGAGGTTCATATCCACACTCTTGCCCGGCCAGCATGGCGCAGTGGCTGAGCATCGACCTACACACCAGGAGGGCACCGTTCCATTCCCAGTCAACACAGGCCCAGGTTGCAGGCTGGGCTGGGTCTCCAGTGTGGTGCCTGCAGGAGGCAGTCGATCGATGTCTCTCTGTCATCAATGTCTCTATCTCCCTATCCCTCTCCTATCCTCTCTGAAATCAATAAAATTATATTTTAAAAAATAATTAATAGTCTTGAGTAAGTTGCCTCTTTCTGACACAGCTATGTTTGCTTTTCATCCTCACCTAAGGATATGTGTGTGTTTTTTATTGACTTTTTAATTTTATTTTTGAGAGAGGGAGGGGGAGGGAGGGCAGGGAGAGATTGGTTGCTTCCTGCAGGCGTTAGGACTGAACCCTCAACCTAGGTATGTGTCTGGACCAGGAACAGAATCCCAAGCCTTTGGTGTAGGGGAGTCACACAGCCAGAGACACACCATTTTTTAGTGAGGACAAATTTTGTGCGTTTTTTAAGCCAAAAATGGGAGGCGGGAAATTTTAGCTGGGGCAGGGTTCTTTTTAAACCTATTTAAAATTAGCCCCAATAAGCACTCCACTTTCTTAAGCGCACAAAGCAGTTCCTTATCTATATACACCTCTGAACACAGAACCGCAGAAGTGGCTGCTGAGAGAGCAAAGAGCTGAACGTGCTTCTCAAGGACCTACTCACGGGAAATACTCGTCAAGAACCAGCTAACTTCCCCAGACAGCGTGGACCCACATCCCAACAGCGCCAGTGCCCTTGGGCGCCACACACCTCCTTCCCCCAGGTCACTGCCGTCACATAACTTCATTGTGCATCTTGTCACTCCCCCAAAGTGTGATGATCTTACTGTCCACATTCAGGTGGCTTTCCCCGTTCCAGTGCGTTCTTTCCTGTTTCCATGTTTCATCAGAAGAAGGTGCCAGATGTACAGGAGAGGCCCATGTACAGGACTGCCAGGCCAGCCTGAGGAAAGGTACCGGGGACGAGCCAGGAGGTGTGGGGACCAGGTAAGACCTCGTCAGCCAGAGCAGCAGGCACGCCTGTCTCACTTAGCAGGGAGGCCGCTGGGCACGCAGGTGCTCCCAGCCCCTGTGGCCTGGGCCTGGGTGGAGGCTACAGAGCCCCCCTGCGGGGCTCCCAAGGCCCCTGACTTCTTCCTTCAACTTCACCATCTGCTGGCGGATGAGCCTGGGTGTCACCCTGGCTGGTCCTCTGAGCTCAGCTGCTCTGGTTGGAAGCCAAAGGCTGTGTTTTGGCGCCATCTGGTGGCTGATTCTGCTCCAGCGTCACTAATGACGGATTTCTCCCCGTTACATGGCGCTGGAGCGAGCAAGACTAGAAGAGATTAGGACGGGGCTTTGTATCGCAGACGGGAAGGAGTGTCTGATCAGATAGCACCAAGCACAGCGAAAATGAGGCAGAAAACAGAAGATCCGGTTCGGGGAAAGGCACATGAGTTCATGGGGACTGACTGGGCAGGGGTCACTGCTCAGCCTTCACCAAATGCTCCCCAGGGTCCCTGGAAGGGATGGCTGGGTTGGGTGCACTGGCTATGACTGGCCAGAGCTTCCTGGCAGACCCCCACCCACACTGAGCCCTCCTACTTGTGGGGCTCCAACTTAGAGAATTTTAGCAAGTGACACTGTTCTGTATGACTTACAAGTACCTACTAATTTAATCCACACAGCAAACCTATTGATAAAGGATAACCTTTATGCCCATTTAAAGATGAAGAAACTGAGACATGAAAATGTCAAGTAACTTGCCCAGGGCACTCGGCCTGAGAGTGGGAGAACCAGCAATCAACCCTGGGCAAGCTGGGTCCAGGCCCGAGCTTTATCTCGATGCAACAGCCTCATGAGGCTGACCTACTACATTTAGACTAAGATGCTTCCTCTGTGGGCTGGGACCAAGGACCAGGATGGAGATGGAGGAAGCATCTCACCTCATCACCTGCCATCTGTTTTGCACAAAAAACACAGTGACAGCACGTGCTGCATCTGTAAAGATGCATCATCACACTTGCGTAATGATGCATAATTATCTTCTGTCACTCAAGAAGATAGGAAAACCCTTTAAAATTTTTAACGTAAATCTGTGTTAATCCTTTAATTTTTTTTTTCTTGTGCTTTGATATCTTGGGTCCCAGGTTTCGCTCACTCCTTGGAGAGAGGAAGCTGCAGGAGAAAAGTGTGAACCTGGCAGAGGTCGGTTCATGAGATTTGAGGGGAAAAGCCGTCTCCACGACATAAACGTACAGGGGAAGCTGGTCCAGGCTCGTAAGTAGGAAAGACAATTAAAATCTAGGCCCACTCCACTCCCATGCTTGTTTTTCAACATTTCCCAAGATTATCCAAACCTCAGACTCTGCTGACGGGGCGGCAGGGAGGAGCGCTTAAGGAGTTAACAGGCCAGGCCCTTCCTGGTGAAAGCTCAGAGCTCTGCCCACAGCAGGGAGCTGTCCTGGCTGGACCCTGAGCCCAGCTCCAAGTGCTGCTGAAGGGTGGCCTCCAGGTGGCGCCCTCAGCCCGTGGTTCCCCACGAGGCTCCTCTATTTCTGGTTGGCCCACGGGTTCCACAGCACAGACCTCCGTGGGTCAGAGCCGCCGGCATTAGAAATCATGGCTAACTAACCTCCCAGCTTCCCAACTCGCTCACGAAGAGACTTAACAACGAAACTGAAAAGGAGAACCAAAAAAGGGGAAACCAACACTCTCTTGGTTACTGTCTGCCCAAGGTCCTTGCTTTTTCTAAAATCACTTTTCAAGCCGAGAGAGGAGGCCTCAGGCGTGGCGAAGGCCTTAGAAGCACCTCAAATTAACTTCCAGTTTTTAAAAACATGCATTGCTGTTCATAAAATACTTATGAAACAGAATGCTCAGGGAACGTGGAGAAGAAGACAGAGAAGCACGGACTGTGGGAAAGATGGACCATGTGAAGGCACATGAGCTGCCTCCGGAACTCCGTGACTTCACACAGGACCAGGGCGTGAGGAGACGGGGTTTCCTACCCCACCCCAGCTCTGAACACTCTTAGAGACCGGAAATAACCCAGACCCCGTGACAGCCCGGGTCCCTCCTTCTCTGTCCCTCACACACGAGCAGAAGGAGAAATGACGCCGAACACGTCTGGAATCCAGCTGCCTTCACAAAGCCACCAGGACTGGGGTAGAGACACAGGAAGATCTGGGGATAAGAAGCCATCGGTGTAAAGATCTAGAATTTTGCATTTTCCACGTGGTTTAAATACGCCGGAAATCAGGGAGCAGCTGAAGGAGGCGGTGAAATGGCATAGCTCAGGTGCACCGCCCACCAGGACATGGGGGCACTGGAATGCACATGTCCTGGCCGTGACATGAGCTAAGGGGGGGAAGGACGGGTGAGTTTGCAAAGCTCCCCTGGGGATTTGGAAACACCTTGCTCAACACACAAAAGTGCAACTTGGAAGACACAGGGGGTGAGTAGAATGTGAGCCCCACCCACATTCCCTTCTAAATCCCTGGAAAACGGGCCTGCCAATGAGCAGGTAGGTGAGAGCAGGGCCAGGGCCACCCACACCCCCCTCATCCACACACCTGATCATCCATACCCCTCATCCACACCCTCCCTCATCCACACGCCCCATCATCCACACACCCGATCATCCACACGCCTCGTCATCCACACGCCCCGTCATCCACACGCCCCGTCATCCACACCCCCCTCATCCACACCCCCCTCATCCACACGCCCCTCATCCACACGCCCCCTCATCCACACCCCCCTCATCCACACGCCCCGTCATCCACACGCCCCGTCATCCACAGGCCTAATCATGCACACACCCGGTGCAGGACACTCTTGCTTGGCCCACCAGTCAGAAACTGGCTGCTAAACTTTAAAAACATAACAGGTTCATCTAAAAGATCGAATGCAGTGTCACAGTTAAGACACAGGATAATGTGGAATAGAAATGATGGGATACTTCTGCCAAGCACATGGCAGACGTGAAGGCAGCCTTTGAAAGTATCCAATGAGAAAGGATCGCTAAGACTACCACCATGAAAACAGCAACTCAGACTGTGAGATGTTTTTTAAGTTTAACAGAGACCATTCAAAAACATCATCTCTCTGAGCCACTGCCGGGTAAGGTGGAAAATGCCCAAAGCAATCCGGTAACATCGGCAGCCTTACAAACATGTACCGTGTCAACGACAGGCCCACCCGTCGATCCCGCCATTAGACTCATGCGTGTGTGGAAACGGGCAGCACCGATGTTCATTACAGACTTGGTGGCAATTTCAAAGCTCT
Source organism: Nyctalus aviator (assembly GCA_036971965.1). NCBI lineage: Eukaryota > Metazoa > Chordata > Mammalia > Chiroptera > Vespertilionidae > Nyctalus > Nyctalus aviator. The sequence goes on from CM072930.1 coordinate 4,223,648, forward strand.
GGAACACTCAGGAAGGGGGCTTGGCTAATGAACGGTACTACATCCAACTAACGAAACTGCTCAGTAACGAAGCCAGCTCCCGGGAACTGGTATGAAGAGCAAAGACCGTTCCCACGAAAGACGAGGTTTCCCAAACAATGCACAAAGCATGACATCAATGTACATAAACATCAATGTGTGTGTGTGTGTGTGTGTGTGTGGTGTGTGTGTGGTGTGTGTGTGTGTGTGGTATGTGGTGTGGGAGGGAGGGTGTGAGTGTGTGTGTGGGGGTGTGGGGTGTGTGTGTGTGTGTGTGTGAGCGTGAATGTATGTGTGTGTGCTGTGTGTGTAGTGTGTGTGTGGTGTGTGTGTGTGTGGTGTGTGTGTGTGTGTGTGTGGTGTGTGTGTGTGTGAGTGTGAATGTGTATGTGTATGTGTGTGGTGTGCGTGTGTTGTGTGTGTGTTATGTGTGTGTGTGTGCGTAGTGTGTGTGTGTGGTGTGTGTGTGTGTTATGTGTGTGTGTGTGTGTGTTCAAGGAAGTAGCCCTTGCAGTTATCAAATAACGCCTGATGACTGACATCACTAGAGCCCAATCCTCCTGTGCTGTCGCTGGTGACTGAGGACAAGCTGCCAGCTTCACACCTGCAGGCCCGGAGCTCAGTCAGCCGAGGCCACGCAGAGCCGCGCTGGTGCAAACGCAGAGTGAGGCAGATCCACCCTTGGCTCAGGCTGAGTTCTGATTGGCAAAGTGGAAAAGAGACAGAGCTTGGAGACGACTTGTTAGTGTTCGCAGCAAGACAGAACTTTTAGGAAAATGTCTCTTACATCGATTTCCTTGTGCTTGAATTTCAGGAGACTCTCAGTTCAGTTCTGATATGAAATGATTGTTGTGAGTAACCCAATCTCTAACCCAATGAGTCCATCTGTCCCCCCCACCCCTCCCCCATTTCATCCCTCCTCCATTCCAGAGGGAGCCCTAGCGCCTCATGAAGCCTGACTGAGCTCGGGAGGCCCCGGCCCACCGCGTGCGGTCACACTTAATCAGAGCTGGAGCAACACGCTCTGCTCCGTATTAGTCACACTTGTGCAAGTTACTCCACGTCGCCACAGCCAGCAGGGATCTGCACGTGATCCTGCTTAAACCAGCAAAACATCTGGAAAATGTGAAAATGACTCTCAGGCACAAGCGGACCACACGCTGGGAGGGCCGCGGGCTGCGGCGGAGGCTGCGGCAGAGGCAGGACGGGCCGGGGCGGGCGCACTTACGATGAAGCCGAGTTTCTTGTAGTCCCGCGTGTACATGGACTTGCGCTTCTCCATGCTGCCGCTGCTGGCGTTGGGCTCCGGCTCCGCGTCAAAGGCGATTCTTCGAAGTTCAAAGATGATGTCCCTCTGGGCCTGTGGGCGTGGGGAGAGAGGAGAACAGAGCTGCTTCCACTGTGGGCATGACGTCCGCGGCCGTTCCCTGGGCCCAAAATCACTGCGTCCAGGAGCAACAGGGCAGACAGACAGGGGCGCTGAGTGAGGGCTCTGCACCCCTCCCGCCTGCCCCTCGCTGCGAGCCGCCCTGGCTCTGCCACCTGCTCCCTGCCACGTCCCTGGGAGAACTCTCTCCAGGGTCTGGAGTTCTTAAAGGAGCCCCCAGCACGAGGGAGGGCGCGGCTGGGGGAAGCCAGTTCGAGAACGCAGGGGTGATGTGCTGACAGAGGCACCGTGCGGGGCACAGTTTGTGAACAGCAGTCCTGCGGTGAGGGGTCCCTGCCTCCACTCAGCAGCGCCTCTGCGGAAAGAAACACTGAAATGGGGAAATGGCCCGGCCGCAGTGGCTCGGTGTTGACCTGTGAGGTCAGTGTGATTCCCGGTCAGGGCACAGGCCTGGGTCGCGGGCTTGATCCCCGGTGTGGGGCGTGGAGGAGGCAGCCCATCTGTGATTCTCTCTCATCATGACGTTTCTATCTCTCTTTCCCTCTCCCTTTTTCTCTGAAATCAGTAAAAATGTTTTTTTAAAGTAAAATAAAAACAAATAAACTGGTAGGTTTTATGTGCATTTTACCATAATAAAAAGATTTTAAATAAATAAAAGGCAGGGTTTCTCAACAGGGAGGCTGTTGGCATCCACCCGCCTGGCCCCCTTCACCAGAAGTGGTGAGTGACAGTCCCCCCCACGGAGAGGACGCCCCAGCCTCCCCATCCCGCTCAGGCGCATGGCCCCGGGCCACACAGGCAGCCAGGGCGGCCGCACCCGCCCACGTGCAGGCACATCTGCGGCCCATCAGGCCCTCCCAGGCCGGGGGGAGAGCGCCTCTCAGAGCCCCTGAAGCCGCAAATGTGCGCCGCGGCCTCCCAGCTGCTCCCGGACGCTGCCGCCCGCCCGCCCTGCCGCCCCCAGGCCCCCGGAGGGCCACGCGACCTTCGTGCACACCAGCCAGAGGCCAGGGAGAATGGCAGCGAGGGGCCCAGAAAGCGGGGTGACCTGGGCCCCCAGCTCCAGGCTGAGCCCTGGAGAATGGAAACCACTTCCTCCACCTGAGGCTCAGGCCACGCAGAGCTCCCTGGGGCCCGTTGTCTGGGAGCGTGACCGAGGCCATTGCATGGAGGGTACCAGGGCCGAGGGCCTCAGCCAGTGGCCACGGGATGTCAAGCTGGCTGATGGAAGAAAGGAAGAACACGCATGGATCTGATGCATAATGAAATAAGCCGTTCATTGTGTTCCCATCCTAGATTCACCTAAAATTTAAATCCAGTCCCACAAGTTCTGAGATGGTAATAGGTCAATCATATCATTGCTAAAAATCTCCTGGTTTCTGAGCAGCCCAAGACACATTCTCACCGCCGTGAGCCTTCGCCGCTGGGCAGTGAGCACTCACCTGGTCCTGGGGGTCCATCTTGGTCATCATCCTGTCCTCCAGGAGGTTAAAGGTCAGCACCTGCAGCACGTACAGCTGATGCGCCATCTCGTTGTTGATGGCCCGCTGGGCCCGGATGACGTGCTGGGGAGACAGAGGTAAACTGATCTTTGAAACATGGGGCTACGGTCACTCCACCCGCCCCGACCCTGGCACCAAGGTGATGCCAACCACAGGCTGAGACCTCCATCCCTCACTTCTAGCTCTCTATCCCTCCCCCCGGCCCGCCACCCCCGCACACACCCTCACTGGGCTAGGCCTCAGCGTTAGCGCTTCCCCGGCACTGAGAGCCCGCGCAAACACAGCCACGTCAGGAAGCCTCTGCCGTTGCCACTTCGCCACCCCGGGCTGGAGTCTGCTCCCCAGCCCCGCCTACACCCAGTGCGGGTCCGCTTCTGGGAGAAGTGGTCTCCCTCAGGGACTGGGGCTCCTCTGCGGTCAAACAATGAAAATTACTCTCACGTGTTCCTCTCTATCCTAGACAGCCAGGACGCCCAAAACCAAACCCGATGACACGGCACTTATCGCTCCGGGCTTTGGGTCCCAGAGTATTTATTTTGTTTGCCCTAGTAAGGTTCCTAATTGCTGATGGTCTCACTGTATTGGAACGGGCGTGTGTGTGTGTGTGTGTGTGTGTGTGTGTGGTGGTGGTGTGTGTGTGTGTGTGTGTGTGTGTGGTGTGTGTATGGTGGTGGTGTGTGTGTGTGTGTGTGTGTGTGTGTGGTGTGTGTGTGTGTGTGTGGTGGTGGTGTGTGTGTGTGTGTGTGTGTGTGGTGTGTGTGTGTGTGTGTGTGGTGGGGTGATGTGTGTGTGTGTGTGTGGTGGTGTGTGTGTGTGGTGGTGTGTGTGTGTGTGTGTGTGTGTGGTGGGGTGTGTGTGTGTGTGTGTGTGTGTGTGGTGTGTGTGTGTGTGTGTGTGTGGTGGTGGTGGTGGTGTGTGTGTGTGTGTGGTGGTGGTGGTGGTGTGTGTGGTGTGTGGTGGTGTGTGTATGTGTGTTTGTGTGCGCGCCTGTGTGGCGGGCTCACAGAACTCCAGCTGGAATCACCCGCACAGGCTTCGCTCAGCCTCTAGCTAAAGGTGAAGCAGCCGATAGGCCTCAGGAGAGCGTGCTATCTGACTTATTGTCAGTCGTGCACAGGCTGCCACGCGCGGCCTCTCCCACCGAGGTTCCGCTCATGCTTGCACACGGTGGTCTCCCTGAGGCCTCTGTCTGCCTCCGGAAGGAGGCCCAGGGAAGTGACGGCAGAACCTTGGGGTCTGATGTGTTTAATTCCAGCTAGCTCCCTCATTAGGAACCGCTACGCTCAAACTCCTAAACCTTAATAAATAAATAAATAAATAAATAAAGTTTTTATTGATTTCAAAGAGAGAGAGAGTGTGAAAGAGAGAGGGAGGGAGAGAAGCACTAATGATGAGAGAGAATCATTAATTGCCTGACTCCTCACCCCTCCCTCCCCCCCCCACACACACACACACGGGGGATGGAGCCCGCAAGCCGGGTGTGTGCCCTGACCAGGAATTAAAATGACCTCCTGGTTCCTGGGTCAGTGCTTAACCACTGAGCCGCACTGGCCAGGCTCATAAACCTTTTAAGTCACAGAGCCTCTGATTTTCTTAAATCTAAGCTTTGGGAAAGCTAACGCCATGGTGAGTGTAAATACCTGCCCCCTGAGAGGTCCCGGCGCTTCCTGCCAGAATGTTCTCTCTAAAGCATTTATTTCAGTTGTTACCAGGCGAGGAAGCAATGCCCAGGAAGGAGTTCGCTCACTGCACTGGGCTGGCAGTGGGTCTCCCTAGAGCCCTCACAGTGAATTAACGCAGGTCTGGTAGGGACTCTGCCTGTGTGTGTTGCTTCTGGCATTTTCCCCCATCAGAAGCGGGATCACCTGTCAGCGGCAAACACGCTTACAGTATGTGCACCGTCTACTCCCCCCTGCATGCAGGGACGCTCTGTGGTGGCATCCTCCGCTCTCCACATGGTCCTCTCATCTCAGGGACACCCGCCCGCCTTGGTTATAGGGCCAAGTCGCCAGGGCATGTCCGGGGTTCCCTTTGCCCCCTGCACACAGAGACCCCTCCCTCCACCCAGAGAAGCCATTCCTGTGGGAAGCCTTGCTCATTCCACTTCCATAAGCAACACGTTGCCTGTGTTTGGCTGTGGGTCCCGCCTCTCAACAACCATTGGGTGAGGGAAGTAGTTGGCCCCACCTCTCAAACACCATTGGGTGAGGTTGGAAGTGGGTCCCAACCTCAAACCCCATTGGTTGAGGTTAGAACTGTGTCCTGCCCCTCAACAACCATTGGGTGAGGTTGGAAGTGGGACTGGCCCCTCAAAAACCACTGGGTGAGGTTGGCAATGGGACCCTCCACTCAACAACCATTGGGTGAGGTTCAAAGTGGGTCCCACCCCCAAACAATCATTGGGTGAGGTTGGAAGTAGGTCCACAAGGCAGGACACAAATTAATTACAGAAATACAGACCTCTCTGAACAACACCCATCTTTAGGCCCAGCCCTTTAGACTGGTCCCGCCTCCTCCTCACTGCTCATGCCCAATCTACCCTCAATGACACGGGCAATTGTGTCATCCCAAAGCACTCTCCCTCTTCCCCATGCCTTCCTCCCCCTCCAAGGAGGCACTATGTGTCCCTCCCCCAATGCTCAGACTGCGGGAAGGAAATCACAGCCAGTGTACAGTACAGACCCTGGCAGACACCCCAGGGTCCTGGAGACCAAGGCCAACATCACCAGGGATCCACGGATAAATCGTGTTGGTGTCATGTGCCCTGATTCTGTGCAATGAGCATGCTCCACACATGTGGTGCTCTTCCCTAAACCCCAGTCTATTATGAGGAAAACATCAGAGAATCCAAAAGGCATCCTTCCAAACACAGGACCAGCACGGTGCAGCCAGACACAGCCCAGGGTGGCCCTGAGAGGGGGCGGCTGAAGAGCTTGGAAAAGACACACAAGACAATGAAAGCTGGGGCTCAGTGGCATGCTGCTTCCTGGGAGACAGCCCCCAAGCCCACAGGCCGAGTCTTTATTTTGTAGCAGATGCCACGAGGCAAAGTAAGGCCTTGGTCAAGATGTTCACAGCCTTCTCAAGGGTTTCGATCCTACTACATTACATGCACCTGATCAAACTTTGTTTACTTGCAGCCTACAGCACTCAGGCACATGGGGCCACGTGTTCAGACCATAGGTTCAAGATTACACCTCTAGCTGTTGGCTATCATAAGCTGGGACTTGCACGTGGCCTGAGAGGACTGGGTCCTCTCATCAGTCCCGGTCTTGAACCCATCCAAATGCTGTGGCCCCTCTCCACACAGCACCCTCCGAGCCCGTCAAGGTCATTAAAAACAAGGGTGACTGAGAGACACTGCACAGAGGGGGCTGAAAGCTGGGCGGGGTTCTGGGTAGATCCTCCCACAGAAAAGGGCTATTAGTGAAAGACCAGGGAAACACAAGTCTATAGTCCAGTACAAGCACGGCACCTGGGTTCACTTGTTAGCTGGAAACAACAGGAGAGACTAGCTATGCAGACCTGTGTGCAGGAACCCTATACTCACTATGCAATTGTGGGGTAAATCTAGAATCATTCCAAAATAAAAAGTTTCATTTTTAAATAGGTAATTAACAGCTCTGGCCAATTATGTTCAATGGTAAGAGCATCAGCCCAAAGACTGGTTTGTGGGTCCTGCCCCTCAAAAGCCATTGGGTGAGTTGTTATTGGTTCCCACCCCTCACCAAATATTGGGTGAGGTTGCAAGTCGGTCCTGCCCCTCAACAACCATTGGGTGATGTTGGAAGTGGGACCAACACCTCAATAGCCATTGAGTGAGGTTCAAAGTGGGTCCCACCCCTCAACAACCATTGGGTGAGGTTGGAAATTGGACACGCCCCTGAAAAAATCATTGGGTGTGTTTGGATGTGGGTCCCGCCCCTCAACAACCATTGGGTGATGTTGGAAGTGGGACCCAACCTTGAACCCCATTGGTTGAGGTTGGAAGTGGGTCCTGCCCCTCAACCACCATTGGGTGATGTTGGAAGTGGGACCCAAACTTCAACAGCCATTGGGTGAGGATCAAAGTGGGTCCTGCCCCTCAACTACCATTGGGTGATGTTGGAAGTGGGACCCAAACTTCAACAGCCATTGGGTGAGGATCAAAGTGGGTCCTGCCCCTCAACTACCATTGGGTGATGTTGGAAGTGGGACCCAAACTTCAAAAGCCATCGGGTGAGGTTCAAAGTGGGTCCCACCCCTCAACAACCATTGGGTGAAGGTGGAAGTTGGTCCCTCCCCTCAACTACCATTGTTTGAGGTTGGAAGTGGGACCTGCCTATCAAGACCCATTGCGTGAGGTTCAAAATGGGTCCTACTGTTTCCCCACAGAAGTGAGTCCCAGAACCAGCACGACTAAAACCCCCGGAAGAGACACACCATGCACCAGCCACCTCCCCGGCCCAGCACATGGCCCAGCACTCACCGTGAGGATGATGGAGCGCAGCTGCTTCTGTGCCAGGATGTTGGCCATCTCCTGTGGACGGAAAGCACCCCATGAGAGCCGAGGTTAGAAAGGTCCGCTCCGAAATGACTAACCCCGGGGAGCCTCCTAATGGGGCGTCAGCAGTATTTCTTGGGGACACACAGAGGCAGGGGGTTCAGGTGACTTTTTGAATGTTCTGTTTGGCAAACAAGGCCATGTCCACAGAAAAGAAAGGAGCCCTGGTGCCTGCCATCTTTTCTCCTTTTTAAGGCATGTCTTCCTCCCGGGATAAGGTGGGTGCCAGATGCACACTGAGCTCTCCAAGGAAAGCAAGGTCCCCTTGGGAGGGGCTCACTGCTCCTGTCTCCTCCACACGTGACTCAGTGATGGTCCTCACCATGAGCTTCAGCGGTAGAGAAGCATCACTTTAAAGATCCAGGTCTCCATTCCTCTCAGCCTGTGTAAAACCAGGGAGCGATCAGTCCGCACCCTGGCACTCAAAAGCAGTCTGTGCGAGGGAATGGATGGCCGGAGTCCCGGCCTCGGCCAGACACCTGGGCAGATGCTCGGCCATGGAGCCCACACTGGGCATTGCCAGCCCGCTCTGTTGGTCGCGCTGGGGGCCCCGGCTGCCCGGCTGACACACGGGCCTGCGGTGACTGTATGAGACGGAAGGAGTCCCGGGTGCCCTTTCTTGATATTGACACATGGGCACTCGGGAGAGTTAACAGTTGGACACAATCTTGTTGCCAACATTCAAAAATGAAATACTGCTCACATTCAGGAAGGCGCTGGGGGTGGGGGTTTTTTTTTGGGGGGGGGAGTCTTTAGTGTTGTTACTCTTGCTGAGTGGAGAAGAACCTCAACCAGGATTCCAAAGCACAGCCACGAAGTCCAGGTTAAAAAAATAAAAATTAAAAACTTGCAGGAAGTGGGAAGAAGGCAGGGCGTGGGGTGGGGGTGAGGACGGGGCTCAGGCGGGGTAGGCAGGATGGGAGGAAAGCTCGGGCTCTCTTGGTGCCGAGCGGCGCTGGGGACTTACAGTCAGAGGACACTCAAGGATGTCCACACTGCTGTCCACACCAGCCTGGCAGCCAGGGCCGCCACGGAAGGAGAGCAGGCGGGAGAGAGGAGGCGGAGAGTCAGAGACACCCTGAGAGGCGCAGCGTGGTTAGTGCCTGAGACCCGCTGCGCAGTGAGAATGGCATGGGAGTTCTGCCAGGGGCTCCGAAGGGCTGGAGGGCATGGAAGTCGAAACCTAATGCTAAGTCTCTTCCCACTCTCCCAACCGCAAACCAATGCGCCCGCACCTCTGAGCCACTCCCGCACCAGGCCAACCAGCCCCGGGGGGAGGAAATCCTACATGGAAAACGAATCCGGATCCTTCATCTTTAGTCGCTGGCTTGACAAACCGGACAGTGAAAAAAGTGTATTTAAAAAATACAGTTCTTGACCCCGTGGCTAGTAGCGTGCTAGCTTTCTAAATTCATCTAAGCCAACGCTTTGGTAGCCGTCCTAGAGTTCCCGGCGCACTTTCTGATGGAAAGATCTCCCATTTCCACCAGCGTTTCCACCGACTGGTGCCGGAGGTAACCGGCGTGTGACATCGATGTGAGAAACATGACTGCGTTTTGAGGTGTGAGCTAGATCTCAAGACAAAAACTCTACTCCCTTCACACCCCTCTTGGACGATGCTTTCCTCAGGGATCGACAGGAAAAGGAGGTCTCGGAGGGCAGGTGTCCCATGGCACACTCAGGGAGCCGGAGAAGGAACCGCCCACCCTCCCAGCCACGTCCACGCACGGACAGCAGAATCACCACAGCAAAGAGCCCCTGGGACACCTGAGCGGAAGTTCAACCCGTGGCACAACCTGTGTGTTCTGACTCCCGTCCACCCTATGGGCCCCCGGGCAGAGCTGACATCTCTTAGGGTCTCAGTTTCCTCATCAGAAAAGTGGGCACAACGCCCTCCTTGCCCCGATGAGCAGTCAGCGACATGACAAGGTCACAGGGCTTCCTCCCTGCTCCCACGGCGGCCGCAGGGCTGCCATGGGTTGGTTGGGGTGTCTGCACTGGCTTTGTTGGACGAATTGCTCTGCCATGGGGACATTCCTAGCCTTGTCCCTCAGACGGGTCTGCGCATGCCCCCTTGGGGCCCTGGGTTTGGGAATGGTGCCAGGCTGGCCAGCCAGGCACCGAGCAGCAGGAGGCCCAGGGAGGGCCCGGGGTGGGCAGGGGAGGCTCTGTCTCTGCACCCACAGTGGCCATTCCTGGGCACGGTCTTCAGACAGAGAAATGCCACGTACCTGCCTCCTATCGTCGGGCGCCTTCAGGAACAGGGCGTTGATCACGGCGATGGTGTAGGTCTGGATCTCCTGGTCTGTGCTGGGAGACGCAGACAACACGAAAAGTCAAGGAGATGCCTGCGTCAGAGCATGGTCACGTTTATGGCCCCTCCCCCCGAGAGGGGAGAGAGAAAGGCAGGCCCAGAAACAGAGGGGCACTGGGGACGTACTTCCATCTCCATGCGGCTGGAAACAGCGGTGAGGGGGCAATTAGGGCTCGAGAGCCGCAGTTTGCTGACCACTGCCACAGCCCATCAGACACGCACTGCTGGGGGAGACCACCCGGAAAGCACCGGAGGCCAGCTGGCCTCTCCCTCCTCCTCTGCTGGGAGGAAAGCGCGCACCCAGCCCAGCTGGCACCTGTGAGTCAGGAGGTCACCGTCTGATTCCCGGTCAGGGCACAGGTCTGGGCTGTGGGCTCCATCCCGTGTGGGGCCTGCAGGAGGCAGCCGATCCATGATTCTCTCCCATCATTGATGTTTCTATCTCTCTCTTCCTCTCCCCTCCTCTCCAAAATCATTAAAAATATATTTTTAAAAAAAGAAAAGTGAACTCAGTGGACATAACCCATGTGTGTGTGTGTATCTATGTGTGTGTGTCTGTGTGTGTTATGTGTGTGTGAGTGTGTCTGTGTGTGTTATGTGTGTGTTATGTGTGTGTGAGTGTATCTGTGTGTGTGTGTCTGTGTGTGTTATGTATGTGTGTGAGTGTATCTGTGTGTCTGTGTGTTATGTGTGTGTGTTATGTGTGTGTGAGTATATCTGTGTGTCTGTGTGTGTTATGTGTGTGTGTCTGTGTGTGTGTTATGTGTGTGTGAGTGTATCTGTGTGTGTGTGTTGTGTGTGTGTGTGTGTTTTCTATCTGATGCATGAAGTACATCTGGAAGAGACTTGGCTGCCCCAAAGTCCTGGGCTTATTATAATGGAAACGGCTCTGCTCCATGGCAATGACATTACACATTCTAAACATCTACTTCCAAAAAGAAACTTTCTAATGACAAGAAGATCAGGTTTTATGTTTACACACTGGCTTTGCACTGGGATGAAATCAGAAATTGCACACGGAGTGCAGACCTAATGGAAGCCCCCTGGGAAACAGTGAGGAAGGAAGGAGAGCTCAGGCACAAATGGGGCAGCTCTGAGGGGAGGGGGCCCTGGGAACAGGCCTTGGGCAGGATGAAGGTCAGGCCCCGGGCACCCGCCTGGCTGGGTGGTGTTGGACGAGTTCCTGGCGTGTCCCTAAGACACGGTTCCCGCATCTCAGCACCGGGGAGGGAAGCAGCACTGATCCCAGAGGCCGCTTTCGGAATAAAGTGAGGGAATGTGCAGAAGACCCTCAGCACAGCGCATGGCAAACAAAGACCTCTCCGCTGAGAGGAAGTGAACTGTGGACACACAAATGTGCCCTCAAGGTTCAGAGAAAAGAAAAGATAAGACTCTGCACACGCGGGGGACTGTGAAGCGCTGCTATCCCTAAAGAGGTTGCATGCAAAAGCACCCTTTTAGAGCACGTGCTAATTTTCCCCGAGGCCACAACCTATTCTCTCTCATCACTGATGTTCCTCTCCCTTCCTCACTGAAATCAATAAAAATAGGTTTTTTAAAAAAGTAAAACTGTGGCTATCTTCTAACACTGATCAAAACTGCGTGCCTCCTGAGGGCCAGGCACTGCGGCCAGCACTGTGCCAAGAATGGGCACGGCGCTCACCAAGGGGCAAGCACCTGCCATTGCAGTGCCAGGGGGCCCAGCGGTAGACACGAGTCCCGGGCGTTCCATGCTGAGCCTCTCCCTGCCCAGGGGCCTCGGCACGCTTACCCTTGCAGGTGGGGGATGAGCTGGCCGATGGTGATCTCCTGCGCCACCTTCTGGTAGAGGTCGTGGCTGTTGAGCACCATGGACTCCAAGATGGCCAAGGACCGCTGCAGAATGGAGGTGTCCATGCCGGACTTGTTGACGAAGCTTGCGATCTGAAAACCCAAGCGGGACACAGGTGACCGCATGCGGTCAGCAGGGCAGAGAAGGACAGAGGGGAGCGAGTCAGGGGAACCGTGAGCTCTGATAGGAGGTAAAAAGTAGCCGCAGGGACAGCGGGACAGCAAGGGGCGCGCGGAGCCAGCAAGGATGCTTGATGGCATTACACAAAGCGCCATGCACACCCCATTCCTGCAATTCCATTGTAAGCACCCTTTTCAGGGGGACAGCTTCAAAGAATGATTCTGTCTAGTTTTCCAGGATTTACCTGAGTTTTAGCTTTTGGAGCAAATGATTTCAACACATACAACAGTCTGTATGTATGCAAGGGGTACTGGTCTGGGGCCCCCTCGGATAAAACCGGTGGGCTCTCAGGTCCTCTGGGTGTAATGGAGCAGTATGACATGGAACGGTGTTTGCCTACGGGCCTCAGCAGGCTCTGCCTGCACGCCCCTGCAGCTGAGGGCATTCAGCACAGGCCTGGTGCCTGTTATGCTTTTCACAACTTTCTGGAATTTCTTCCCCCGGATATTTTCTATCTGCGGCTGGCTGACTCCCTGAATGTGAAACCCATTCATACGGAAGACCAACCGTGCGGGGTGAGGACGCCTGTGTTCCTCTGGGACGGTAATTTCCACACATGCAGCCATGTCTCTCCATCCCCAGGCCACTCCATTACGCACAAATCACACATGTCGACACAATTCAACTGGCAACTTCTCCGTTGCTGGCTGCCGGCCTGCAGCCCCTCCGGGGAGCACGCGTCCCCCGCGCTCTCACTTATGTGGTTAAAACAAGCTCTCCTCTTCTCCCCGAAAGTGAGCAAACAGGAAGGCCTTCAAGGTAGCGGTGTGAAAAGTCCGCATCACAGCTGAAGCTCTGAGATGCATCCCCTAAGGAATTCACCGCTCAGGCCTCCAGCGTTAATCGGGGAGACACAAAGTGAGGGTTAGCATAATGGGCCGCGTGAAGGTTTTATTTCAGAGGCCTCTTCGCAAGTTATTACTGGCTGGTGACAACTCACAGCAGCATAATGGCTGCTCTCCTAACAGCTGCATACTGTGTCCTGTGACGGATGGGAGCCTGCTGCTTCCCCGTGGACACTAATGTCCCCCTCCAATCGCTGCTCCGCATCCAGCCCCGCACCGGGCAGAAGGCAGGCGTCCCGGCAGTGGCTGTGACCATCCAGCTGTCTCCAGCCCAGCGACTCCCTGGTGAAAGCAGGGGTACCAGTACCGACACCACCACCCCCCCCTTTCCCCACGTATGTCTGGATCTCAGAGGGTGTGAAATAAATGACGCAAAATACAGTAACATTACAACTTTATATTCCAAACGCCGTTATTTTATAATATAAAGTGCAGGAAAGAATATGAGACATTTAAGATGCTCAAAAGGACTCTGCTGGCCCATCGCCACTACTTTCACCCATTTCACGGCCAATAAACCTCTCCAGACGTGTTTACTGGCCCTGGAAGCCCGCCTTCCTCCTCGGTCTGCTCCCCTGGACCACCTCTGGCTGCCAACACTGCCTTCTTTCCCAGGCGCCTTCCTCTGAAGAAAGCCCCCTCCCCCTCTGTGCTCAGGCTTAACCCCTCTCACAGACCGCTTCCAAGCAGGAGAGAAATGCCGCCCTCCCCCTCCGCCATCCCTCCATCCCCCCTTTCTCACTCCCCCAGCACATCGGGTGCCTATGGGCAATGGAAGCACTCCCAGAGCCAGCCGTTCATGGCCTCCGCACTCCTTCTCTCCTCCCCCCACTCCCCTTTTCTCGTCTCATAAATCTTCAGGTCTCTCTAGGGCTCCCCGGAGAATGTCCCACCTGAGAGCCTCCTGTCCGGCTCCCGCCCCACCCACCAGCCTCCACCCTCTCTCCACTCATCAGAGTCACAGGCACTCCCTGTGTGCCACCAAACAGGCTTACGCTGCCTGAGATCTAAGAGAAGAGCAAAACCCACGTGATTTCTAATTTCAAGAACCTTCTAGTCTAGCAGAGACTTTGCCTTTAAATATATATATTTAAATATATATATTGATTTCAGAAAGAAGGGAGAGGGAGAGATAGAAACATCGATGATGAGAGTCGTTGACTGCCTGCCTCCTGCACTCCCCCTAGTGGGAATCAAGCCTGCAACCCGGGCATGGGCCCTGGCTGGGAATTGAAGCCTGACCTCCGGTTCATAGGTCAGTGCTCAATCATACATAGCCACACCATCAGGCTCTTTGCCTTGATCGTTTCTGAAGCTCCATCCCTGTCCTTCTGGCCCACTTAGGCGACAGAGTGTGACCCAGTCAAAGCACAGCTTCCAGAAAGGAGGACTGCAGTGAGAGGAAGCAGAGGCCAGGGCTCAGCAGTAATTACACACTCTGCTCCCACCCAGTGGAAAGGTTACCCCAACACAACAGAGGAACACCTGGGTGGCTTCAGAGCGAAGGGCCAGCACAGTGCATGAGTCACGTAACCCTCTCCGAGCGGCTCCGGACGAGGTCTGTTCTCCTCGGTGCCCACCCCGGCAGCGCACGGTGGGCGCCCGGGCTCCTGGCGGAGCCGGAAGCCCCGGCGGAGGCCTGTAAGCCTCGCACATTTCTAAGAGGCAACATGACTGGGTCTAAGCCGCACGCCGGATGCGTGTCCGGCGCTGGCAGCTGGGCGGGGGACGGCCTCCTGCAGAGCCGGGCCCAGGGCTCCGTGTGCCGCTCCCCTGCCAAGAAAGGCCCCGGCGTTGTGTTTGGCGAGGAGAGAACCAACTTGTACTTCAGAAAAGGTCTGGGGCTTGGGGAGTTTTTATTTCCATTTCTTTTTTCTCCATGCCTTCCTGTCCTCTCCTTAAGTAGCCAGGTCTTTGAAAGCAACTACATGGCCTGGCCAGTGTGCTCAGAGGGTGGGGCGCTGTCCCAGGCACCGAAAGGTTGCCAGTTCGAGTCCCAGTCAGGGCACATGCCCGGGTGGTTATGGTACGAGGTGTGCAGGAGGACGCTCACTTCCACATTGATTCTCTCTCTCCTCTCTCTCTCTCTCTCTCTCCCTTCCTCTATCTCCAAAATCAATTATAAAAATATTTTTTAAAACTTATTACATACTGACATACTGGCATAAAAAAATCCCAAGTTTCACAGTTTATGAAATGATGTTGCTTATTGCAAACAAAGTTGGTAACTAGAATCTAAGTCCACAACCAAGAGATGAAGCCGTGAGCAGGAGACGGGGCTGGCAGGGGCCACAGCCCTTCTCCCAGCGGCATGAATTTGGCATTAATGGGGAGCCAAGTCTGTGCCGCAGAGATAAGCGTCTTCTGTCACCAGATTTTTGTCCAGATAAAGCTCCATTTAAGAGACAGCTGTCTGCGCACAACCTCTGGGTTGTCGGGGCGCTGACGTTGATCCAGCTACTGAATAAAAGAAGTTAACCTCACAAAAACGACCAATTATAAAGTCATTTTCTGATGACTGTTTTCAAATTCAACCTAGGGTTGAGATCCAAGTGGCAAGGCAAGGGAAGGAGAATGACGGGGAACAAGCACGTGGACTTGTTAAACGTACTGCCTTCTGAAAAATGCCTTACTTCTTATTAAAGAGTTATCATTGGATTTAAGATGGCTTTTCGTTTAATTTCAGCAAGCGGAAACAAACCATTTTCTTAACGCGTTAAGCACCTAGCCGGTTTTATCTTCCTTTCCACTTCCTTAGCGTGTTAAGCAGTCAGCAAATTAAAATGACTGTCATCCTCTCTAACCAGGTCTCATATCATTTAACACGTTAAGCGCCTTGTCCGTCCCCGGTGACTGACACCTTACATCCCGTCCTTTCCTGCAGCCCCAGCGCCCCTGGCCTTGCTGTGACAGCGCTGCTCTGGGGGGTTCCTGGGAGCCGTCTGTGTGCACCCACCATCCCAGCAGGAGGCCCTCCAGGGAAGGACAGAGTCCTGTTATTTCTGGGCAGGAGGCAGGAGGCGAGGACACCGTGGCCTTGCCCCTCTCCCCCAATCTCACACTTGCCCTTGCTTTCCAGGGGGAAAAGAATGGCTTCTGAGGACTTCCTCCCGCTTGCTGAGCCCTCCCTTCCTCCCCCCCACTCCCAGGTGGGGTGCAGGGCTCCCTCCTGCTGTCCCCTCCCCAGGGATGTTGGGGTTGCCCCTGTGCCAGCTCTGTCCCATTTCTGTGACTGGGGGGCATTCCCCTGGCTCTCCCTGTGACTCCTTGGGAGGCAGACCATGGCTTTCCCCTCGATTTGGTCCCCAGAGGCCAGCACAGACCTCCATGTGTTTCTGTGAAATGACTGAATGACATTTGTTCAGAGCATTATCTTTCTCCTGAGTAAGTTTTTATTGACTTTAGAGAAAGAGGAAGGGAGAGGGAGAGAGAAATTCCCATGTGAGAGGGAAACCGATCAGTTGCCTTCGGTAAGTGTTTGACACAAACGTTTAGCTCCTTCTGAATTGGTGTCAAACACCCACAAAACTCGGCATCTCCAGGCGGAACTGGTTTCTCCAGACTTTGACCAGAGACAGAATTCGGAGTCTGCTCTCTGCTTCCATCACCACTCCCTGCCCCCCACCCCAACCCCCCCCACCCCCAGGAGAGCCCCTCAGAAAAGCCGGAATGGCCTTGGCTTTCTCATTGACAGCCACTCCTCTCTTTTCCCAGTTTTGACAAGAACAGGCGAAAAGGGGCCTCGCCCTTTGGGGTTATTTTCTAAGATGCTCCCATCGCTCGTCGTCATCTTTGGCTTTGTGCCCATGTGTAAGGCAAGAGGACTCCGGGGTCTGTCAGAGGTACCCTGGGCTCCCAACCTCTCTCGTCTGAAATAATCATACAGCATCGCAGCGGCCTCCAATCCCAGCCCCACCCAACACACAGGGGCTCCGGGACGGCCCATTTCCAGGCAGCGTCTCCCTGGAGCTGTGGGTCAGCTTCACAAGGACAAGGAGTAACGTCACAGGGGCTCAGCAGATACCATCCCAGCCTCCGGTCAAGGTCAGCACTGCCGGTGAAGACATACGGACAGCAGGTCCCGCCCCCCCCCCCCCCCCCACCGGATGCACAGAGGAGGGCACGTTACTGCTCTGGCATTCTTCCCACGAAGGCACAGCCTGCCCTGGGCCATGAGGAGGGATCAAAGAAACCCAGATCGGAGGGCTTTCTACAATATAGCCCACCGGTACCATTCAAGGTGATCAGAGTCACAAGAGACCAGTGAGAGAGGGAGAGAGAGAGGGAGGGGGGGGCGGGAAGGGAGAGAAGGAGAGAGGGAGGAAGGAAGGGAGGGAGGGAAGGAGGGAAGGAGAGAGGGAGAGGGCGAGGGAGGGATTCAGGCCCAAGGAAGCACAGTGTGCCTTACCTTCTTGATGAACGCTACCGAGAACGTATCCCAGGACACGATCCCATGGTCCATCAGCTCCACGAAGGCCGTCAGCGTGAAGGACAGCATGTCTCCAAAGCTGGAAAACACAGGAGGCACATGGTCACGGGCCCGGAGCCGAGCTTGAGGAGAGACACAGGAGAGACCCAGGAGTGACAAAGCCTTAGGGAGCGGACACAGCAGAGCTGTGAGGTCACTGGGGTCGCGGCTGGGCCACAGACAAGCGGTGCAAGCCCGTGTCCAGGATGGATGCCAGGGCCTCCCAGGCTCCCAGGAGCCGGGCACAGCGGACTGACCGGGGCTCACGGTCACTCTGCCCTGGGGAGCTGCGCTGCTGCTCGGAAGGCACTCCCCTCCGGGAGCCTGTCCACTCCGCAGGGAGCTGGTCAGCGCCCCCATCTAACCACAGGCTGTAGCAGCCTCCATCCGCAGTGCCCGGGAGGCATCGGCACCTGAGGGCTTAAGGAAAGCTTCCCAGCCACCGTGTTATGGGGCTGAGAAAGGCAATGGGCCTCTGGTATTGTCCGTGGGTGTCCAACCGGGAAGGTGAGAACGATTCTCTTCCGAGTGTCAGCACCTGGCACAGGAGACGCATGGCCTCCGTGTATCTGTTTGTGTGCCTGTGTGTGTGTGTGTGTGTGTGTGGGCAAGCGCACACAGACACGAGCTCACAGAGACAGCCGGCGTGTAGGAAGAACATTCTGTGTGACGCTGGAGGCATTTCTCCGCAGTGTCTGTGGAGGGGCTGCCGGCTGCAGCAGGTTGCCGGGAGGAGGGCTGCGGGAAGGGTCGAAGGTGAGCACCAGGATTTCAGACAGAGAGGCAGCAAGCGCAGGGAAAGGCAGCTGTGGCCCATCAGACAGCCCCCTGATTTCCGGTGCCTTCAAAACAACACTTTCAGATACCTCACATCTTACAGACACTCGGCTCCTGTGAGCGTGCATCATGATAAACCTGAGACCCTCAGAGTCCAGTGAGTCCCGGGCCTCAGGCCTTCCACACCGCCTACAACTGCACTGCCCATTGGCTTGGTTTTCAAACAGAGTTGCTTGTTCAGATTTTCAATCTGTAGGCCCATTTTACCACAATTTACCACTACAAGATGTCAACTAATCGATCGGAAAGCAAGCCCGTGTTTCTTTTAAAACAGCTTCACTGCCGAAACCGGTTTGGCTCAGTGGATAGAGCATCGGTCTGCGGACTGAAAGGTCCCAGGTTCGATTCCGGTCAAGGGCATGTACATTGGTTGCGGGCACATCCCTGGGTGTGCAGGAGGCAGCTGATCTACCATATGTCTCTCTCTTATTGATGTTTCTAGCTCTTTATCCCTCTCCCTTCTTCTCTGTAAAAAATAAATAAAATATATTTTTTAAAAGTAAAACAGCTTCACCACTTCCCTCCCGCCCTGTGCTCTCAGCACAGCCTCAGGAAGGACCCTGGGGTCCTGCCTCTCAGGGGCTGTGACGCTGAAAGGAAACCCAGGAGAGAAGCAGCGGCTCTGAGGAAGGCCCTGACCAAAGCAGCCCGAGGTCAGAGGGGGTGAGACGCGATGGACGGAAACGGGTAAGCGCTGGCTCCCGGTAGAGGGCAGAGGGTCCCCTCCAGCTTGAGGCGGGAAGTCACTGATGCATCTCTGCCTCAGTTTCCTCACTTGTCACAAAGGGACGGCTGTGCTGAGGGTGGTGATGCCCACCCAGTGGACTGCTGGGGAGAGAAACCGCCTTCCGGCAGGTGGGACGGCGTGGAGGAAGGGGCCTCTGCCTGCCGGCTCTGACCGCTATGCGAAAGCGATGCTTTGAAAGATAAAGGAAGCCTGTGATTTTCAAGTGTTTGTCTTCAACGTGTCAACAACGATCTGTCTTTGGAGCCAGAAAAACAAACGTGCAAGAAAAGCCGAACCGCGCAGGCCAGAGAGAAAAGCAGCAAATGCTTTTAGAGGCTCTTTCCTGAGTCACAGCTGGGCATGCCAGCCTGCAGGTGCCCCTAGGTGGCATCAGAGGACTAAGCCAGAAAAGAACGTCCAGACCAGAAAGCACGCCTCCTTAAGGAGAGAAAGACAGGAGAAAAGGGAAGAGAAGAGCAGCGAGAGAGGGTAAACAAAAATTCCGGAATGACTCTTTCGATTGGCAATGAGTCAAGATAATACAAACATCTGCTGGGGGGGGGGGGGGGGGGGAGGAAATAAGAGAGCCAGGCAATAAAGCAATTAGTAAGATTAAAAGATTATGCTAGCATTAGTATTACTGTGGATACGTTATTATAGAATTATAATATTCATCATAAGACTATTAGCTGATTTATTACTTTAGCAGAACATTAGTAGTAATATTAGCTACATTTTTTAACTTAAAAATGAGGAAAACCAACAACCATATTACTCATAGTTGCCATTTGCCTACATCAGGCATGCTCAGAGACCTCCACGCTCCCAGTCTCCCAGGTCTGGGACTGGAGGACACGTCAGTGGCTCCACACCATGCCCAGATGGCCTCAAGGTCATTGCTAACAGAGCAAGCAGCGGACAGGCCGTGGCAAGGAATACACACGCTTTTGGGAACAAACTCTTCCTTCCAGTCCCTGCAGCTGGTGGCGGCTGGAGTCAGAGACACTGTTAATCTTCGCCATCTGCTTTGGAAGCGAAGGGTGCAGGGTTTTAACGCTCTCTGGTTATGCCGAGGGGAAACGACTCTGTTCCCTGCTCCGGGAACCCACAATGCACGTGGCTGAGGTCACACCTGGGGATGACCCCTCGTCCCCAGTGCTCTGGCGCTCTGCCTACAGACCCCTCCTGGGAAAGCTTTGGGAGAAGACGGCGAGAACGGGAAAGAGTGTAGTTTGGTTTCCAAATCTCCAAGCTGACCTGGGGCCCGGCTTTCCGTCTCCAGGTGGAGACGTAGGGGAGCGCCATTTCTGACACAGCGGACAGGGCTTCCTGTGCTATTCCTCCTTAGCTCAAACGGTGCTAACTGAGGGAAGCTTCACATCACACACCAAAGCCCGAGGAAGGACTACTCCGTGGGCCATCTAATAACATCTCATAGAAACGTTATAGAATGGCATTTACATGTTACATAAATATTACCTAATAACATGTACACATACATGTATATACATATTTCAATATGTAATTACACATTATATAGAGATGACGTAGGCATGATATGATATACATATGTTATTAGCTATAGTAGGTCTACATATATATTGTGTTGCATATTATGTTATTAAATATATAACACACAGATTATATACTATCTGTACAGTGCACGGGTAACATATAATTCATTCCGATGGCTTGCTGGAATGGCATACTAGGTTTCTAAGAAGGAGAACTTTTTTAAGATTCAACTTCAAATCCTCAGATGCAAAGAAAGGGCAGCCATGCAAAATGTTTTAACATTCGAAGTCAGTGGACGCAATCACTTCATTTCAAATGAGGCAGCCACAGAGCTCTCGCCACACCAGACCCAGGGCCTCTGTCCACTTCTGGAGGAGAAACCAAGCTCCAAAGAGACGGAGGCAGGAGCCCCGGGCTGAGCGCTGACGTCAGTGCCGGTGGAGAAGATCCAGGCCCAAGAGGTGCAAATACAGAGCAAGGGCCTGGCACAGAAGGGAGCATTCTTGTTTGGGTGGTTTATTTATTTTGCATCAAGTGCTAACCTAAAATTTGTGTAGCGCCGACTGCCACAAATTACACCGACTGCAAACCCTCTACGCTGGCGGAAAGTCGCGGTCACGGCCAACACGCCATGTGTGCTGGAAACACTCGAATAAATGTTTCTCATCAACTCAGTAGAGACTGTCTTCATTCCAACAGATGTCAGCCAATCTCGTAGCATTTGAATTTATGCTGCTAAGTTTATACAAGAAGGGCGCTTCCAAATGTTTCCACTGGGGGCCGTGGCCAAGATAAGTGGAGGAAAGGTGAAAAGGGAGGCCAGTTTTAAAGTGATCAATAAATCACACTCCATTTATTCTTAACGGCCAGTGGTACTGAACACTGTCCTGCCTGCCTCTGAGTTTTCCATGTCAGCCACGTTCTTGAATAACGTCACTTTGCTCAATGCCATGCTGTTATCGCATTGATGAGATGCTGTAGAAACTTAAATCTTGTTGATATCAATTAGTCTGTGGTAACACTGGTTTCCTTCTGTGACATTTTGCCACGGTTCCAAGAACCTATTGATGACGTTAGTGAGGATTTTACTGTGGTTTCTTTTGTTTGTGATAAAATGTATATACATTGAAATGTATGGATATCTATGCCACTAGACCTTCAGAATCATAGCATGATTTATGTCAGCCAACAATCTCTTGGCTCCATTGTTAAAATTTTACTGTGGATCAATTCCAGACTCTTTATTCCATTGGCCTATCTGTCCTCTTATAACAATATCATACTGTCTTAATAACTAACTTTAGAGTAGAGAATCTTGAAATCAGGTGAAATCCAACAACTCTATTGGTCTTTGTTGTTGTTTTTTAAGACTGCTGTGGTTATTCTAAGGTCTATGCACTTCTTTCAGTTTTAAGATTGGTTTATAATTTCTTTTTTAAAAATTGTACTTGGTTGAACCTACAGATTCATTTAGGGAGAATTGCTCTCTTCAAAATGCTGCGTTTTCCAAACCACAAAATGGTACATTCTTCACTTATTTAGGTCTTCTTTAATTTCTTTCAGTAATATATTTATTTTTCAGCGAACAGACAATACAGCTCTTGTTAAATTTATTCCTAAATATTTTATGATTTTTGATACTTTATAAAGAAAGCTTTAAGATTTCATTTTCCAGTTGTTTGCTGTTAATGTGTAAAAATATCTCACTTTTATATTCTGAAGTTGTCTCCAAAAATCTTGCTAAATTCAATTATGAGATCTAGCAATGTTTTTACAGATTTCTTTAAAATTTTTACATGAACATCTTCTATAATTAGAGTTTACTTCTTCCTTTTTGACCATCATGTCTTTTATTTATTTCTTAACTTATTGCTATGGCTAAACACTCCACTACAATGCTGAACAGAAGTGCAAAACACATTTGCCTGATTTTCAATCTTTCAGAGGAGGAAATTCAGTCTCCTCACACTAAGAATAATGTGTTTTGTTCACTGCCTTTATCAAGCTGAGGAAATTATCTCCATTTCTAGACTGCTGAGAATTTTTAAGAATGAATGTTGGATTAATAAAAGCTCTTCTGTACCTATCATCTATTTTCTGTATCTATTAAGATTATTTTATTCTCCTTTATTTTACTAAACGCTGAATTACACCACAGGACTGACTTTCAAACATGAAACTATTCCCGGGACAAAAGTTCATTCGCTGCAGACTATTATCCTTCCTATATCCTGCTTGACCGTATTGTTAATGGGTTGCACCTCGGCTCATTTGATGATCTACAACTTCTATGTCCTGCATTGTCTTGTCTGGTTTTGCCATCACGGTGATAATAGCCTCGTGACTGTGGGATTAACTCCTCTGCCATCTCGGGGACCAGGGCCCTGAGCACGGACTTGGTCTACGACTGGTCAGCAGAAGTCATGGCTCAAACGTAGTCCCACTTCCGACGTCTCCACACCCGGGAATAAAACCACCGGCAGGTCAATGTCAGGACATCGTTTGGCTTCAGAGCCCCACATTCCTTGCCATTACCAAGTGATATGAAGTTGTTAGAGAGAAACTCGGCTCAAATCCCAGTCCTGCCACCAGGTTTTAGTTTTTCACTAAGGAAATGGTGCTTATTTTACTGATGGTGTGTGTGTGTGTGTGTGTGTGTGTGTGAATTAGAGCAATGAGTATAAGCAGGTGACGGAGCCTGGGGCAGTAAGCTCCATGAGAGATGGTTCCTACTGTCATCACCATGAAGTGCTTCTCTGATATTAAGAACACATATAAAAGTGAGACTGAGGGAGCTTTATCCTAGAAACCCAAGCTGGTGTTCGATACTTTATTGCAATGCTGAACGAGTCCCTGCCCTAACCTTTCTCTGTGTTGGGAGAGGGGTGGGTAGAGGGTTCAGGAGCACTACCTACCCTGAAGGTGACCGGGCTTTTTCCTAGGGCTTAAAAAAATCAGGCTTCCTTCTCAAACTGAAATTATCAGCTTAACAACTCGGCAGAATGGACATGTGTCCAGCCCACCGCAGAGCAGTTGCTGGGCCCTGTCTGGACTCTTGCTTAGTGAGTGAGAAAGGCGGGGAGGAGGCAAGACTCTTGAGACAGAGGCTCTGGGGGTCCAGACAAAACAGCACACAGTGCAGTACAGACAGGTGACCCAGCCCGTTCTGAGACACAAAGTCAACAGCTTTCACTCCACACTTCAATCCTGAGTGGGGTGTTTGTTTTCACTGAGTCACTGAAGAGAATCAAAGGCTTCTGACTTTGAACATCACATAGGCCACAAAAAAGAAGGTTTCTGTCTAAGGCAATACATAAAATTATGCCCAGCCTCGCCTCAGGAGAAGGGTAGCAATCCCGATGTACTCATTCTGTGGCTACAGACATAAAGTTCCCTTCGTGTCACAAAGCAGAAAGAAAGAGGAAATAAATTTTTAAAGAACCTGTTTATAAGAACATCAAACAGCAAAATAAAATCACTCAAAATATCTACATGCACAGTTATCCGAGGACAGACTAACGACGCAGGAAGAAGCGTGTTATATAAGCTGAATCAAGCAATCATAAATTCTTACCAAGGCTTCATGATCTTCTGCAACTTCTGGTATCGTCTGCAAAATTGAAGAACAATCATGTGAGGAGCATGTTTGAAAGCAAAAATTTTTTTACACAAATTACATATCTTGAAGAAAGCTCAAGATTAGATATAAAAAGACTTAACCACCATAAGGTAACATATTATTCAAAGTAATATACTGATTGGTATTCTCAAATGATAAGAATCGTAAGGGTTAATCCACTGTAACCAGCATTCACTTATGAGTAAGAGCAATAGGACCACTCCATTTGACTCCGAATCGGTATGTGTTCAAGCGTGAGGGGAGGGGGGAGCAGATCCCTAGAGATAATAAGAATAAGGTACACTTTCAGTGAAAAGGGTGATCTCTAAAAGTACTAGAGTTGTTCTTAAGAGTATCCTCAACAATGAAAACGGAGTTGATTATCTTTCTTGAGTAAAATGCTCACTGATTTTACTTTCTCTTTTCTTGAAAGAAATAAAATTCTGAAGAATAACATCCTGAGACATGGTAATAGTCTTGGACAATAGATGGGGCTCCAGGATGGGAGCCTGCAAGAAAAGCGTGCCATGGACACATCTTGTCTGCAAGAAAGGGTGATTATGCTTCTTAAAACACTGGGGTCAAGAAGATAAGGAGCCGAAACCGGTTTGGCTCAGTGGATAAAGCATCGGCCTGCAGATTGAAAAATCCCAGGTTCGATTCCGGTCAACGGCATGTACCTTGGTTGCAGGCACATCCCAGTAGGGGGTGTGCAGGAGGCAGCTGATCGATGTTTCTCTCTCATCAATGTTTCTAACTCTCTATTCCTCTCCCTTCCTCTCTGTAAAAAATCAATAAAATATATATATTTTTTTTTTTAAAGATAAGGAAGCAAGTGATTCTCACCTTGTCAAACCACTTGCATTCCCAAGTCTGCCAAGTCTCTGGCATTAAGTATGTTCTCCCCTCTGTATGCAATACCCACCCCTCCTTGTCCAACTAGCTAAGCCCCACGCTCAGCTGTCCTGGTTCTGAGGCGCGGGGAGCCTCCCTGACTGCTGACGTCCTGCCTGGCAGACTGAGCCCACCACGTCTGCATGTGCTGAGGACACGCCAGCTGCATGACCTAGGACATCTGTCTTTCCTGGAGCCCCTCGAAGGCAGGGCTCTGTCTGCACTGTGACTCACCACTGTAACGGCAGGCACATGCAGAGTTGGCTCTCAATAAATGGCTGATGCATAATTTGGCTCTTTAGAAGTTACATTTCACATGTGCAACCACATAAAACGTAACCACTTCAGAAACCTACCAGTAACTGACCATGAGAAGATCAGATCTAGTCTTTGGCAAAATGGGGTTTAAAATATATATATAAAGAGATCTTCCTCTTTCTCCTCTCCTCCTTTACTTGCCATTCTTTCTAAAAACAAAACCAGCCGAAACCGGTTTGGCTCAGTGGTAGAGCGTTGGTCTGCGGACTGAAAGGTCCCAGGTTCGATTCTGGTCAGGGGCATGTACCTTGGTTGTGGGCACATCCCCGGTAGGGGGTGTGCAAGAGGCAGCTGGTCGATGTTTCTCTCTCATCGATGTTTCTAGCTCTCTATCTCTCTCCCTTCCTCTCTTTAAAAAAATCAATAAAATATATTTTTAAAAAAATAAAAACAAAACCAAAAGTGCATCGGCTTCCTTCCTTCCTCCTTCAGAAAGCTGTGGGTCTGGGTAACGGAGTGGGTGACCTCAGGGGGGCCTCTGGGAAGGACTGAACAGTACCTCCCACTGCAGGGAGCTGGCCTCCTTGGAGAATGGCTGCTGCCAGGGCTGGGACAAGGAAAGAGTTAGCTCAGTCTGGAACATCTCACTGAGCCGGAAAGTAAAGAAATGTTCACAGGATAATGGGAGGCAGGTCAGGACACAGAGACAGCCTGAGAAGGTTCCGCAGCCAGATCTGGGACAAACTGAGCATCAGAATAAGTAATAGCTGATAGATGGTGGCCCACTGAACACAACAGGAACAGATACGCCCACACTGTTTTATAGGGCGGTGGCCAGTGCTGCTGAAGAACCCAGTCTCTCGGGGAGAAACATGCAAGCTCATTGGTACCATTTTCCACGGTGTTAATTACTCCAGAATTATTAAAGACAAAGGGGTGGCATATCTTAAGTGGTCAAAGTAAACAGCAGTAACCAGACAGAGAGGCACCCTGTGCAGTCAATATGGCTCAGTGGATAGAGCGTCGGCCTGCGGACTCAAGGGTCCCAGGTTCGATTCTGGTCGAGGGCATGTACCTTGGTTGCAGGCACATCCCCAGTGGGGGTGTGCAGGAGGCAGCTGATTGGTGTTTCTAACTCTTTCTCCCTCTCCCTCCTCTCTGTAAAAAATTAATAAAATATATATTTTAAAAATATATATGATGCAATTAAAAACAAAACGCACATGCATCTGATATCCCAGCCACAGGCATATGTATGGGTCTAAACTTTGGATAAGACTGTAGGAAAAATGAAATGTTTCAGGGGGAAATTATGCAGTGTTTATGTAGCATACTCTCTGGGTTATCAGGTTCCTCCTGCCTTATTGTCTAACTGATGCATATGTATTTTTTGTCCTGTCTGTTAGTAATTTAATTGACTTCCTTCCTGCTGGTGAAAAACCAGTTCTGTCTCCATTTGCAATTCATTTCAACATTCCTGCGCTCCAAATCAATTTGAGCCCCTTTAACTTTTCCTTTGAAATGGTTAAAACATTTTGCCTGGCTCTCTGGCTTCACATGAGTAAAATGAATTCTTTTAACATATGTTCATTTTTATATAAAATGTGCTTTTATCTTTCTCTGAAAATTAACTTTAATGAATTACCTCTAACAAATTCAAATTGGAGGATATTCTACAAAATGGCTGGTCTTAAAGAGTGCCCAAGTCATGAATGAAAGGAACAAGTGAGAAACAGTTCCAGACTGAGGGAGGTTAGGAGAAGGCAGGACACTGGGTGTGAGGCGCTACCTTGCCTCACGTCTTTGTATGAAGGGACAATAGGTGGCCCCTGACCTTGCAACCTCAGTGTGTGACTTAAATTAAGGAGGAGGCTGGCAGACTGAGGTCGCTCCAATGCCTTGAAGGACTAAGCAAGCAAACCAAAATCTAGGCTAATAACTGCCTCAAGTTTTCAACCAATCACAGCCAACTAGACTTTAACTGTAGCCAATCAAAGTAATTGTTTTGCCCTGCCTCTTCTCTATAATAGCCTTTTCCTCAGGTTCCTGTGGGCAGAGTTCCTTACCACCTCCAGTTTGGCACTGAGCAATTGGAATTGATTTTTACCCAAACAAATGCTTACAATTTTCAATGTGTCCCCGTTTATCTTTTAATAGAACTGTTTCAAAATAAATCGCATGATGTGTGTGTGTGCAGAATATATAAGGCAGGCACAGCAATTTCTCAAGAGCCTTCTGGCCTGGGGCCTGGACACCTGAGTATTTTACCTGCGTTCCCCCTCCTGTGGCCCCCCTGGCCAGGGAGAGTTGCCCTGACCAGGCCGCAGAGATAAACTCAGCCACCAGTCACCACGTTCTTACTCCTCAGCTCCCTCACCTTAAGTGGGAGCACAAGAGGAACTGTTTTGTTGTGATGTCTGTTTTCCTAACCGAGGGTCTTCCTTTCTGTGTCTCTCAATACCCAGTTTTTAAAGAGGCAGGACAAGAAGAACAGAAGATTCTGGAAAGGCTGTTGTTTTGCAGTGGCCAGCGGCCTCTTATTTCAGCCCAAGCTCTGGCATTCCTTTCCCAAGCTGAGGATAATCTATCTCCCTGGGTGGTGGGACCCCTCTCCTTTCCAGCGCGGGAGGCCCACAGACACCGAGACAAAGCGAAGAGGGGTGGGTGGAGGGAGATCCAGCTTCAGGAATTCTCTGCCCCACAGCCCCTGACAAAGCCCGGGGCGGTGGGCCTCTTCGGTGTTTGTGATGCAAATGTCTCGGGAGGTCCTCCGCGGGCTGCTCCCTTGGACCTGCCTGAACTTGGCAGGGCGCATGCCCCAGGCCAGCAGGCAGGGGGAGCTGGAGACCCGCAGCCTTTAGAGCCGGTGGGCCCCGCAGGCCACACAGAGCAGCCTCCTTTGGGCAGGGCGGAGGGCAGTTTGCTCCGCACGTGAAGTGCAGGCCGGGCACCTGTGACTGCACTTGGTGGCCCCGCGGGGAGTCTGGCCGCCGGGGCCTTGCAGCACAGCCCGGGTCTACAGGCTGCGCCAAGCTCTCACAACAGCACCTGTTAGAGCTAAAAGCCCTGTCTCCGGAGACCACAGGTGGCTTCCAGAGAAGAAGTTCGCCTTTTGTGCAAAGACAGCATTTCAAAGAAGGTCACTCAGAGTCTGAAACTGTCACCTGCCATTCGGCAGCTTGCTTTTCATCCCTGATAGTATTTTCTTGTGACTGAATATTACTCCCCTCATCATATTACTTCCCCCACCCGCCCTGTGCCTAAGCCCGTGTCCAGAGCACGCAGCACTCAAACACCAGGCATATCCACCTGCGAAATGAATAAAACCTACACATCCACCTCCGAGTGTGGGTGCTGGGCAACATGGGAGCCAAGGCTGCTCCATTCCGGGCTTCGTGCAGCCACGCCCGGGTTTCCTAGGTAAGAAACCCACAGCCGTGCTCCCCACAGGAAAGAATGTGCGAAGAATGAACGTTTAATGAGAAACTTCGTGTGTGAATGAGCAATGTCAACGGTTTTTATAAGCGCGCACACACACACACACACACACACAGCTAGACATGCACACAGGATAGGATGGGGAGGGACTGATCTGATCGTTTCTATGATTGTTTGTTTCTAAGACCATTGCTCAGGGGCTGAGCCTGCGTCTAAAATAACTGGACTCTTTCCACTGGTCCTCATCGCCAGATTCGGGAGCGATGACTTCAAACCGAGCAAATGAGAAGTTCCCAGCTTAGGAAGGACTCCAATACCTCACTGGCTTTCTTAGAAAATCCAGAGTCCCTCAGGGAGCATCAGCCCAGTGCTGACTGGAGTGTTGGAGAGAGAGACAGCTGCATGGCCAAGTACAGATCAGGGCGTTTCGGCAAGCTGTGGGATGCTCTTGTTTTACAACAGCTTGAAAATGGGTCTAGTCTCTGAATCGGAATTTCTGTCCAACGTGATCATTTGAGTTTTCACAATGATTTCGCTAAATGAAAAGCTGACTGGAAAATTCTCACAATCATGGAAAAAAATGGCAAACAATGTAAATGTTCAACCATACAGGAACGGTTCACCACACTGAGCCCATCCTTCACATCATTGTGTTATTCTGGGCATCAATCGAACCTTAGCACAGCTTTAAAAGTGAATTCACAATCAGACAACAAATACAATGAGGGGAGTAATACTGAGTCACAAGAAAATACTATCAAGTATGAAAAGCAAGCTACAAAGAGCATGAAGGTTATAATTCTACTTTTGTAAACCCTGTATGTGTGTATGTGTATGTGTATATGTGTATATGTGTGTGTGTGTGTGTGTGTGAGAACTTTCAGAAAGTACACACACCACAGTGTCAAAAACGTGTCTCGGGATAGCTGGGTTAAACATGATTCCTATTTTCCTGCTTCTGTTTATTTATATTTATTTTTTAAACAATAACTACAACTGTTTTTAAGGACAAAAAGCTAACTTAAGAAACTGAGTTTGTGTAAGTGCCCCAATTTGGCTTTTTCTCTCTGGACTCCCCGCTCAGGGTGGTGCTGAGGCTTACTCAGCCCCAACGGCGGAATTTCCTGGTCCCGTTGCCACGTGGGAAGGAAACTATGAAGATGCTGCCCGTTCATTCTTGGAAGTGCCGCCCTGCTCTCTGTCTAAGGCGAAGGGCAGGCGCGGCCCGCTGAGCGTGGCACAGACACGCGGGAACTCACAGCGGAGCACAGCAGGGGGTCTGCCACAGGGGATCAGAGGGGCAGGTACCCATTTCTCTGCTTTCCGGTCAAATAAAATACACTGTTCCTGAGAAATCTTCTCACGCCCATCTTTTTTTTTTAAACACTGTCCACCCCAGAATGTCCCCTCCGGACACCATGCCTTATTCAGTTTGGGGCAACTTGTTCCCCACAACTTGCCCTCACATTTATGTTTGAAGCTGAAACTAGGAATGAGATTTCCAAGTCCCAGGAGGGGAAATTAATTCCGGTTTTCAACGCGACACTCCGGCCACGTGCCACTTCCCCAGGCTGCGCTGTGGCTCCTGTAGCACACACACACACACACACACACAGGTACCACCGGAGAGTGACCTTTCCGAGCTCCGCCCGGGGAATGACAGCGGTGAGAACCTCTGCTCTCATCAGAGCTCAGAGGCAGGAGGGGAATCCAGCCACACATCCTGGGTGTTTCCTGCGGTTTCCGCAGGGCCTGCTGGGACCCTCTGCGCCAGTGGGAAGTCTGATCGGGTCCAAGGACCTGCAGGGTCTACTCGATTTGAGGGGTTTCTACTCCAGAGGGTGTCTGCTAATTAGGAAAAGCCTTGCTCTGAGTTTAATCGAGAAGACAGGTTTCCTTGCAAGAAAAATGGCTTTCTTTTCCTTTTCATCTGAGCAGAAGGTCAGGAAATGTAAAAATATATGTATGTCTGAGGGTCCACTGAGCAGCTTCCTAGGTGAGTGGCAGGACCCTGCAGAAGGCAGGCAGGGGCTGGGCATGGCCTTGAACTTCTGGGAGGTGGTGAGGAGGGCAGGAAGCAGCCCAGGAGAGCAGACAGTGTGACGGGGAGGTGTGGGAGGCAGATGCCAGAGCTCACCCAGGTTCTGGGCTTTCGTCTATCTGCCTAGAACCTGGCTGTCCGTACAAACTGGGATGGCTTTTGCAGCACAAGCAGTTAAATGATACGTTGAGAATAATATGCTATTTTATAAAAGGAATTGAAGCCTGGCTGGCGAGGCTCGGTGGTTGAGCATCGATCTATGAACCAGAAGGTCATGGTTTGATCCCTGGTCAGGACACATGCCTGGGTTGTGGGCTCAGTCTCCCAGTATGGGGTGTGCAGGAGGCAGCCGATTAATGATTCTCTCTCATGCCTTCCTCTCTGAAATCAATAAAAATATTTTTTAAAATAAACAAATAAAAAAGGAATTCAAGTCCTATAGTTCACATACAGCCATTCAATCCTGACATCTCTCATGTCCAAGTCTTCAGTCTGAGGGATGTGATTTTTGGGGGGGGCCTCCATAGATCAAGACGAGTTACACAGTAAGGCAATGGCATGGAGAGGAAGTAATGTTGAAAGACAAATACCTAGTATTTGTCTCTACTCCTTTTTCCTTTTAAAAAAAATGGGGTACTGTTCCATTGTTGAGTGTTACAGTTCAATTGTGTGCCCCCAAATTCCTACGCTGAATCCCTGCCCCCAGTGCCTCAGATGGGACAGCATTTGGAGATAGAGCCTTTAAAGAGGTGATTGGGGGTTCAAATGAGCCATTAGGGGGTGTCTTAATCCAATCTGACTGGGGTCCTTACAAGAGGAGATTTGGATATACACAGGGACACTAAGGATCCATGCACACAGGGGAAAGACCAGGCGAGGACCCAGGGAGCAGTCGTCTACAAATCCGGGAGAGAGGCTGCAGGGAAAACCAACCCTACAGACACTGGATTTCAGCCTCCTGAACTGTGAGAAAATGCATGACCGTGTGTGAGCAACCCAGATGGGGGCACTGCGAGGGCAGCCCGAGCAAAATAACATGGTGAGAGATGAAACACGAAAACCCTCATTGCCAACACAGAGAGCTGCAGGCTTCGGGCGGTACTCAGCTTCACCCCAGCCCTCTATTCCGGGCGCATGTCACAGGGACCTCGGCTTTCAGTGCATTTGCCATTCTAACTGAAATAAGACTGCAACTCCAGTAAGTCCACAAGTACTAACATGTATGATGGTGAAATGGGAAAGCTTAAGCCACTGCATCCCTGTGTGCGTGTGGCAGGTCACTGACACCTGGCTCTGGCAGCTGACTTTTGATGCACTCATGGCTGGAACATCGATACATCAATCAATGGGGGCACATTTCAACTTATTTTTTATTTTATTCATTTATTTTTTGTTAATCCTCACCCGAGGATATTTTTTTCCCCATTGACTTTCAGGGAGAGTGGAAGGAAGGAGGAGAGACAGAGAGAGAAACCTTGATGTGAAAGAGGCACAGCGACTGGTTGCCTCCTGCACATATCCCAACTGGGGATCAAGCCTACAACCAAGGTACGTGCCCTTGACCAGAACTGAACCCGAGACTCTCTAGTCCTCCAGCTGATGCTCTGATCACTGGGTTTCAGCCCGAGATTCCAACACAGACAGAACCTTTGGTCTCAATTTCCTGGCCCGGCCATTTGCATCCCTCAACTCGCTCAGTGTCCCTCCTTCTGATTCAAGCTCCAAGCAATGGCTTCAGATTCTGATAATGCCCCCAACTCGGTCCTCCCTGCCCACTCCACACTGATGTTCACCAGAAATTTCACAAGCAGTGCTTCAGGCATCATCTGATAAATAAATGAGACCAGCCTACAGCTGACCCTTCCCACCAGTCCTCTCAGATTTGTAATTCCTCCCCAATTCACTCTTAGATATTGTCCCTACGAGGTAAGACCCATCAACTCCAAACTCTACAGAGCATTTTTTTAAAAATCTATATTTTTATTGATTTCTTAGAGGAAAGGAGAGGGAAAGAGATAGAAACATCAGTGATGAGAGAGAATCATTGATCAGCTGCCTCCTGCATGCTCCCCACTGGGGATTGAGCCCACATTCCGGTACGTGCCTGACAGGGAATTGAACGCTAACCTCCTAGTTCATAGGTAGAGCCCATGCCAGCCGGGCTCTACAGAGCATTCTTCTATGGGAGCTATTCCTGTTACTATACAACATCCTCTCTGAATAAGAAACCAAAACCAGAACCTTTTACTGGTGCCAACTGCAGAGGCTAAATAATGCCCGTGAGGGAGGAGACAGGAAGGAAGAGAGGAAGGAAGAGAGGGTGGGAGGGGGCTGGGACGGCTCCAACAGGCAGTCATCAGCTCATTCTTTGAATTGCCCGGTACAGAAAAGGTTTAAAGGACCCAGGTTTAAGCCCCAATTCACAATGATATGTACTCTTTCCGGAAAAATACCTACCCAACCCTGCCCATTATTAGTTTGGCATGTTAATATGTAATGAATGGACTGAGCATGCTCACATGCTCTAACCCATATGCTCTTGCAGTCTATGCCTGTGGCACTGACCACATGGACACCGGAAGCGCTGTGTCCTGTGGACCCTCCCTGGCACCCTGTGTTCCCGGGCTTGACCTGCCCACACATGCAGTAGCCACACCTCTGGCTACTCACCCGCCTCCCGCCAGAGAAGCAACGCCATACCTGAGGCAAGCTCCTGAGCCCAAATGCTCATCCCTTTCTTGCCGGGGATGGAATCAAACTCCTTCGTGGCCCGCTGACTCCTCTGGAAGGTTCCAGAAGCAGCCAGCCTGTCCAGCCACTAGACTCAAAGGCCCAGGAGAATTATGCCTCAGTTGACTTCTGCCTCCAAACATTTTTGATGGCAAGTCTCACATCTTTGTAAGTTTTCCCAATTTCCACGCTTGTATACAAGTCAGTATTTAATAAGCATTGACTGCAATTAATTTCAAATAAGTAAGGTCATGCATCTCATTAATCAAACGTTAACCGAAGAAAACTTACTTCAGCTATGATATTTTTGACCTGGTTTAAGGCTTTGAGACTGGAAGGAGTTATTCTCACTTGTTTTTTAATGCATTCAGAGGGCTAGGCCAGTGGCCGGTTTGCCGCCCTACTGACTAATGAGTTTGCCGACCACTGGACCAGACTAAATGTTACCATATAGTTGGAAGCTGTGAGGATTAGGCAATTGTTATCATATTGTGTGCAAAGAGCACAGCTTGCCGACCACTGGGATAGGCGAAGGATGTGAGGGCTTTATGTTTTATAGAATTATTATTTCAGTGTTGGAAAGGTTCTTTGAGATAAGGATCTACTATTTTTCCTCCTAAATTTGAAATGGCTGTGGTGATCCCCTGCCTCCCCAGGCATGCAGGCCGGCGCCTAATCTCTCAACTCAACCCCTGGCTCCTTGGAGGGCGGCGATCTTCTGATCCTCACAAACCCGCTCCCCAGACACTAACTTAAAAGCCATTTCTTCCTTTTCCTGAGCCTTGTCGATTCCTGGTCTTTAAAACTGGCGCCGCCACGTAAGGGAGGACAGCCGGGTGGGAGGGGAGCAGCTGGACGCGGGGACAGGCTTACTCGGTGCCGCTCTCCACCATCTGCGTGAGCAGGAAGATGCCGTCCAGGTTGATGAACTCCTGGGCGAAGGTGACGTCCCGGGAGAGGCTGGCCAGGTCCTTGAGCGCCTCCAGCTTGGAGTCCATGCTGGACGACTGGATGCGCTCGTGCAGCTGCTGGGCGTTCTGGGCCTGAGGGACACGGAGGGGAGATGTTCACGGAGGAAACCGCACGAAAATGGGAGCGTTTCATTTGGGAAACAAGGACACATGGCCCGCAGGACTAGACTGATTAGCCCACACGCCCAGCGCCGTTTCCAACCTCAGAGCCCCCACCCGCCGCCCTGGCCGCCCACTTCTCCATGGGAACCGGCCCTCTGCCTTCCGATGAATGGGCCCTCGTCACCATTTCTGGGAAAACTGAGCGCTCTCCCAGGGAAAGAGCAGGTGTAGTAGTAAGAAGGAGAAAAGGCAAAAATGTTTATCTTTCAAGTAAATTTTTCATCTCTAAATGGCAAAAAGCGTGGGGCTTGGTTAAGCAATCACACAGACCTATACAGCATGTTACCAGTCAGTCAATGCTCTGAGCGACACCTGTCTGCGCAGTGTTCAAAGGCATCATCAGTCACCAACCACCTTTCTGGGTTACTGACAATCTTCCAGCACAGCACAAGGATGCTTACAAATTTCATTCTTCCACATGCGCTTCCCATACATTCACTACTCACTGCATGAATTTATACCAAAGTAATTAGGAAAGCAAGAGGCTTCACCTAGGGTTAGACCATCCTATCTAATAAAACCATAATACGCAAATCGACCGAACGGTGGAACAACCAGTCGCTATGATGCTCACTGACCACCAGAGGTCAGATGCTCAATGCAGGAGCTGCCCCCTAGTGGTCAGCGCGCTCCCACAGGGGGATACTGCTCAGCCAGAAGCCGGTTCACGGCCGGTGAGCACAGTGGCGGTGGCAGGAGCCTCTCCAGCCTCTGAGGCAGCATTAAGGGGCAGCGAGCCCAGCTTCTGGCTGAGTGGCGCTCCCACAGGGGGATATCCCCAGGGTCCTGGGCTGTGAGAGGGCACAAGCCAGGCTGAGGAACCCCTCTCCCCCAGTGCATGAAAGTCGTGCACTGGGCCTCTAGTGTGTGTGTGTGTGTGTGTGTGTGTGTGTGTGAAGAATCTCTGATGACCTGTGTGCACGTGACTGAGATAGCACCATTCTTCTTTCTGCCAGAGTGACTGGTCCCCAAAATCAGTCCCCAAAGTCTGGCCTGGATGCCCCTCACAGCGGCCCCCAGACGGAGGAGCAGAAGGGAGGACGGCGCAGAGCCGGCCCAGAGGCAGCAGGCTGAGATGAGCAGTTTATACACTCTGCCCTCATGGCCAGACCAGGGGGCATGAGGAAACCAGGTCGTACAAAAAAAGGCTCTGAACTACTGAAAAGTTTGGAATGCTAAAATGTTTTCAGAATAGAACATTACGATTCACCTCTTATAGGCAGCGGTGACCTTAAGATAACTGGGAAGCTGTTCATTTAATTAAAAACAAGACCAGCAAACAAGACCAGCGCATGGCATATAAATACGAAGGTCCTGCCAGACGTTTTACACCAAAAATAAAGTTAACCCAATGCTAACCATCGCAGTGAGGTCTTGAGAGTGATTTCACCGTCATCAGCACACATATGCCTCCTGCCCACGGACCTCTCCCGGGCCGCTCCCCGCAGAGGGCCCGCAGCCTGCCTCTGCCCTGACCCTGATTCCAGACCGTCCCCGGCCGGCGCTCGCCACGGTCCTGCTAACCGCTGCACTGTCCTATCACATGGACAGTGATAGGCTGGTCGGCAGTTACCAGCTCTCCAGCTCTTGATTATTAAAAACAACGATGCATACAGCTCTGTGTGGGTGTGTGTGCATGCATGCATGTGTGCGCGTCCTTATGAGTCTACCTATTTGATAAGTTTCCCAGCAATAAAACTGTCAGGACAAAGATGCATATATTTTAGACTCGGGTGGACACCACTAAGTTGCCTTCCAAAGTGGCTGTTCCAATTTAATATTTTCTACTGATGGATTCGCAAAAGGGCGGAGGGGGGAGAGAAACTTCAATTTGCTGTTTGGCTTATTTATTCATTCACTGGTTGATTTCTTATATGTGCCCTTCTGGAGATCGAGTCCACAACCTTGACGCCCCATGCTAGGACGATGCTCTAACCACTGAGCGGCCTGGCCAGGGGAGGCTGTTCCAATGTATACTCGCAGCACCGCAGCAGCTGGCCTCACACCTTGACTACTGAGGAGGGTGGATTTTCATCTATTTTGGGAGAGAGATTGAGTTTCTTCTTCCATGTATATCTATATCTATATGTTTATCTCTATGCCTATACCTATATATCTATAGCTATAGCTCTATATATGTCTCCACATTCATATTTACATTTATCCTGGCTCTGCCTGCCAGGGTAAGCAGATACACAAACATACAGATCAACAAGCATGGATAGAGACAAACATATAAAAATAGAGATCCTTTTTGCTTATAGATTTTGGCCATCTGTTTTGGGGCATTATTTATAATTCTTGGAACTTGAAGAATTAGCACTCTATCTGTCATACATATTGCCAACAGTGTTTCCTAATGTGCTGGTATTGAATTTGTTTCTGGAATTCTTTCCAAACATCAAGTTTGTGTGGCTTTTATTTTGTCGCTGTCAAATGTGTCAATCTTTTCCTTTGCAGCTCCTGGGGCTTTGTGCTGCACTGAGAGCAGCCTTTCTCACTGCGAGACACAGAGAGAGTCACTGTGGGGGCTTTTAAAACCCAATTTCAGGAAAGTAAAAACAAGGGCCTGGCCACCCCAAGCTTCCTCAGACAGAACACTGGCCGAAGGCATATTTATACGCTGCTTCCGGCGACACGTGACAGAGCCTACGTGTACGCTGCCATTCCCGGGGCAGGCAGAAGGAAATGCCTCAGACCCGGACTGCTCAAACACACCACCTGCACCCATTTCCTGGGCATGTCCATGGTTATAGTCCCATGGCACTGGGGAGAGGGGTGAAGCTATGACACCTGAGTGTTAAGATGGCATAGAGATAAATATATAGATATAGACATATATGGAAGAAGACAGATATGCGTGGAGGTATTGTATAATGTGTGCAATGCCGCCCTGGCCAGTCTGGCTCTGTGGACAGAACGTTAGCCTGTGGACCAGGGTCCTGGGTTCGATTCGAGGTCAAGGGTCTGTATCACAGTTGGAGGTTCCTCCCTGGCCCCAGGCTCTGTCAGGGCTTGTGCAGGAGGCAGCCAATCAATGTGTTTATCTCACATCGATATTTCTCTCTGTCTTTTCCTCTCTCTTCCACACTCTCTAAAATCAATGGGAAAATATCCTTGGGTGAGGATTAAGAAAAAAATAAAATAAAATAAAAAATAAAGTGTGCAATGTAGAGGAGGACCATCAGCCAGGTGTAAAGGCTTTTATTAGAATAACTAGAGGCCCAGTGCACAAAATTCATGCACGGGTGGGGGGGGGATCTCTTAGCCTGGCCTGTGCCCAGTCACCGTGCGGGAAACTCGCAATCCATTGCCCCACAGAGGGAGGTCTCCACAAGCCTCAGGTCCCTGGGCCTGGTGCTGGGGGTGGGGATGCGAGACTCACTCAAGTCCCTGATCCTGCAAGGCCCCGCCCACCTGTGCCTGCTGCGCACACAGCCTCCTGCTGATCGGTTGTTATGTGTGAGAGTGTCAAGACCATTTGCACATTAGCTCTTTATTATTTAAATAGGGCAGGTTGTTTTTACAGATCTTCTCTTATGAATACCCTATTTTTTGCTAGAAACAACTCAGAAAGGGTTGTTCTATGATAAAGGAATACAGAAAACAACTGCGTCAGCCAAAGCCAACACCAACAGCACCTCTGATAGAGTTTTGTAAAACCCAGTAAAGCTGTACATGTGTGTACGCATGTGCATGTGCATGTCCTTGTCTGGCTACAGAGCACCAAGGCAGATGAAAGGACTGGAAAAGCTGGTGTAACACCAACTGCTGGTTTCTTTATGACACTCTCTCACACTTCCTAGCAAATGTGATGGAGACAGTTATTTTTAACCTATTTTTAGTACACATGTAAAAAGTGAAAAGGTTAGCATATGCTGAGCCATATTTTCCAGTTAAACACAAGATAATAAAAAATCTGCCAGCAACAAGTGAATTTTACAAATTCAAACTATCTCTTCTTATACAGCAATTCCCAATTCTAGACACTGTGGGTACAGCTGAGCCATTAAAGTGCTCTCTTAAAAAGCAGATTCCTGGACCTCACTCCTACATATCGTAATTCAGCTTCTCATTAGAAGGCCAGATACTGGCATTTAAAAAATATGGATTTTATTAATGTATGAGAGAAAGGGAGAGGCTGAGAGAGAAATACCACTGAGGAAAGACAATCATTGACCGGCTGCCTCCTGCACGCCCCCTGCTGGGGGCCGAGCCTACCACCCGGATACGTGCCCTGACCTGGAATCGAACCATGACCTCCTGTTTCACAGTTCGACACTCAAACCCGGGGCCACCACTGCCAGGTGACATCAGGATTCGTAACGCTCCTCCATGACTGCTGTCAGGGGAACACTGCCCTTTAGAAAGTGCGAGCCCGTCCTCTGCCTTGGGCATGCGCTTCCCATCCCCTTGCCACGCTGGGACTGCGAGGGCCACGGCCCGGCAGGAGCCCCGCGGTGCCCCCAGGGCCAGGCCTGCCACGGAGTCTGCAGGCTCACGCTCGGCACGCTGAGCCATCCCTCTCTGCCCAGCACCGCGCCTCCTCCCAGCACTGGCTGAGCCTGTGGAAATTTGTTCCTGAGCGCCTGGCGGTAAAAAAGGAAACTGACTTCTCTGGCCTGGAGGAGGCCTAGATTTAATAAATAAACATAAAGAAACGGAGCCTTTCTAATTCTAAGATGAAATAACACGCAAGATGTACTCTTGGTGCCCAGCAAGAAAATGAGCAGCGTTAGCAGGATCAACAGGAACGACCAAAACCAAGGGAAGCTGTGGTCTCTAAAGGTCAAATTAGCATTGATTCTTGCTGACTAAAGTAAGAAGATCAATGCCACATCAGGCAAAAAAAATGTCTCCGCTCATCATGCAGCCGCTGGAAAACGAGTCTAGATTATAATTACTGTGAAGTGGAAAAGGAGGCTTCGAGAGCCAGGCCAGCCAACTCCGGCCACGCGCTCTGTTGAGCTCATCACTGGGTGTAGGTTCAAGATGTGATTGGGCAGAATGTTTAGGGGGTTTTTAAGCCTCTCTAATATAATTTTCAACAAGAAAAATCTGTGGTAGTTCCAGTCCCCGCAATTTAATTTCAGCCAGATGCCTTTCCCAGTTTTCACATTTATTTTTAGCCGCCACATGGCTGCAGGAGAAACTGGAAATGTGAGTTAGACACAGTTTTCATCGCAGATGCCGAGTGGAAATAGTAACAGTTGGTGTATTTTCTGCAGATGAGTTTTTTTAGGAAAGCAATAAAAATGCACTGTGAGCGGATATAGTTCAAATATGCTAATGGTACTACCTAAAGTATCTACAAGGAAGTGAGAAAGATGAAGATAAGCAATGCAGTCAGCCGCCCAAATATTTCACAGCATTTGGTTTGGCAGCTTTTATTTGGAGGACTGTAAAGGTGTTTTATCTGGAGTCGGCTGTCAATGCAATGGCAGGAGGGCAAATACTTCTTACTTTACATTTCTATGAACTATTGTAATAACGGGCCAGTCTAGAAAATGCTTAAACTCTCTCTTACACATGCATACACATCCATGCACACACACGCACAGGCACATGTACACGTGCACACCCTCTGACTTTAAGGAGAATAGCAGGCTATCTTTGGTCTCGTTTGCTTTGTCTGGTGTCTGAATTTGCTCCGATGGCGTTGGTGGGCGTGTGAGCAGGTGGATAAAAACCAGTCCGTACAGCTGAGTCATCTCATCCGTAAGGTGAGGACTGTGGAGATGGCTCACAAACTCAAACTTAAAGTTAATGCATGTGCCTGTACTTGACCTGGAAGGAGGCTTGCCTGTCTGTAGTGGGAAATACAGGGAGAGGGAGAACAATCCTGATTATCCAGAATCTGCGTGTGAGGATGTTCCAGAACCTTCTGCTTTGCACTAATGACATCTTCAAAAGTGAATGTCCACCATCACACGGAGGAACAGGAGAGGAAGCGTCTGCTGGAAAGCTACAAACGAAGACCTACTCACCGGAGACGTGGTTAATCGGAGGATAGTGCCATTCTTTATTTCATTGCGATTCTGCAAAAGAAAAGGAAATCTTTGTAAATCTTCAAACAGAAGCTTGGAAAGAAGAGAATCAAGGCAAATGTGCTCTCCTGGAGACAACAGTAAGCATCCTTGTGATTCCGTTTATCCTCACTTGGAGAATTTTTAATTATTTCTACAAAGAACTAGTTCTTTAAAGAACGTTAAACTGGCTCCCAGATGTGCTAATTTTACATCAAGTCACAGACAGCATTCGGCACAGAGGAAGTAAACAGGGGCCCAGGAATAGCCAACAACAACAACAAAAAGCAATTTTGAAGGGTTTTAAGGGACTGTGATCTAGTAATTCTACTAACTCGGGGATGGATAAAAGCAGGTTTACAGCAGAGAGTGCGCAGAACACAGAGCTAATAATGCTGTTGTAATGATCATAACCGGCCGGCCTTTATCCATACAAACGGCTGTAAACCTACTTTTGCCCACCACACAAACATTTGTAGATGAGTATTTATAGAGACATTATTTGTAATACCCAAAAAGTGGAAACCACCTGAGTGCCTATAAACTGAGGGATGGATAAACAAAACGTGGCAGGCCCATTCAATGGAATATTATTGCTCAGCCGTGAAAGGAATGAAGGACTGATATGTGCTCCAGCGTGATAACCCTTGGCCGCATCGCACTAAGTGAAAGAAGCCCACACAAAGCCCGCGGTGTGTGATGCCACTATGTGAAATGCCCAGAATCGGCAATCCGGAGAGACAGGAAGCCCTAGTGGTTCCCTCGGGTGGGGTTGGGCAGGGGACATGAGGCGGAATGCTAATGGGATGGCAGTTCTTCTCTGAGCCATGAGAGCTTTCCAGAACTGCGGGTGGTGATGGTTTCCCAAATCCATGGATCAGTCTGCCCCCCCGGGCGGTGTGTCTGGGAGTTTATGTGAGGGGAGTGCTCTGAGCTCTCGGGTCGCCTCGCGGAGAGTAGGATTTCACTGGCAGTTTCATGAGATGCCAACAGGCAGCCTTAAGGAGGAGACCTCCTGAGAGCCACACTCCACAGCGCCCACCAGGAGCGGCCAGGCCCAGTTCTTTACGCTCTCTAAAGAACTAGTTCTTTGTAGAAATAATTAAAAATTCTCCAAGTGAGGATAAATGGAATCACACGGATGCCTACTGCGAACAAAGGGCGTTGGGGCTCCTTCTCCCGCTTCCTTTAAGACGGCACACCTAGGGTGTGCTCAGCACGCCGCAGCACACCGGGTGGCGGGAAATTTCCCGGGGTTTGATGCCAAATCCACGTAGAACACTCACTCTCCCCCTCAGGCTGCAGGCCAACGCTTTCTCCCAGAGACCCTAACCTGGGAATTTTCTACGGAGCACATGGAGGCCTGAGGACCCAGCACTGCAGAACCACACCCCCTTGGGTAACGCCAGCCCCATGGAGGGCATCCCCAGGCAGACCCCTGGGCCGCCCGGCGAGAAAGCAGCCTGC
Source organism: Nyctalus aviator (assembly GCA_036971965.1). Taxonomy (NCBI): domain Eukaryota; kingdom Metazoa; phylum Chordata; class Mammalia; order Chiroptera; family Vespertilionidae; genus Nyctalus; species Nyctalus aviator. Next base: position 4,265,421 of record CM072930.1, read on the forward strand.
TCATAACCGGGAGGACGCACGGAAGGGCTGAGTGACCGCCTGCGCCAGGCTCAACGATGAGACGGAGACATCAATTTCAGTCATTTCAAAGGTCTCCTTTCAACTCTAAAATCCTGACTCGATGATAATTGGGGGATGGGGAGAGCACATGCTAATTCCAGAATATTATAGGGACAAGTTTCATAGCATAGCTCTTTCCTGCTCAATTTCTAGATGAATGGAGAAACAGAATCAGAAGATGAAGTGCTACAATATCCCATTTGGTAGTAATTACGGAGAGCGAGGCTCCGAGTGAGAACAGCAGACAGCGAACCAAACCCTCCGATTAGATGCCTGTTGAGGTAAGACCTCAGGCAGGCTCCTTCCCCGGGGAAAAGGAGCCAGTTCATTCTCCTCAGATAATCAGTCCAGGAGGGAACGACCCCGGGTTGTGAAGAGGCCAGGAGGGTGTAGCAATCATCTCTCCTCATGGAAACCGGAGTGGGGATGAGGCACCCTAGTAACAGCAGTAGATGAGCACTGGTGAAAGGCGCTGGCTGAGGTTTCTTGGTCAGCTGTAATACTGATTTAACCACCATCATCACTCTACTCCCAGTTTAAAGATAAGAAACCGAAACTGCCAAGGGAGAGAGGGTGAGTTACTTGCTCAACATCACGGAAAGAAAGAGAAGGAAGGGGAGAAGAGGGGTAGGGACGGGAGGGTTGGGGAGGAGAGGGGTAGGGAGGGGAGGGGAGGGGAGAAGAGAGGTGGGGACGGGAAGGAAGGAGAGGGGAGGAGAGGGGAGGGGAGGGGAAGGGTTGGAAAGGGAGGGGAGGAGAGGGGTGGGGAGGGAAGGAGAGGGGAGGATACGGGAGGGGAGGACCTGCCGGGAGAGGCAGGACTCAGTCTCCCTGGCAGCAAGAGGAAGACCTAGATCTCGCGTTCGTCCTTGGAGGGTGAGTTCACCATTGGTCGGCATCCATGAGAGCACAGACGTACAAGTGGTTTTAGCAAAAGCTCTGCAGCCTCCCTGGGGTCCCTGTTGGCCCAGGCTGCGGGGCGCCGGGTGGGAGTCTGACTGCGGTGAAATACAGCAGCTGGGCTCCAGGCCCATGCTGACGCCTAACTTTCTGAGGTCCGAGTCCAGGTTCTCTGAAGGAAGGGTCGTGAGGAGTGCTTGTGAGAAAGCATCGCAGTGTTAAACCAGGGGCAGCCAGAGCTGGGTTCAAATCCCGCCGTGTGCACTAGTGCGAGAGACCTGATCCCTCCGATCCGGGCTTCCTCTTCCCCGTCACGGGAGGCGAGGCACCGCGCAGAGAATCAGCGGGAACAGCTGTGGCGGGCTCCGCACGTCGGGAAAGGCCGGGGAAGAAGAGCCGCGGCGGCTGCTGCCCAGAGAGCGGCACATCCCTTCCACGGGCCTCCCAGCGGCAGCAGGAGCCTCGCTCGCTCCCTTCCTTCCCCGGAAAGTGCTCTGCAGCCAGTGTTCTGGAAGGACTATTAACACAGGCGTTAAAAACGTTACGGTCCCGCCCTGGCAGGGCGGTTAGTTGGTTGAGCGTCATGCTGTGCACCAAGAGGCCACCAGTTTGATTCCGGTCTGGGCACATGTCCGGGTTATGGGCTTGATCCCCAGTAGGGGCCTGCAGGAGGCAGTCAATTGATATCTCTCCCAAATCAATGGTTCTCTCTCTGCCACTACATACCGCTCTCTCTAAAATCAATAAAATCATATTAAAAACCAAAACAAACAAGCAAAACTCTGAGGTCCCAACAGAAAGCCAGACCGAACTCAAAGCACAAAGCACCGTGGCCACCTGCCGGGAGCCCGTGTCCTGCCGGGAAGCCCCGGGCTCTCTCAGCCGGGCTGGGGCACCTGCTCGCCAGGGAGGGCCTGGCTGGAATGGACATGCTGGCGGAGGAAAGGCTGTGCTTGCTCTGATGGCACCCCCCTCCCCCCCCCCCCCCCCCCCCGGCCAGAGAGCAGCGCTGCAGAGCTGGTTCAGGCAGGCAGTCTGCAGTGGACCCCTTCTGCCTGGGAAGCTGGGATCAGGGACAGAGCTGTGCCCGTTTGCGGGGTGCCCCACGGGGATGGAGCCTGTCTCCTGAGGGTTCCGAGGAGTAAGTGACATAATCCACCGGAAGCGCTGAGAACAGAGTCGGCGCCCTGCCAGCGCCCCAGAAAGAGCTAGCTCGTTATTCAGCACAAAAATAGCATCCCGGAAGTGCCCTGCCGTGTAGTCTCTCTCTATAATCTGATCGATAAGCAGAAGAGTGCGATCTACGTCAGAAGAGCACCCATGGCCTGGCCTATGGGAGGCACTCAATTAATACATGCTGAATACCTGAAAACCTACTGCATGCCTGGCCAGGAGGAGACACCGAGGTAGATGCAAAGTTAAATGAGACTTAACTTCCGTCCGCTGGGAATTCAAAGAGAGAGACCAATAGGCAATAATTACAGTTGGACCAGGAAAGCGTCCTGGCCCATACAGTGCGTGGCCGGCGCTGCATACACACATGGGAGGGACGGGGAGAGGGAGGGGGGCCAGCGAAGGCCTCCAGTGGAGGTGATCAAGGAGAGCCTGTAAGACCGAGGATTTCCCGGGAGAGGAGCGGGAACAGCACATCTCAAAACAGAACGTGCTCCGCCCTGAGTGATCCTGGAGTCTGGAACCCACCGGGAAAGGGGCTGGTGAGAAAGGTGATGGGTTAGACAGGAAGCAGAACGCCTAGACACAGACAACAGTCTGGTGAAGACCAGAAGGAAAGGGGTGGAGGGGGTAGGGAAAGGGGAACACATATGATGGCGGGAACCTGACTGGGGTGAACACACAGTACAATACACAGATGGTGTGTTACAGAATTGTACACCTGACATCTGTATAACTTTATCAACCTATGCCTCCTCAATGAATTCAATAGCAAACAAACAGACAAGTAAATAAAAAGATAAATTAACAAAGGGCAGAAAGGAACAGAAAACATCTCTGTGGGAGCGTCCACTCTCCCCGTGTGCAGGCAGGGAGGGGGAGCGGGCTGCAGCCCCGGCTGCGTCCTCACGCCCAGGCCAGGCTGTGCCCGCCCTGCCGCCCCCCGCCTCGGAGGGGGCCTGCTCCTTCGCAGGCGAGCTCAGGGCCTCGGGCCCCTGTGTGGAGTGCATGATAAGCTCATGCAGAAAAAATGTCCTCCTCCTATTTCCCCTCTGAAGTTTGTTTTTCTCAGTGTGCCAACTTTCTATCTAGCCAGACAAATCAGGAACCATTTCCTGGTTAAAGCTCCAGTTCTACCCCTCTTCCTGCTATTCAGCCCGGAACGCAGGTTAGAGGGGGAGCGGGCTCATGTGACCCCACAATGCAGGCTCCCAGAGGGCAGGCGGCTCCAAGGACTTCTTTCTCTCTGTGTCTCTGTTTCTGTCTCTCTGTCTCTCTTTGCCTCTGTGCCTCTGTACACACACCCGCCCCCCCTCTCTCTCCCACTCCCAGATGGGACAAAATCCCTACTTTGTACGCATCACCAGGAAACAGGCTCCCTGCTCTTCACATCCACCGCTCCATCATCACACAGACTGGTTTGCATGGAAACCTGACCCCATGTGTCCCTGTCCACCTGGGTGATCTTCGCATCTCAGGCTGCAGGAGAGAACTGGGACCAGGATGGGATATGCCTGTTGCTAGGTGACAGAGCAATGCCTCCAGAGGACAGCAGGTCAGACATTTAAGGAGGGATGTTAGAAATAACCTCAAATCTGAACCCGACACCAGGAGGAAAGGGCAGTGGGGGGGGGGGGGGTGGAGGGAGAAGGAGGAAGAAAGGGTGGCAGCTGCTGTAAATGAGCATTTCCCCTGTGACATTCTGGCCTTCCCCAGGGTCACTCACGACCAGGGACAATGACCCCGCAGCCCCCCCCACCGCGCTGGCAGCGTCTGCCCATGAACTGAAGGCTTTGGGTGGACTTCACTTCCCCCTTTTTCTTGCCCCGCACCAGCTGCTTTTCTCACTTCCTCTGACGCTCCCCGCACCCACACAGCCTCTGTGCAATCCCCCGCCGGAAGGAGAAGGAAAAGGAGCGGGCAGCAGTGAGCAAGCCGGCTGCACCTGCCTCTCGGTGCGTGAACACGGACCAGGAGGTGCGGGCTGTTCCCGGGGAGGTCTGCTGTCCTTGTCCGGGCGGCAGGGCCCGGGGGAGGCTGGAGAGCAGCGGGCAGGGATGCAGGGCCCCCCGGAGAACGGGAGGAGAACCCCGTCCCCTCGGCATTGTAATCAGTAGACAGCAGAGATAAGGATAAAGACAGAGCTAGGGATTAGGCACAGTATGTTTAAGAACATGCTTAATTTAAGGGAACATGTGTTATTAAATGTTCTCTATTGCAAAAAAAAAAAAAAAAAGCACCCATTTAGAAAGGCGAGGAAGGTGCCTGCTTTCCCCACAGCTTCACTGAGCAGGAGTGGTGCCCCCCCCCACACACACACACACATACACACACTCATCCACACACATACACACACACAGACACACACTCACACACATACACACATACACACACACACACACACATACACACAGAGAGAGACACACATACACACATACATACACACACATACACACATACATACATACACACATACACACACACATACACACACAGACACACACACTCATCCACACACATCCACACACACACACACATACACACACACATACACACACAGACACACAGACACACACACATCCACACACACACACACACACAGACACACACACATACACACACACACATCCACACACAGACACACACACTCATCCACACACATCCACACACACACACACACATCCACACACACACATCCACACACACACACACATCCACACACACATCCACACACACACACACACACACATCCACACACACACACACATCCACACACACACATCCACACACACACACACAAACATCCACACACACACACATCCATACACACACACACACATCCACACACACACACAGAGACACACACACTCACATACACACATCCACACACACTCACACACACACATCCACACACACATCCACACGCATCCACACACATACACACACATACACACATACACACAGAGACACACAGACACACAGACACACACATCCACATACACACTCACATACACACATACACACACACACATACACACACATACACACAGAGACACACAGACACACAGACACACACATACACACACACACACACACACACACACACGTGGTGTCCAGGCCCAGGCCCCAAAGCTCAGGGTAGAACACAGCCCTAGGATAAAACACGGCTACATCTAACTCCTTACGAAGTGATAGAAGGTCGTTATTTATTTATATTTTTATTGATTTCAGGAAAAGGGAAGGGAAAAGAGAAACATCAATAATGAGAGAGAACCGTGGATCGGCTGCCTCCTGCACACCCACATGTGCAACCCGGGCATGTGCCTGACTGGGAATCGAACTGTGACTTCATGGCTCTCAGGTTGATGCTTAAGCACTTGAGCTAGGAGGTCCTTATTTCCATGTGTCTTGAACTTAGCCCTGAAGCCTGAGGAGCCAGTGCCCCTGAGCCCGGCAGCTGCAGGGGACGGTTTCAGCCGCCTGGGCAATGAGGTCGGCACCAGCCAGATCGGGAGCGGGGGACACGTGTTAGCGGCACCCTCTCCCCGAAGGTGCTGTCCTGGGAGAATGGGGAGAAGGGGTGGAGGGTAGGCAGCGGGGTCAGTGGGTCCGGAAGGTGCAGGGACTGGGAGGAAGAAGCCCCAGGTTGGCCTGGGCCGGCTGACCTGCCGGGTCACCTCATCACCAGAAGAAAGGCGCCCAGCCCCTTCGCCTCAGTGGACAGAGTGTTGGCCCACGGACCAAAGGGTCCCGGGTTCGATTTTCAGCAGAGGGCATGGACCTGGGTTGTAGGCTTAATCCCCAGCCCTGTTCAGGGCGTGTGCAGGAGGCACCAATGGATGTGGTTCCCTCACTTTGATGTTCCTCTCTCTCTCTCTCTCTCTCTCTCTCTCCTTTTTTCTCCTCCTCCTCCTCCTCCTCCTCCTCCTCCTCCTCCTCCTCCTCCTCCTCCTCTTCCCTTCCACTCTCTCTAAAAATCAATGGAAAACAACCTTCAGATGAGGATTATAGAAACAACAGTGGGAGAGGCAAGGCCCCCCAGGTCATCTCTTGCTTCTCTTTGGCTCTCAGTAACACACACAGAGAGGAAGCGTGGAAGGCTTCTGAGCAAGCCCACTGCCTGAGAAGGGGATGCTGAGACATGAGCCTGTCGGCCTCAGGGGCTCAGAGCGGAAGGGGGTGACTGAGGAGGTGGGGTGATGGAGGACCCCAGCCTCTGGGGCCTGGACCCTCCTGAGCCAGTCAGACTGTCAGCTGCAGCCGCACACCGCTGGCTCTGAGCATCCCAGTCTCCAAGCTCACAACCCAACACACCAGCCCGAGATCCGAACAGCTAATCAAGAATGCGTTCTGTGAAAAAACATCCTTTCTCCCAGACTAAACAGGGACCCATTTTCGGTGGGAGATTTTGTAAGGTTCAACAAAAGCCTTAACTGTGTTCACAAACAAATTCTACCAATTTTCTCTCTGAAAACATCAGAGATGCAGACTTCTGACAAAAGATGCCCACGGCAGCCATTTTTTACAATGGGGACAAAGTAAACAAAAAGCAAGCCCGAGCATTCCCACCATTCATTCATTCGTTCATTCATTCATTGACTCTAAGTCCAAGCCAACCTTTCCCTGCACGCATCCACTCTGGCTGCCCCCGGGATGCTGCCTCCGCTGGGCCGAGCGGGCAGAGGGGGGGGGAGGAGGAGACGTGGACCGCAGGGAGGAGGGCCACAGAGCCAAGTGGGTGGGGACACGGAGGGAAGGAGTGACCCAGCTAGCCGCTGGCCCCACAGGGACAGCACGGTGTCCCACGGCTCCCTGATCCAGCCGCACTGTGTGAGCCTCCGGACCCTGGGATCAGACGGGCCTGACTCAAACCATGGCCTCGCCCCTAACGCTGTCACCTGGCACTGGGCACGGCGCCTGGCACCCCGCAGGGGCTCAGGGAGCCTCCGGGAAGGGAATGCACGGCCAGGACCCCGCTGGCCCCCATCGCTGCTCCACAAGGACAGTCACGGCCAGGCCACAGGGGGCCGTGGGGACACAGACAGTGCTGAGGAAGCCCGTGCCAGGCACGTGAGAGGGACTCCACACATCACCGAGAAGAAGAGGCAGGGCCCGCACCGGGCACCGGGAATCTGGAAACTGCCAGGCAAAACGGGGCCGGGGCCTCAGGCGGAAGGAACACCGTGGACCATTCTGGCCCGTCACCCGGATTCTCCCCTTCCTCTTTTCCCCGCCCTGAGTGTCTCGGCATCTTGGGAAGCCTAGGGAGCCCTTCTCTGAGCCACGTTTTTAAACGTATGCCATAAAGCACATAAGCATGCAAAGAAACCGACACTTTGCCCGATACTCCCAAAACAGAATCCCAGTCACAGGCGCGCAGCCTCGGCCGTGCAGGTGCCCGAGAACCTCCCGGCAGGCAGCCGGCGGCGAGCGGCTGAGGCGCCGGGGCCGGGGGCGCTGCTGCGGCCAGGACACAGGGACGCCTGGGCGTGGCCGTGTCCCAGGGACATTGCTTACAGGACCCACAGGCTGTCCCCGGGACAAAGCCTGAAATGACAGGATAACTGCAAGGTCTAGTGACTGCCATCGTTTCTAATTAGGGACAATGGTCCGAAGTGACGCCCTGAGATGGCGGTGATAACAGGCCCAGGTGGAAACGGCTTTGCTGCTGGCAACGTCGGCGTAGACGCTGCTTCTACCTTCACGCCTCGCTGCCCCATCCGCATCTGAAGTAAACGCGAACTCCGCATTTTCCTGCAGGTGTTCATGGACATCAGGTTACAGCAGTAGCTTTTCATGCACTTGCAAGAACGTCCAGATTCTACCTTAGTCTGATGGCCCCACCAACCTCCACAGCCACCACCCGGTCCCACCTCCCGCCAGGCTCTGTGTCCTATTCCCTCTTGTCCCCCCCCGCCGCCCCCAGCGGACGTCATACTGCGGGCTCATACCCGCTGGTCCTCTTCCTGCAGCGTCAAGCCTTAGCTTACAGGTCCCCTCTTCAGAGAGAGCCCGGACCCTCCCACACTCCTGGCCAATGCCCGCTGAGGGCCGCCATGGTCCTGAGAGAGACCGACCGTCCCAGAAACGGCCCAACCTCCAGGTGAAGCCCAGAGCCAGAGGCTGGCAGGGGGCAGCACCGATCCGGGAGCAGAATGGCTGCCCAAGACCAAGGGGACGGATCGTTGCTCACAGAATTGGAGGAACAAGGGCCTCCAGCCTTCCATTCTGCAAATCACGTCCGCCCTCCACAGCCTTAGCCCGTTTATGTCTGGTTATTGGTAAACCTGAGCCAAGCCCAGTCACATTTCCGATCAGTGCCTGAGCCTGGACTCCATGGTGGGCCCAGAAGACTAACCCTCAGTAACAATGTCTGCCACACTCTGCCCCCATAGCTCACGTTTCCTCGCCTATGTCCTTCACAGCACTCACCCCAATCTGGACACACACACCGGCTCAGTTTTCCACCTCTCTGCGAGAACACATGCATGAGGGAGGTGAGCGTCTTCACCGTTTGTCCACCAGCAGTGCCCCGAACCATGCCTGCGATATGCTTGTGGGATGAACTGACAGATATTTTAACCATCATGTGGCCTGGAGCAACAGCCAGGGTGTGTCTGTAAACTGCCGCTCACTGGCCCCTCGTGCCTTTCAAGGCCGAGCTCAGGCCGCCTCCCCCCAGGCCGGCTTCCTCTCCTCCTCCTCCCTCACTCTCCAGTCACCCCGCGGGTGTTTACTTCCTGCCCACTACTGGGCACATGTTCCCTTAGTTTGTTTTTTTTTTAGAACTGAGATGTGTTTGTTCGTGTCCCGTTATCAACCCCTGTGTCCGCAATGATGTCACAAACGCCATTGCACTGTTGCCCTAAACCAGTGGTCGGCAAACTCATCAGTCCACAGAGCCAAATACCAACAGGACAATGATTGAAATTTCTTTGGAGAGCCAAATTTTTTTAACTTAAACTTCTAACGCCACTTCTTCAAAATGGACTCGCCCAGGCCGCGGTATTTTGTGGAAGAGCCACACTCAAGGGGCCAAAGAGCCGCATGTGGCTCACGAGCCGCAGTTTACCGACCACAGCCCTAAACCACAGCATCAGGCTGCACTCCCACAGAAGCCACGTGAAAACCAGCCCCCACATCTGTAGCAGCTGAGCTGTGGGGTTCCCAAGCGGGTCCGGAATCCCCCCTCGCAGGAACCCGCCTGCTCCAGCCCGAAGGGGAACCGCCTGCTCCAGCCCAAAGGGGAAGGCCGGAATGAGACGCAGGACAGGACAGGCCCCACACAAGCAGGACTGAGTGCTGGGGTGCCAGGACCCAACAGCCCACAGGAGAGGGAGAATGGGTTCCGAGTGGGGTCCCACCAGGTCCCTCCCTACAGTTCTCTCTCATCTCTCCCCTTGATCAAGGGCGGAAATTAGAATTTGAATAGACCTTTCTAGAGGAGTCAGTAGGGATGACAGATGGAAGAGAAGGGAATGAAATGGGCAAACCTTTGAAAGTTTCCAAGCTCAGCTGCCTCTTAGCCTTCTCCTCCTTTCACGGAGCACACACGGCGCTAGGACATCCGGGCCTTGTCTGGAAGAGCCGAGCTGCTGTGGCCCGGGTCCGGGAGGCACAGACTGGAGGCAGAGGCCCGCTGAGTGCAGCCAGGATGGCCATGCTCCTCGGGAGCTGGCCCCAACTAACGCAGAAGGCACTTCTCCTGGAGACCCATTCTCTGCCGCAGACAAGTCCCTGCGTGGTGGGAGGGACGAGGCTAACCAAACCACTTTGGGAAGATTGGCGAGACCTAGTAAAGGTGAAGGTGGGCATCCTGTTACCCGACAGCCTCTGCACTCTTGCCCGGAGGAACCTTCTAGCAGGGCCACATGCACACACACAGGGCGTTCACGGCAGTGTGCTCACCCCACCCAAACGGGGCAGGAAAGTGGGTAAATCAGCCGCTGTGTAGGCCTGCCATGGGATGCTACACAACCCATCTGCAGGTGTAATTTCAAGTGAGAAAATTAAACTGCAAAAGGTTACCTACAGTAAAAAGCTCTATATTATTCTACATGTGTAGAAAAGCTATAAAACATTCATTCGAATAATACACATCAATTTCCTGCTAATGTTTACGTCTGAGGAGGGAGGAGTAGAAGGAGAGGAAGAATGGTACAGTAGGGCTTCAGCTGGACTTGCACATTTATTATTGTCATTATTACTTCTTTGTTAAGCCTCACCTGATGATATTTTTCCCATTGACTCTTTTTAGAGTGGAAGAAAGGGAGGGAGGGATGTGAGAGAGAGAAACATTGATGTGAGAGAGATACATGTATTGGTTGCCTCCCGGGGCTGGGGATGAACCTACAACCTAGGTACGTGCCCTTGCCCCAGAATCAAACCCAAGACCCTTTGGTGTGCAGGCCAACACGCTAATCAATGAACAACACAGACCAGGGATACACATTTTTTTAAGAGAGCACAAGTAGTATGCAAATGTTAACATCTATTAACCTCCAGATGATCAGGGCTATGGTGGCAGTTATATCATTTTCTGTACTTTCTTGACATGCTTGAGATATTTCATGATTAAAACATTTTAGATTACTATTCAAATGAATTCTGCTTTCAAAAACAGTATCAGCGGTGCAGAACTCATCTGTCTAAATCAAAAGCAGTGGCTTGAATCGAAGAATTACTTGGTAATGAGGGAACAATCAACAATAAACATACATTTAAACGCCACGTGCCGACTCCAAATTAGCCGTGCACAACCCTGCTCTTCGTTCCCCGCCAACAGTTACATTCCTAAAACCCCCCAAATGAGGCCGAATAAAAAGCAACTATTAGTCAAGCCAGTGGTTTTCAAATAATGGAATTCTTTTGTCTACCAAGCAGGGGGCGAGGGGTGGGGGGGTATCCCTAAGATGGTGCCTCAGAATCTAGGGGCATTGAATTCATATTAATATGTTTGATGAGCTTAGGCTGGTAAGTGTATAGTTTATTAAAATAATCAGCAGGAATAGTGAGGCTTTTATTAGCATAAAACCCAGAATCTTGTATTATGTATGATCATTTTAAGAAGCTTCTACATTCAATTTGGTTTTGTGCTTTGCTGCCCCACTCAACGTGGAGGGAATCTGGGGACACTGACTGCATAGCAAGTCAGCGCCATGGAGCTGCTTGCAGCACAGATGCTTGAGGTGCCCGTTCCTATGGGCCGGGAGTCTGGTAGGTTCCAGCCTGCTCCTCTGTCCGGGCCTCACGGGGCTGAGATTGAGGTGTTAGTTGGCTGCATCCTCATGCAGAGGCCTCGTCCAGTTCATTCCAGTTGCTGGAGAATCCGTTTCCCGGTGGTTGTATAACTAAGACCCCCGTCCCCCATTTCTCAGCGAGCTGCTGACCAGGGACCGCTCCCCGCTCCTGCCCTGCAGCCTTCTGCACCAGGTCTTATTTATTTCCTTCTCGGCGAGGCCACAGGAGAGACTTCTCCAATGCTTCCCCTTCTTCTCAGGGCCCACCTGGTTAAGGCAGGCCCACCGCGACAGTCTCCCTTTGAGTAGCCAAGGTCAATGTTAACTGCGCTTGCAGATCCCTCTGACATCCAGTGGACAGGGCCACAGGAGTGCCATCCGTCAGTCACAGGGCCAGACTGCACTCCCGGGAGAGGAGAACCTGGGCAGGTGGCAGCCGTGGACTACCTCCCACACAAGGTATGCAGCTGTCAAAGGTCACTGTCCTTAAAGAGCTTATCTTGAAATCTCCGGAGTTTCTCCAGATGCTTGGAAAAGACACAATTTAAAATACTTTTTTCTTAGTGAATGGATTAAGTCATGAAAAAAAAAAATCCTGATAGACACAGACAACACTCTAGTTATTACCGGAGGGAAAGGGGGTGGGGAGGGAGAAGAAGGTAAAAGGGGTCATATGGTGACGGAAAGAGACTTGACCTGAAATGGTGGACACACAACACAATAGACAGAAGGGGGATTATAGAATTGTACTCCTGAAACTATGCAATTTTATTACCCAATGTCACCCCAATAAATTCAAATAAAAAATAAAACACATTTTCATTCAACCCAATATAACTAACACCTCATCTCAGCTTCCATTCCTTAGAATAAATATTGGGACTCAGGCCAAAAGCACCCAACGTTTATGGAAAGGAAGAAAGTTCGTTTCCCTCTGCCATCGGACACCTGGCATGCTCCTCAGCCGAATGCCCCCCCGCTGCCCGGCGGGGGAGCTGGCACAGGTGCGGCGCAGGGAGCGTGCTGGGAGAACCGTGCCGCAGTGGGTGGCTTCATGCCTGAGTTAGAATAAAGCAGCGCCATCTTCCCAGCCCATGGCACGTTTACGGAGTGTAACTGTATGCCCGGACGTGCGGGCCATGAGTGCCTCACACAGAGGTCAACTTCGAGTCTACTCTGTCCGGCAACTGAAATTAATGAGAGTAAAGCTATCACTACAGTTCCTGCTGGCTTTTTATTCGTCTTTACATAGTCCAATACAGTATTTTAGAAGCTCATAAAATTGCGTACTTCCGCAATTCCTGGGCCACCTCTAAAACCCTCTGCCATGGAACTTTCTTCCCAGCGACACGGAAGCTGGCAGTTTCACTTCCAGAGCTGACACTCGGAAGCTGTGTGACCTGAAACCTCCGCCCCTCCCACATCTGAGAGTCTCATGCTCAGATGGAATCACCTATGCATAAGCCTGGGACACCTATTTCTTTGACGCATCATTCAACTTCTATTGATAGCTTGTAAGGAAATAGTTAAGGCATGGTCACTTCAACGTGAAGAAGAAGAAAGGGGAAAGAATAAAGAAAGAAGAGGAAGAAGAAGAAAAGAAGCAGCAGCAGCAGCAGCTGGGGGAGGGGAGGTAATTAATCTAAATGAACAAAGAGACCCCGCCAGTGTGGCTCAGTGGTGAGCGTCGACCAATGAACCAGGGGGTCACGGTTTGATTCCCAGTCAGGGCACATGCCTGGCTGCGGGCTCAGTCCCCAGCAGGGGTGTGCAGGAGGCAGGCGATCAATGATTCTCTCTCATCGTTGATGTTTCGTCCTTCCCTCCCTCTTCCTTCCTCTCTGAAATCAATAAAAAAACATATTTTTAAAAAATAAATAAATAACAAAGTTATTTAAAACTTGAGCTGAATACTTTTCAGCCATTAAGGAAGTTGGGCAAATAAATAGAAAACATGAGTCACTGAGACATGACCACAGGCTAAGGGTTATGCCTGCGTTACCCCTTTAATTTTCATTATGCAGTGAGGCAGGCAGAGTATGTTAACTGAACTGCTAAGATGCCTGCTACATGTTACATTAAAACGCAAGTTATAAAAGGACATATAATGCTATGGTCCCATTTTACAAAAACAGATGCACACCCAAACTCAAGTATACTAAAATGTGTATCTCCTAAAATGTCAGTAGTTTTCTCTGAGTAGTAAGATTCTAACATTAACAATATTTTGCTTTTCCTCTTTTCTTCCCTCTCCAGTGTGCTTCACCTGTTTGTAGAGATTTTAAACAAATCAAATTTGAGATTTTGTAACTGCTTAGGAGCAGCAGGTACTGAACTGAAAGGGTGTTTTATATTAAGTTGCATTAAATTAGTAATATGGCACCTCATTATTTTTTATACCTAAAAATCTAAACCTAACAACAATGCTTGGCAATATAAAGTTGCGGGAGAGATGGCATATGAAGACAGAGGGAGAAAAAGAAAGAGACTATGAAGAGACATGTTCTAAAAGATGGCTAATAACCAAATAAAGAAGAGGTTAGTGATGGGAGAGGGGGTGAAAGAAAAACAGAGTCACAGACAGAAAAAACATCAGGAAGAAAGGGGCAAAGGAGGAGGGGAGGGGGGAAGAAGGGGAAGAAGAAATACAGGGTGTCTGCAAAAAAAATGTATCCACATCCATTTTTTGATAGCTCAACTGATGTTTCTTTACTGGGTTAACTCAATGGAATGGGTGAGTATTCACCGTGTATGCATTTTTGGGGACACCTGTATATCGTAGGAGGTAGCTATCCCTTTCTGCTCATCTCTTAATGAAATGGAAAGTCTTAAATAAAGTCCCAATGGATCACTTTCACAATTATATTTTTGTGGGTTTTTTGTTTCTTTGTATTTTCCCCGTAAGAGTGAAAAGTGAATGAAAAGCGAGCTGGCCAGCCAGGGTCGCCTTGGCCCACACCAGTCCCGGAGCCTGGAGAGGACGGTTATCCCACCGGGTCTTTCTCTGTAGTCGCAGCACAAACACACAGGCCAGCGGCTTTGAGAAAATGAGCAGCGGTTACAGGTTCACAAGTGCAGGTGATGGTGACAAAACACGCACGTTTCTTTTTGAACTTCAATCTCCAGCGGTGGTAAAGGAAATGAACCAATTTCCCCCAAAGTTGGACTCACAAGAAGAGGTGTGACTGTCAGAGGCCTCAGACATTCCCTCTAAATTCCCAGATGTTCCCCGCTCCTCACCCTGAGGAAGGAGAGTGGTCATCCTTCCTCCTCCCCGCCCTTCAGGGACACGGAAATGGCCTCATTGCTGCTCTAGGTTGTAAACTTGCTTCTATTCTGCTTTATCTATCTTTTCTTTTTCCTCTTAGTGCAACAAGTTGGAGTCCGGCAAAAGTAAAAGAAACAATCTCATCTTTAGATAATTCTGGACAACAGTACACTCATTGACAGCTTTCCCCTGAGACAGAAAGGGCAAGGCTGGTGCTTGTGCTGTTTCATGAAAAATCCCGCAAGTTCTTGTCACTCAGTCCATAGAGAGGAGGGGCCATGTCTCCTCCCTTTGAATCTGGGCGGACTTATGACTGCTTCCAGCTGGAGCACCAAGAAAGGTCCTACTGACCGCCACAGGCCAGGCCACAGAGAGCCACGCCTTCGAGGAGCACCGTCTCAGCAAGTGCCTTAGGAGCTCCTCGGAACCCTGCCCCCACATCGTGAGGAGCCCGGGACACAGGGAGGGCACAGGGAGACACTGCAGTGACAGTCCCGCTGAGCCCAACTTCTCCGGCCCTCCATCCAGCCCAGGAGCCAGGCACAGGAGGGAAGGAGCTTCCAATGATCCCCGCTCCAGCCACATCCCTGTCTGCCCCGATGAGACTCTGAGCAGAGACCAGCGATCATTCTTGCTTCGCCATGTGCACATCCCGACCACAGGAGCAGGGAGCATAGCTAACCATCCCCACGGAAAACAGCTTTCCTTTATTCCTCAAGAAGGTTTTTGGGGTATTTTTCTAATGCAACAATAGATAACTGGAACAAGGAAGACCAAAAAATGGTCATACGATAGTTATTACTATAACTAAATGCTGATCACAGTGGACAGAGTGTCAATCACATGGACTGAGAACCCGATGACACCAAATGTCACATCCAGGTACACTACCTTTCCTGGGTGGAGGCCAGCTCTCCTTCCCCAGCTCTGCCTCCAGGGTCTCTACCAAACTTTCTAGCCCTCTCGTTTCCCCTTTCCTTCTGGTCTTGTTCAGGCCTACCCCTAAGTCTACTCCTGGGTTACTGTTGCAGTGAATGTTCATTCTGTCATTAAACAGAAACATTCACTGCACGTGGTTCGAGACACTGGGATAACAAAGCGAGGACAGAGAACTGTCTGTGACCTTGGAGAGCCAAGAGTAGAATGAAATGTTTTTCAAACCATTAACAGTTCCCAAACCATCCTCAGAGAATCCTAGCAAATCTCTTAAAAACTAGAAAACAGAAAACAACAGACGAAAAATAACAACAACCCATATTCCAAGTAGCATGGTGACTATTGTTTCACGAATCTTGTATATTATTTTGACACACACATAGGAGATATATATATATATATATCGTGTTTCCATCTTAACACTTGGAGGAAGACTCCAATAGCGACTCAAAAATAAACCTCTCTCCTGAGCTGGAGAGAACACGGAAGGGCTGTGTTCAGGGAATGTGGGGTTCGGTTTCAAGCTTTGGAACACTCTGTGAGAGCCACGTTATGAACTCATCCCCACCAGCACGGGGGCTTGGCTGCTCACGGCTGTCGCTGTTGTTCAGAGGGGCTTCTGTGGCGCCTGGGGCTTTTCAGCAAACGGGGGTGCCTCGGGAGGACACCCGCCTGCCACGCAGCCTGCGTCTGAGCTTCCAGAGTTAAATGTTTCAGGACCTGAGTCAGTCTGTCATCGGTTTAATAGCTGAATCGGAGAACATGGAATTATCACGACCTCTGGCATTTGTCTCTGCCCGCAGTTCCAGAGCAGGCTGGGGGGCCGAAGCCCGGAGCTGCTGCCCGTGTAATCACCGTGCCCCAGCCTCTTCCCAGCAGCCCGTGGTCACCACGAAATGACATGTCATAAGAGCCGCCGGCATCTGAGTAATGCTGGTGGCAGCAGTGCCGCCTCTCCTGCTCCCTCTCCTCATGTGACTCCGCTGAGACTGTCGCTCCCCCATCCTACAACAAGCACGGACTCTTCTAAGGTACGGAGAGCACCCAGCGATTTAAATGATGGCTCCCTTCCACGTCCCAACTCTAATTAGAAAATTCCAAGCGCCCAAAAATGTGTTTGGAGTGCACTTCAGAGAAGCCTGCTGCCGATCAGTCTGAGTCCCTGAGAGCAAAGCCACCAGGATGGAGGGGGGTGACAGGCCCACAAAAGGGACGGGCTGGCTGAAGCCCGGTGCCTGGAGCACGTGTCACTCTTGAGGTGTGGGGGGTTGTGGGGGGGTGTATGTGTGTGTGTGTGGTCTGTGTGTGG
Source organism: Nyctalus aviator (assembly GCA_036971965.1). Taxonomy (NCBI): domain Eukaryota; kingdom Metazoa; phylum Chordata; class Mammalia; order Chiroptera; family Vespertilionidae; genus Nyctalus; species Nyctalus aviator. Next base: position 4,282,306 of record CM072930.1, read on the forward strand.
TGTGTGTGTGTGTGTGTGTGTGTGTGTCTGTGTGTGGTCTGTGTGTGTGTGTGTGTGCGGTGTGCGTGTGTATGTGGTATGTGTGGTCTGTGTGTATGTGTGTGTGTGTGAGTGTGTGTGTGGTCTGTGTGTGTGTGTATGTGTGTGGTGAGTGTGTGTGTGTGTGTGTGTGTGTGCCAGTTTTCACAAGCGGGGCTGGATGGACTGAGAAAGAGCTGAGGAAACCCAAGAGTAGTTCCTATCATTCTGTCCCCAACATCATCCCAGGAACCTGGCATGCCATGTGGCTATCACCCTGCCCTTAGTTCTACCCCTGCCCTGTCTTCAACTACTGAACTGGGGGAAATCCAGTATGCTCTTAAGGGAAGAGTGATAATTTTTAGGATCCTAACTTGGAGAAGCTAAGAATGTACGGTCTGGAGTATGATAAGAAAACACTCCTGGTTCACACGTAAAAGCTGCTATAGACTGAATGTGTCCTCCAAAAGGCTCATGTGTTAGGTTGAAACGCCCAAGGGCATGGTAGTAGGTGGACTGGTCTGTGGCCCATAGAGTGGAGCCCTCATGAATGGGATTAGTGCCCTTATAATCCCTCTGCCTTCCTCCATAAGAGGGCGCTGTGACAAAGTCATTTCTAAACCAGGAGGCAGTTCCTCACCAGACACTGAATCTGCAGGCACCTTCACCTTGGACTTCTGGCCTCCAGAACTGCGAGAAATAAATTTCTTTTGTTTATAAAACATTCAGTCTATGGTATTTGTTATACTATCCCGAAAGGACTAAGCCACAAACAAACACAAGATGATAAATCTCAAAGCCCGTTTCCTGTTGGTTAAAATTCTTGTTTTAGCCCTAGCCAGTTTGGCTCAGCGGAAAGAGTGTTGGCCTGCAGACTGAAGGGTCCCGGGTTCGATTTGGGTCAAGGGCACATGCCCTAGTTTCGGGCTTCATCCTCAGTAGGGGGTGTACAGAATGGAGATATATATATATGAGTGTGTGTGTGTGTGTGTGTGTGTGTGTATGTATAAGGTACCAGAGGGTCTCTTCCTTTCCCCTCCCATTGCTATTGCTGAGAACTGGAGATACATTTCTACAGCTGAAGGTTCTCAGAACAACATCATTTATTCTCAAGCGGGAGCACTCAAGTCCGTGACATCCTTTATTCTCAATAAGGAGCACTCAAATCCTTGCTTATGTATCATTTTATGAAATTTTATGAAGCTTTAAAAACATTTAATCGACACCTAGCACAGTATAGATGTGTGTGCATGTGTGTATGTATATGTGTATATATGAATATGCATGTGTGTATATATGCATGTATGTGTGTATATACTTATTTTGAAACTGGTAATCAGTCATATGGAACTGAAACTTTCTAATACTGATTTGAGACTCTTGCTAAGAGGAGCATTACGATTATTCATTCGCTCTGCAATTCCTCCTCCGTTAGTCATCTAAAAGGGTATGTGCATATTTTGGAAACTGAATTAACCAACATCACACATAATTTATTCAGCAATGAACTGTACTTTTTATCTTGCAAAGTTTCCTGCATCACATCAAATCAGCACACAATCCTGGGACACCTACATCTTAGCTAGGGAACCACACAAGACCCTGGTGGGCACCCCGAAGGTGGACCGCACAGTATGTTGTGGTAAAGCACTTGGATCTGACTGAGATGAAATACAGATTAGCTCACAAACATTAAAGAAGAGTTCAAGCCACAACAAAGAGCCAGGTCCCAATTAGTGGGGGTTTGGGGTGGGGGGGGAGAGAATGAAACAAAGGGACAATAAACTAAAAGCAGAGAAGTTCCTATAGCAGCAGAGAGAAGGGGAAGAGGCTGAGGAGAGGCCTGAATTAAGAAACCAATCTCCTAGCGGGGGTTAAGATGATGTCAGACCAGCAGCCAAGTTTTCCATGTACAATTTCTGTTTGGTGGCGAGAGGAAGGAGCTGCCCTGAAGGGACAGCACGTCAATGGCATTGCTTCCAGGGCATGTTCGCTGCTGAGATGCGTTTCCCAGAAGCAAGGAGTCTCTTATCTCATGCCTTTATCCCCAACGTCCAGTCTAGAGCCTGAAACCTAGGGCTGGGGGTGGTTCTGAATTCCAGGAAAGCCACACCGGGGAGACAGAGCGAGGCTTCTCTGGAGAACACCAAGGCAGTTTGTCTAAAATTAGAGGAACAAGAGGCAGGCCACAAAATTGGGAATGTTGACTGGGGCTAGATCTGACACACCTTGTCGGTCAGGCTAAGTAAGAAAGGTGGGCCTTATTCTCCTTGGTAATGGTTGAGACAGTCAGCATGCTGCCCCAGTTCAGGAAGCCCACGGGCTGACGAGTCGATACGAATTCAGAGTGGGTTTTTGTCATAAGCAGGAATACGGGCAAGGACCCAGAGGCACTGTCACTTCCAGTGGGTAGCATTGCACACCGTCTGTAATATAGTAAAAGCCACTGCACTGTGCACTGTCATTAGGTAGATTTTTTTTTATTAAGATATCTCAGTAAAGATATTTTTAGAAATAAAAAGCCAGGCTGGTATTGCTCAGTGGTTAAGCACTGATCCATGTACCAAGAGATCACGGGTTAGATTCCTGCTCAGGACACATAGCTGGGTTGTAGGCTTGATCCCCAGTGGCAAGGGGGACAGGGGGGGTCTGCAGAAGACAGCAGATTGATGATGTT
>CM072930.1:4287500-4380000 GCA_036971965.1 Nyctalus aviator
TGATGTTCAGTGTAAGGATGCAAACATTTTCTACCCAAGCCAGGGTGAAAACTAACACCACCCATGTGTTACATAAGAGTGAACATGAAAGAAATATTTCAGCAAACGGCACATGGAGCATCCTCTGGTCTTTCTTTATTACAATCCATTTTTAATACTCTTCCAAACTACTTAACTGATTTTGTACCCACTGGTAAATAATAGCCTGCCGTTAAAAAAACACTACTGTTACCTCTATGATAGTATAACCTATCATTTAAAAACAATTTCACACTTTTCAGATTATATTCAAAGTAAAAGACAATTCCCCAATCTTCCCGGTAACACCCCGGGCCCCACACTCTGAGCCACACTGAGGAGATGACGCGAGGGCCCTGTGCTGCCTGGACCTGAGGGTCCTCACCAGGCAGCCCTCCCCCCACACCAGAGAGGCGAGCTGCAAGTGGAATCATGCGGGCACCCATCGGCACTGTTTGCATCACAGAGCTCCGGAGACAGCCAGACACAGTCCCGCTCTCATCTTGGTTAGCGATCTACAGAGACGCACATTCTTGTGTCTTCTGACCCAGCCCCGAGGCGCCCTCCGCCGTCTCTGGTCAGAGCTGAGCTGCCCACACAGCGAGGGCCAGTTCCCTTCCAGGTGGGGACAGGCTCTGGGGACATGTGTGCACTTTAGGGGAATGTCTGAGGCATGTTACTTGGTTTGATGATGCTGACCAATCACACTGTTACTGGGTCAAAGGTGTACCAAGAATGCAATGCTTTTTGGAGGCCTTCGAGGTGGTGAATGAGGACTGCCCACTGAGGAAATCAGGGGGGGAAAAGAAGAGGATGGAAAGATGGTTTTCCAACTCCAGCACCAGGCCCTGGGGGCCTCCCGTGGTGGACACGCCATGCAAAGCCCAGAAACACCTGCCTGTCCGCAGCACAGCCCGGAGCACAAGTCAGGGCTCTGCAGGCAGACTTCCGGTCCAGGCCCATGCTGTCACCCACACCCTGAGCCTCAGCCATGCTCACATGGATTGTGGAACATTCAAACCTAGCATACAGGCTCACTGTGAAGATCCCAATACAACACGGTCCATGGGGAGCACGTGGCTGAGCACTTAGCAAGCTTCCACCAAATGTTCAAGGCTGTGGTCACTGTTGTCACAGGTCACTCCCTCCTGGCCTGTCCAGGAGCCTAAAACGCCCAGAAGAGTGGGCTTTGAGGGAATACATTCCCCATTAGTTTCTCAGAATTCAGATCAGATGCTATTCAAATTCAGCTCGCCTGCTCCAGGACTCTTCTGGACCCCCTTCTTTTCTAGTAGACCCCCCTTTTCCACAGGGCATACATTCTAAGACTCCCCAATGGATGCCTGAACCAAGGACAGTACCAAATCCTCTCTATACTCTGTCTGTTCCTATACACATATACCTATGCAAGAGTTTAATGTATAAATTGAGCACATTGAGAGATTAACAATAACTAATAATAGAACAATTATAATAATACTAGGTGCACGAAATTTGTGTGCTGGGGGTGAGGGGGAGTATCTCTCAGCCCTGCCTGCACCTTCTCTAATCCAGAATTGCTGGCTCCTAACTACTCGCCTGTCTGGCTGCCTGATTGCCCCTAATCACCTTGCCTGCCAGCCTGATAGCCTCCTAACCACTCCCCTTCCAGCCTGATTGACACCTAACTGCTCTACTGCTGGCCCAATAGCCACCAACTGCCCTCCCCTGCAGGCCTGATCACCCCCAACTGTCCTCCCCTGCCAGCCATCTTGTGACCATGTGGGGGTGGCCATCTTGTGATGACGTGGGGGTGACCATCTTGTGCCAGCCATCTTGTGAGAACATGGGGGCAGCCATCTTGTGATGACATGGGGGTCTCTATCTTGTGATGACATGGGGCAGTCATCTTGTGATGCAAGGGTGTGAGGGTCAATTTGCATATCATCTCTTTATTATATAGGATACTGTAAAAAACAGTTATGTGAGGGTGGCCATTTGCTCTCTCAGTAAGCTATCACAAATTTATTCTTCCTTTCACACAGTTTTCAGAACAGAAGAGTTCTTCTTACCACAGCCACCTTGGCATACAATTGTGCCCTTCCTTTATTAAGTTGAGAGCTTGTACCTTTTCACTTAAAGGAAGCACTCGGAGGCATCTGAACTGCTGGCATCACTGCTCTTGTGCCTTGGGGCTGTGATTAGGTAAAAGGAGCGTGACTTGAGCCCAAGCATGGTGACACCTGATCTGATCTTCGAGATGGCAAGCAGGTGACTAATGGGCAGAGAGCGAGGACCAGGGATGAGTCACATCCTAGGTGGGAGGGAGCGGGACTGCATGAGACTTCATCAGGCTTCTCAGAACAGCACAGAATACTTACAATTGTTCTTCTCTGGGACTTTTCATGTAATATGTTCAGAACGTGGCTGGCCACGGTAACAGAAGCCAAGGAGAAGGTTCCTGCCTCTCCTTCCTCAGAACCTGTGTCCATCCCAGGACCTGCTCCCTGCCTAGACCTGGAGATGCAGGGCATGGAGCCTGGAATGTATCCTCCTCACTAAGCTCTTTGCGGAGCCCAGGGCTCGGGGCTCGAGAGCTGAACCCAATTCCACTGATTAATCTCCTGGCCCGGGGGAAGTACCAGTCCCCAGGTATTGCGCATCCTTGTCTGCCCGGGGCCTGTCTGGGAACTCAGAGCACCTAGGAAGTGGAAACTGCATAGAAGGGGTGCTCTCCCAACAACCCTACCTCTGCCCCAAGGTCCCTGGGGCCAGCTTTGCCGAGAGGGCCTGAGTCAGGCATGGTTCCGCTAATGTCACAAAATGGGAATTCCTCATGCCGAGGTAGTTCCCATGAAGTAGGTCTTCACAGGGAGAAACCAAATTCTATACTGAAATCATGATAAAACGTCAAGGTCCACGGTGCCCAACCCGCTAATGACATCCCCCATAATTCCCTGCTCCTGGGAACTGCCTCCTGTGTGCTTAGCATTAAGGGTGCCAAGGCCATGTTCCTGTTTGCCTACAGGACTGCTACTGGTGCTCTCACACTCTCTGAGACCATTACATAATCCTCCCGAAAGGCAGGTAAGAATCACTGGCTAGTCACTATGAGAGGGAGATTGCCTGCTACACTTCCATCTGCTAGCCAGGTCGCCTAAGACCATCGGAAAACACAGATATTTACATTATGGTTCATAACAGCAGCAAAATTACAGGTATGAAGTAGCAACGAAAATAATTTTATGGTTGGGGGTCACCACAACATGAGGAACTGTATTAAAGGGTCGCGGTATTAGGAAGGTTGAGAACAACTGCTCTAAGGTATCCTCTTAAGGAACAGGGAAGTGACAGACGAGGCTCGCAGCCAATGCTACAGGCTGTAACTTCCTGTCTTTGAGTTCTTGAGGCAGTTCCTGTCAGAACCACCGGCCTTGTGTCAGCAGACTAAGGGCATCGTAGCTACATCAGAGCTCAGGTGCTGGGAAGGAAGGCGGCAAGAGGTGGCACTGGGTCCCAGCCTCAGTCTGACCACTGCCCATCCGAGTGACCTAAACAAGTTGATGCCTACTCGCTCTCGGTCTCACATTCCTCACTGTAAAATGGAGATAATACCCACTTCTTCAGACCAGAACGAGGACAGAGAACATCAATGCGTATCCCCCTCCATCACAGAAGACAAATTCCACTGGGATATTTGAAGTTAACACGAGACCTACACAAGTAACCAAGTAGGCCTACAGCAAAGTAAAAACCTCCTGCACAGCAAAGAAAACCATGGACCAGAATGAAAAGGCAAGCTACAGAATGGGAGAGAGTGTGTACAAATCGTATTTATGACAAAGGGGTTAATATCCAAGTTATATAAAGAACTCACAACATTCAATAGCAATACAACAAACAGTCCGATTTGAAAGTGGACAGAGGAGCTAGATAGACATTTTTCGAAAGAAGGCATAGAAATGATCAATGAGTATATGAAAATATGCTCAGGATCATTAATAATCAAGAAAATGCATATTAAGGCTACAATGAAAGTTTATCTCACATGTGTTAGAATGACCATCATCTAAAAGGGGTGCGGGGGGAAGGAGGGAGAAGAGACAAAGAGAGAGTGTTGGTGAGGATGCAGAAAAGAAAGAGCCCTCTTGATGGGGATGTAAATTGGTGCGGCCTCTATGGGAAACGGTATGAAAGCTCCTCAAAACAATCAAAAACACAACTAGCACGACGAACCAGAATCCCACTTCCTGGGCGCATATCCAAAGGAAGTGGAAAGAGGTCACCAGAGGGAGAGAAGCACCACCGTGTCCACGGCAGCACTGACAACCGCCCAGACACGGAAGCACCTCAGTGGCTGTCCCCCGGTGGATGAGTAAGATGTGGTATGTGCGTGCTCAATGGAATACTACTCAGCCCCGCGGGAGAAGGAAGTCCTGCCATTTTCAACATCGTGGTCGGACTCTGCGGGCATTATGCCAAGAGAGGTAAGTCCCACATGGAAACACCAACGCTGCGGGGCATCCCTTATATCTAAAATCTTAAAAACAGAGTCAAGCCTGGAGCAGAGAGCAGATAAGCGGTTGCCGTGGGCTGAGGGGCTGAGAGGGAGGGGGGGGGCGGGGGAAGGGTACAGACTGCAGCTGTAAGATGAATGAGAACGGAGGATGCGACGTAAAATGCGGTGGTTGTGGTGGATAACACTGTAGCACGGAACTGAAATCTGCTGAGAAAGGAGAACTTGCATGTTCTCACCAAATAAGTAAATTAATAAAGGAGGTGACAGATGTGCTAATTAGGTAGATGGGAGGAATCCTTTCAAAATGGATAGGCATATCTAATTGCCATGATGTACGCTTCACCATGAATTTACAACTTTGTCAATTATACCTCAATCAAGCTGAAAATACACAGTTCACGTTTCACTTTGTATTCTCTCCCCGCCCGCCCCCAGACATAACCCTGAGATACAAGTCTCTGGGGCAGAGTCTGAACCTGCGAATAGCTGAATCTTAACTTTCTCTCGGGCATTTGCATGCTACAGTTCTGCTTAGCGCTGCTCGACCACGTGACACTTTCCCCGCTCCACTGGAAGCCTGAGGCTGAGCTGCCAATAAGCAAATGAGGACAGTGACAGGCAGGGCTGGGCCAGGTGGGAAGAGTGGGAGCCTCAGTCCACCGGCCACGACCGGTGCTGGCTTGCCGGGCCTGGAGAACTGTTCTTCTTTAAAATGACGGGCCCTATGCGATCTCTGGCAGAGGAAGGGAGACCACCTGGTACACGAGGGGAGATCAGTAACTAAGAACACACACAGCTTTCCAACATCAGTCACCAGTTACCATGGTGATGCAAGTATTACCTAACAACTCACTGGGCTGTGAGTGTCCAAGATCCTGCTAAAGACATTGCTTGGAAAAATGGAAAATGGGCTCTCATTTTAGGAAAACTTGCAAGGAGCTAGCTGGACCTAAGGGCAGACGGCAGGCCGCCCAGGTTTGCCCCGAGATGGAGGCCCTGCCCTGCCCTGCAGTGCTGAGCGCTGTGGAACAGCTGCAGGGGGGAAAGGCATAAATTCTTATTTACAAACAGCCTCCTCATCCCTCAAACTCTTAGTAACAGAACAACCCCTGCCCAGCTGGTGTGGCTCAGTGGTTGAGCATTTAAGCACTGACCCATGAACCAAGAGGTAACTGGTTAGATTCCTGGTCAGGGCTCATGCCCGGGGGAAGGGGGGGGCGTGGGGGGGGCGTGTGGGAGGCAATCAATATATCTCTCTCATTGATGTTTCTATCTCCCTCTCTCTCACCCTCTCCCTTCCTCTCTAATATATATATATATATTTTTTAAATATATATATAAAAAAATATATAAATATATTTTATTGATTTTCACAGAGAGGAAGGGAGAGGAATAGAGAATCAGAAACATCAATGAAATAGAAACTTCGATCAGCTGCCTCCTGCACACCTCCTACTGGGGATGTGCCCACAACCAAGGTACATGCCCTTGACCAGAATTGAACCTGGGACCCTCCAGTCCAGGCCAATGCTCCATCCACTGAGCCAAACCGGTTAGGGCTAAAAATATATATTTTTATAAAGAATAATCTCAGCTGTCACTGGTCAATGAAGAGGGACAGATAGAATGGCAGACTTAGGTGGCAGTCCCTTTTATTTTATTTTATTTTATTTTATTTTTATTTTATTTTATTTTGTAACATTTATCGATTTTAGAGAGAGGGAAGGAGAGGGATAGAGAGATAAAAGCATCAACTAGCTACCTGCTGCCCACCCCCTACTAGGCGAAAGCCAGGTCTGTACCCTGCCTGGGAAATGCACCGGGACCTCCTGGTTCATAAGCCAGAGCTTAGCAACTGAGCCATGATGGCGGGGGTGGCAGTCCCTTTTAGACTCAACATGAAGTATTTCCTCAAGCAGAACAATTTCCCAGAAAATGACTAGGATGCCCAATAAAATGATCACTTTCCGACTGTTCTGAGTTTAAATTGGCTGAGTCTATGTTAATTTTAATTAGAACAAAAGCATAAATATTGCATGAATTTTTAAATTTTTCCAAGAATCAGCTGCACACGAACACACTCCTAGGTTGAACTTAGTGCATGACTGCCATTCACGGTGCTCAGAGCTCAACTCGGAAGAGCGCCCCTGGGTGCCGCACAGAATCCCAGGAGGGCTCTCTGCGGGCAAAACCCAGGGCCACATCCCAGGCCTGCTCCATCCGAGGTGCCCAGGTTGGGGTCCAAAAATCTATACTTTTAAAATGTTTTCCCTAGGATGCTATGTTCTCTAGTCTGAGAATCCTCTCCTTAGGAATTTCCAATGAACTCCAGTCCCCTGACCATGGTGACAGAAGACAGGACAGCCACCAGGGCCCACAGGCCGAGAGAGGTTAATCAAGGCAAGGCCTACAGCCCAGGGTAAAAGTCCAGCACAAGCACATGATTATATGTGTGTGTGTGAGAGAGATACGCAAGTTTTTCACAAGCTGTGCAGGTGATACACTCCAACCTAGTCTATTCTATTTCAATTTTTCTTACTATTACAATGAACTGAATTGATTTCACTATCCACTAACCGGTGATGTTTGCAAAACTCTACTATAACTTCAACTATCCTATAATTTTATCACTTAATAATTTTCACACTTTTCCATATTATACCTCAATAAGTAGAAAACCATCCAATCTTTTCCAATGATGTCCCAAAGTCACAATATATTAGTTGCCTTTAAAAGGCGAACCAAGTTGAAATGAGACAGTTCTGCTTAAGGCGATCAATAGCAACGTATTTCCCAGCTAGCATTGAACTTTACTTATCTACTCTTTATCTTACAGAGAGCAGTGTGCAAATTATATGAAGGCAGGATAAGATAAATGAAAAATATTAAGGAAATGAAGCATGAAGACAGGGAGCTAAGTGTCTGTGGAGTGAGTCAAAGGAACAAGTCACATTAACAACACGCCAGGAGGCGTAGGCCTGTGTTAACCCTCAGCACTGGCAGCCAGGGTGGCCAGGAAAGCACAGGAGTTATGAAAATTCCAGTGTGTGTCTGGACAGAACAAGGCAATTTCTGGAAGCATTTCCAAGCAGTGGCTATCCTCCCTCACACCCCTACACACACTCCTCATGTAAAGTGCGCAGTCACAGTGGGCGTAAGGCCCATTACTGCATCCACCTTCCACCACTACCTGACTTGTGGGTAAACCTGGGGTTACTCTAGGGACCACTGATGGAGGAATAATGCCCAGAGCCAGAGGTCGCCCCAATGCTCCTCTTCCCAGAGAATTCTCCCTCCTCCCAGAGCATTCTCCCTCCTCCCAGAGCATTCTCCCTCCTCCCAGAGAATTCTCCATTTACTTCTGTCCCACGCGGCCCACCTCTCTGTGGTGAAAACTTTTCACGGGGCTGCCCCTCCTCCCCGCCGACAGCACCAGGTTGTATGTTCCACGAGGACCATGTTGGCGCCTTGCATCTCCGTAGATGCTCCATAAAACCGAGCTGGATTCTCAACTCCTTTAGCAACCCCCCCGGAAAAACGATGGAAGCAAAAAGATGTGGACTTGCTTCTGGATTCTCGGTCACTACCCCTGAGATGCTGACCGAGCCATTGGGCTTTTTGGATTCAGTCCCTTATCTGTCAACAAAAGCCAATGTGCATGCATCATAGGTGAGTCTCGAGGAAGAAATCAACAAACATATGTAACAAGCCTGGCCCACTTCCGGGCATCCAGTAGGTTCTGAAGGAAGGTCAGTTTTCCCTTCTCCACGCTTCCCATGGCATAAACATCACCAATAAGAAAGTAGGGCTCCCAAAGCCACAGAACACTCCGAGCCTGCACAACGCCGGCTTAAAAAAGGTCTTGTCATTGTTTCAGCCATTGCAGAGGGCTTAGACATTGCTGGGGGAACTGCCCGTGAAAGGGAGCTAGACTGCCATCCAGGGTCCCACTAACGCTTCAACCACGCAATGCGAGAGGAAATGAGTCAATTCACTGTTAGAAGGCAAGTGCAGTGCTAACACAGGACAGGGAGACCCATCTTCACTCCTGGATGGGCTGAGCGCCGCCTGCTTAGCACTGACTGGCAGCTCTTTGCTGTGCACACTCCGCCTCCTGCAGGGCCAACGTGAAATTAGATCAGCACATCTGGTCCTGAGCGGAGGAAACGTCACTCCTGTTTTAACTTCCTTAAAAGCTAACTGCCCCGGATTCAATCCCAGGCGGACCTACCTTCTCGGTGATGTAGAAGTTTGAGCTGTCGGCATGCTGCAGAGCAAAGTATTCGTGGTTGGCCAGGGACCACCTGGAAATGTAAGCATAAATCGTCAGAAAGCCAGTGAGCGGTCCCTCTAATTGTTAGTCTGGTAGAGGTAAATGAATTGAAGACCCTATCACATACCCCACAATGCAGTTCCTAATTCCAAATGATATCAGGCACCTGTCACCCTAAGACCCGTTCTTCCCTCCTCTCCCCCTCGAGGCCCATCCAGGTTTCATTCCAAGCCTCCTGCTCACTGCAGCTCTTCATCGTCACGGCTGTGGGCAAGGGTGATATTTAAATATAAAGTTACATTCCCTCCCTATTTTGAAGCTGTGGAGCAGAGATGGAGAAACAAAGGAAATGAATGCAATTTAAGCTTTCGGTAACTGTTGCATTTCGATTGCCTCTGCATGCTCCAACCCCCAGTCACTCTGGCTTGCTGCAAATTGGAACATTCTAGTGATGTATCCTGGATCTTCAGTAAATCCCAGGTACCCTCTAGCCACAGTTCTGCTTTAAGAGAGAAAAACACACAAGCAACTAGTATGTGCTTTCCGCTGACTGTGTGCTCGGCCAGACACGTGGGAGAGCCGGTTGTTGTGATGCCACGTGGCAGCAGAGTGGCCACTGACTTGTTGAATGATTTCCTCTTCCAGGGGACCGGATACCCAGTGGAGTGAGCATTTACCTCCGGAACGTTACACTGTGTCCTGTGAGACGGATGGATAAGCACAACCTCTCACAATAGACAGAGCACCCTTCACCCCGCCCGAGTACCCACACTGGCCAGCTCACACCTTCTGGTTGAGGACAACGGGAACTTCCCAGAGGAGAGAGGCATGCACATCTTATGTAGGCATCTGGGTGTCTTTGAGCAGATAAAGGGGTGACTTAGGAGTGCTATCTGACCATCTCACAGGAATATTCTATTTGCCCCTCAAGTTGTGGCCCGGAGCCTCTCAGGTGAATCCTGAGTAACAACACTCACCCGTCACAGACTTCCTTTATTATCGCAGACAGCGGTTTTTTCTGCAAAACAGCAGAAAAAGGAAATACTGTTAGTTTCATTTCATCATTTTAAATGTTTAAAAAAGGAGAAGCAGAGGCGAGTGGAGATCTCTAACCAAGGAGACTTTCCACTTGCTGTTCTTGGTTGTTCTGAAGAAGCCATTGCTATTCCCAAGGTAATCACCTGGCCGCCATCACCGCCAAATATGCTGAGGACTGATGGCCCAGGTGGCACTTTCCTCTATTTAATAGATTAGCTGAACAAAATATGCATCATATGCTGCTCAGCCACATGGAAGTCAGGGTGAAAACACAGCGTGACGCGAAGATCTCAGGCCCGCAAGGTCAATGACAACCAGAACTCCTCGGAGGCCATGGGTCGGGCTACCAGCAGCCTGCTTGTACGCAAACAAGTGTGGACTCATGCTATTTTCATGGAACATGTGGCATATGAAATAGGAGGTATTGTGAAATTTTTCCTTCCGAGAGCATAGAATTCTTTCCATATCCCTGGCACTGACAAACGCCAATCACGCAGCAACTTGAGCTGGGCACACTTGAGTAATGGGACCAAGCATGTGCCCTGGTGTCAACTGGCAGCTGGCACAGCTGGTCCCCCTGCCTAGCAGCCACAGCTGTGCTCTGCCCACCTCCACATGGAAGGAATGCGGGGAGGCACACAGCTCGCCCAGAGATGTGGAAATGCTTTCTGTTTTGGATGCAAACAGACCCTGCCTGTCTCCTGGGGTGTCAACCAAAAGAACGAGTCACAGACCAAAACAAATGGGGAAGAGAAATCAAAGGATCACACACGTGGTCCAAGATTTTCAGATACACCATGAAACTCTGTCTACATATAACTGAGTTTTAGTCCCTTCCCTCTGAGGGCAGAGTAGTGTGGAGAAAGGCCTTCGGAGCCAAGCAGGACCAGTTCCAATCCCAGCTCATCCACTTGCCTGCAGTGGGACCTACAACTTCCTTCATTTGCTGAACCTCAAACTAGTTTATCTGTAAAATGGGCATAGGACCTACTTTCTCAATGGGGCTGAGATATAATTAACTCAAATTAAATTACATTAGAATTAACACAAAGGGCAAAGGATACAAGAAAGAGTTCCGGTTCTGTCTTCCTTGGCCTCTCATGTCACTAGAAGAACATTTCCTTCTTGCATCTTTGTCCTTGGACACAATGCTACCGTATCCTCCCTCCCATGAATTCGGAACACTGTAGTCCTTTCTAAGACCCTCCAGCCCTGCCCAGAGCTCTCACTCTGTCCTCATTGTTGCTCCAATGACCCCCTCCCGCTGGAGGTCCAGCCTCTATGACTGAGTGTTCAAAATGATGTCTGCCGACAACTATGAACAAGTAGGGGAAAGAAAGACCTAGAACTGGGGAGTGGAAAGATGGTGGGGTATTCTTGCCATCCTGAGTTGGTCTCCTTTAGAATAAGATTAGGAATGGGGATCGGGCTCTACCATGAAGTTACATGTCACATTCGTTCTAGGCCTTTGCGAACACTTGTCCATGAATTTAGCTGTAAGTTAAGGGGCAAATCAAATGAATAAATAACTGTAGGAACAAAACTTCTCCCGTAAGATGAAGATTTTGACCTTTCAGTTTTTCATGAAGACCAATCAGTCCCTGAGACCCCTAATCTCACTCCCTATACCCTGCGAACTGAAACATAAGTAACAGAGCTGGATTTTAGCCGTAAATGACATTGAAACCACAGATCAGGCCAAGGAAGTGCTGCTAGGGAGGTAGGAAAAAGCACCTGACATCACAGCTCCTGGAATCTGACTTCCCAGTTGAGGTCTCTTAGAGGAACTTGTGGGATTTTAATTCAGATCTGACTCATAGACTCAGGATCAAATTTAAAAAGACAGAAGGCTGTGGACTTCTAGAACAATTACATCTAGGACATTCTGAAGATGGACAGAAGGAAGAAGTAAAGACCATGGAAAAACCAAGCTTAAACATTTACTAGAGAAGATTAAAGAACAACTCTTAAGCCACAGACGAAAAGGAATCACAGTTAACTGAACATGACGCACCCATTATGCAGCCTCACCTCAGCTGATGACATGTGAGGATGAGGTTGGTCCCACGGGCCACTTCCTACGCCTGTCCCCTCCATCCTTCTACCTGCTCCAATGAGACATTAGCTTCCACCACCACGCAAACCTAGTTCCAATGACTTTCACAGTGCTCATCTCCCTTAATTCGCCCATCTATTTGATACCATTACTACCACCTTCTCTTTGACACCCTCTTTCCTGCGCTTGTGCTGTATTTCCTTCATTTTCCCATACTTGAACCAATCCAACAAAATCCAAGAGATACTTCCTTGTTTCTCTTTGACCTCTAGCGTCCAAAGGTCCGTGCTTCTGTTCTTGTGTCTTCTGCTTTTACTTAATCGGTCAGTTCCTCACTCACTGCAACTGCCCTAAATCTATTCTAGTCCCAGAACCCTCTCTTGCAAATCTTTGACAGCTTGTTAAAAATAGCATTTTAACTGTCCTTCAGGCATCTTATTTAAATATAAAACAAAACGCATCACTCTCACCACTCACTACCCATCACTCTACCCTAACATAGCATGCCCCCAAAGTCCTTCACCCCTCACCATGACGACCGTCTTGTTGTAACTCCGCTGCTGCCAGGGGCATCATTACCTTTATTTTCTTAATCTCCAGGTCGAATTGTTGACAAGGTTGTGTAGCATTTTCCTCTGTGACGCTCACATTATTACCTCTCTCCTCCTAACTACCCTTCTCAAGTCCCGATGCCCCTCATTCCAACTCCTGCTATTGGATGAATCGTTCCCTAATCCCGTCATCCTTAATCCTGCTTCCCCAGCCCCGGCGCCTTTCCTGGGGACCAGCCCATCCTTACTAACCACTCGCCCGGCGTGTTCCATTAATACTCCACTGGCATATCAACCTCAGGTTCCTACCTTCCATTAGCTCCTCCTTTTGGCAGTTCTCCAGAGGACCTGCCTCCTCCTTTTCTTTGCCCTGTTCTGTGATAATCACGTTTACAAGACACCGAGGCTCATCCTTATTCCTCCACGCTCTCTTTCTCCTTTGTCCTTTAAAGACCTTATCCCACCTTTGTTAAGAACTCGCCTCGGAATCCCATCACCAGACCCCTGCAAAGGAATCTACACATCTCCAAGTTTCTTTCTTCTCAATCCTCACTTGAACTGTAATCAGGCAAAATTAGAGTTTCCCCTCAAACTTTGCTCATGTCAGTCTTTTGCTCCAATATCCTCCATAGATCACCAATGGCCACCATCTACATAGTGTGTGTGTGTGTGTGTGTGTGTGTGTGTATGTGTGTATTCCATACTTTCACTTTATTCACTGTATTTGCTGAACTGTCCCTCTCTTCTTCCTGCTCCATCTCTAACAATGAACCATTAATATCCATGTCAAAGCCACCTCCTCTAAGCACATGTGCCTGGTCTCCCCAGAGAGAGACCCCAGCCTCTTTGTGGGAAGTATTCCCAAAAACCTCTACCTCTTGTACCTGCTTGTCTCTGAGGACACAGCATCTTGATACATCTCTGCACCTTCACTCGGTACTAGTTTCCACAGGGCATAGGTGCCAACAGGATCTCAGAGACTCCGTACACTCCTGCTAACTGGGAAATCCACACACTCACTAACTTTCCTTTAAAAAAACAAAAGGCTTGAATATAAAGCCAACTATTTGGAAGGACAGCCTGGATTCATCAGTACTCCGTGGCCCATGTCCTACCACGCCAGGCACTGCTGGGCTGGAGGCAGCTGCTGGCTCTAAACCGGTGGACCTGTGAGGGCTGTCGCTGCTGCCTGCACAGACCCCTCGCCAAGGGATTGCGTGACTCACGACCTGGAAGAGCCCTGAGCGAGGCAGCTGATGGAGCATGTAATTCAGCATGTGATAAAACAGGTACCAATCAAGTCACTGTCCCAACCCCTTAGCAAGGCCACACAGGTGATCAGCACAACTTCCATAAGCAGATGCTGAACCAGATACCCCAACAGAAAACTCTTCTAGAACCAGTGCCCATAGAAAGCCTCGGTGGGTGGGACAGCTCTGAGACTGACCCCACTCCCAGCTCAGCCCCAGCTCTGCCAAGCTCTGCTTCCTGTCTGCTGGGTACACAGGCTGTGCCTACCTGCCCGGATCCCTAAGACCCAGGAGTAGTACAAGGGCCACACCTTGATAGCCTCCTGCAGGCCTGCTGAATAAGCTCCCTTCCACCTCTCTGAGAAAAACGGCCAGGAGAAAAGAAAATCTGGTCTAAAAGAATGAAAACTGATTTTTCTCCTGGGACTCCGTAAACCCCAAAGGAACGAAAAATAAAATCCTATCATCTATTTGAATATATCTGGATTTAGGATACTTGAGGCAAAATCATTTTAACTGCCTGACCATGTTTTCTTAAGTTACAAACATTGTAACTAAATTCCTTCAGCTTTTTGTATTTTTTTCTTTGTTTTTGTGGGGGTTTTTTAATTGAATTTATTAGGGTGATATTGGTTAATAAAATTATATAGGCTCCAGGTGTACGATTCTATAATACATCATCTGTGCTCACCACCCCAAGTCAAGTCTCCTTCCATCACCACGTATCCCCTCTTTGCCCTCTCCTACCTGCTTTGAAGGTCAAGATTGCTTTCTAAGACTCCCAGCCAGCTGAAATGGGAAACGCTGGTTTTAAAGATAACCAGGAGCCAGTCGTCATAGGTTTCCCTGTGCACAGGATCAGGGATTGTTGCACGTTAGACCCAAAACGCATTTTCTTCCCTGTTCCCTTAGGCAATACAGGAGAGCACTTCTTCACTTTATAAAAAATTTAATGTCAGCGGAAATATTTTTATTTGTCAAACAAAGTATGCATTTCCATACAAATTGTTGGCAAAGCACCATGGGCCAACAGTGATGTTCACGGAGTGGCTCTTTCTGTTGTTTTGTTGTTTTTGTTGATTTATTCATCCCTTTTTATTTTAACTTTTTCCCCCCAAAATAATTCCTTTATTTACCTTCCTTTACCAAAAACTGTAAGAAAACACAAAAAGATTTTCCTAGCTCCTTACACAAAACCAGCTAGTTTCCTGAGAATGGTCGAGTTCCCGGGAATTCGTTTGTCATCTGTCTCTACGGCAACACACTCTTCTCTGTACTCGGGGTGGGTGCTGGCCCTTTGCCGTCCCCTCCGCCCCCTGCCTTCACTTTAATGAAACGCCAGCCTCACAAATTCCTGCCTCCTCACCTCCCACTCTGACCTTCTTCCCTGACCGGCCTGCACTTCCAGCAAGTCCTGGCGGGAATCCACGTGGGTGCCCTCCTCCCCTTCCAGCTCAACACTCCATCCTCTTCCTCAGAAAAGAGGCCTCCCCTTACCTCCCTCTCACTGTTGAATAAAAGATTGATCACTCGCCCACCCAAGCACATGGCTCCTTTAAGACAGGAGAGACACCCAGGAAGGAGCATCCTTGGGAGTCCCTGGTTACTTAGGAGGCGGGGAGGCCAGCCTGCCATGAGGCTCCCTCCCTGGGGATGGCCAGCTGTCGTCCCTCACCATTCCCCCCGCACCTCACACTCCCCCATCTGCTCCCGCCAAGCCTCATGAACTCAGCTCCTATTTAAGCACCTGCTGCCGTCTGTTGGCCAAGGCACCTGCTCGGGGACTTCACCCAGCGGGAATGCGCACCTCGGGGCCAGAGGCCTCATGTCCATTGCTGCCCCCGCTTCTGCCCTGGCACCGGCCTGCGGAGCTGGTAGCGCCCCAGCCCGATGTGTTAGCAGCCATGGATGGTGGGCTGATGTTCTTGCTTCTGACATCCCCGTCTCAGCCCACGGCTGCCCTAAGATGGGCATCACCCAGCAAAGAAAGCCTAGCTTCATTAAGAGCGTGTTCATTTCAAATGTTCTTAATGGCACGGGGGACGCTAATGCTTAGGAGATGACGCTAAGTGAGTGGACCCCAGAAAAGCATTGAGAATGCTGAATTTTTATTAACTACTGGCTTTTCTCTCTCTTTCCTCAGCGTGAGCTCTTGGACAACTTTGGAAAATGACTCCCTCGGATTGAAGCCCGAGGTCTGCAGGCCCTGACGTGGTAGCCTTAGGCTCATCACTACTGCCCACAGAGCTCCACGTCCTTCTGAAAACAAAGGCCGTGTCTCACACACTGTAGTGAAGGTCGAGATGACATGTGCCAGACCCTGGAAACAGAGCCTAGTACACAGAGGGCACTGGACAGAGCTTACCTAGGCACAGCTTATACCCAGTGGATACTTTGCAGGTATAGTTTTCAGAAGTCAGTTGAAAACATTAAGTAAGTGAATGAATAACCAATTCCTCCTTCTTGCTTGAGTGACTCCAGCCCCCAGTGCTGCCTTTGGCATTTATCACATCCTGTTCTTTATTCCCAAACTCATTTTCCTTTCTTTTTTTAATAAAATATATTTTTATTGATTTTAGAGAAAGAAAGGGAGAGAAATAAAGAAACAGAAAAATTGATTGGCTGTCTCTTGGATGCACCCTACTGGGGATCGAGCCCACAATCTGGGCATGTCCCCTGACCGTGACTTCTTGGTTTATGGCCCAACGCTCAACAACTGAGCCACAGGGGCCTGGTTCGTTTTCCTTTCTTCTCACAACTGCTGGAAGATTACACTTGCTTCAGAGCAGAGACTGCCACTGAGACACTTCTGCCTCCGGCCAGGTGAATGGCTGCAAGGCCAACAATGAATGATGTTTAAGAACACCTCTTCTTTTTCCAGACTTCTAGCTCCTTTCCCTCTCTCCCGGTCTCTCCCCACGTGCCACCAGAGCTCAGGAAGGGGCTAAAGGAGCACAGCCAGAGGAAGACAGGTGCACCCGCATCCCCACCACACACCTGCCCTCCACAGAGCAGCGTCACACAGCCCTCCCACTGCAAAGTGCTTTCCACCGAGGCTTACAGCTTCTGGTCCTGGACTGTGGGAAAGGCTCTCTCCAGTCTTTTCTAAGCACGAGAGGGGTGCACTGTTCTGACACCCTGAGGGGCGCAGCACAGCAGGGGGGTGTCACTGCTTGCACAGGTGGAGAGGAAGGAAGGAAGGAAGAAAACGGACTGGTTTCCACGAGTGGGACACCTCTGAGAGGGACATGTACGTTCACTACGGTTTAGCTTAGAGTGTGCTGAGCGCACCTTGAATGCTGATGACGCCCCTGGTTCCTGCAGTGCCTCCAGACATGGTGGCGGAGACACCAGTCATCTCTGCGGGCTCACCGCTTCCTCCGAGGAGCCCGCCGACGGCTTCCCAAGCTTCCGAGCCTCAGGCCTCCAGCCGGGGAACCTGATGCGTTCCGAGAACTGTGCGCGCAATCCCTGTTTTTCTAATAGAGGCCTGCATTATCCGAAAGATGATGACAAAACCACACTTTCCTGAGGCGAGTTGAGCTGGTTCTTGGAAAGAAGTCTGCTGACAACAGCTCCGCAGTGAATCACTGGCGCGGGGTTTCCGTGATTGTCAAAAATGACAAAGGGCTCAGCGCCGTCTCCCCAGCCGGAACACCGAGGATCATGGGAATTTTAAAAATTGAAAGATGACAGGCTGTGCCACCTTTTTTTGACAAATGACAGCTCATGTCAAAATGGTTTGCTAAAAATGACGTGTTTCAGCTTCATCAAACTAATGAAATACTAAATTCTAGCAAGATCACGTATAATCTTTGTGTCATAAAAATTACTGGACTGTGTAAATGAGAAAGACATACATAATTAGCAGTCTCATGTATTAGTGCAGCGATTTTCAACTGGTGTGCTGCAGGAATCTTTAAACATGCAACATTTGACTACTTAGTCAAGGACACTGACCTCTTTTCCCTTAGATTGTCAGATAAAAATATGACAACAGCCAACACAACAACAGCCATGTGGTGTGAATGAGTCAATATTATAATTATTTTTTGGTCAGATTGGCAAAAAATGTATTTTTTGGTGTCCCGCAGAACTGTAGTAATTTATGTGTGCCCTGAGATGAAAAAGGTTGAAAATCACCATCTTAGTGGATTAAAGACAAATAGACATCTTTGTCTTTTAGATATCAGAGATACTTCCACTCAGAAAAAAATGGTTACTTCCATTCACCTGAAGAGAAAATATAATTTCAGAAAATATCAAAATTATAGAGATAGACAATGTGTGAAAAAACACTAATATCAATTATCTTTTGTGTTATTCTTCCTAGTCTTTGGCTATTTCATATTGTCCCTAGATCAATGTTGTCAGGATCATAAGGAGCAAAATTTTTCCTGAAATGTCAGTATCTTGGGTACAGCAGCAGATTTCCTCATTCCTGTATCCCTCTCCACTTCCTGACGTCAGCCTTTGCCAGGAAGTGCTCCCAGATGACTGGAGACCAGCTGACATGCCATTCTCCTCCACCCACCCCACCCTACAGTCAGCATCCTTTACCCTGAGGAAATGAGCGACTCACTCCGTGAATGAATTCAGATCTTATGGGCCTCTTCTCTTCACTCGAGGGAAATAATCTTGTTAGTTACTTGCCTCTAGCTCATATGTGGAAGGTTAACCACATATATACATACATATACCTATACCTATACATATACATATACATATACATATACATATACATATACATATACATACATACATACATATCCCTCTCAGAGGTGTCCTGACTTGTGGAAACCAGTTTCTTTTCTTTCTGGGCTAACATTTCTCACAACTGCTATGCAGAATATGTTCAATGATCATATGTGCATATATATATGAATGATTTAAAAATAAAATGTCAGACTGGCTGAGTAGGATAAACAAGAGATTGTGGACTGTGGACTCTGATAGATAGGGGATTATCAGACCAGGTGAGGAGATATGAGAAAGCCAGATAAGCTCTGAAGGCAAATTAGGGTTGAGATTCGATCTAAACACAAGATTATGACGGTTTATTAACTGCAAAGAAGCTAAGATTGGATGTAGGACGGCAATCAAAAGAATGCTGAGAGGAACTGCTGGCCAAGGGAGCAGTGAGTTCCATTTTTAATTTCGTTTTTCCCCTTATATTTCCTGTCTCTCTCAGCCATGGAGCTTGACCGTGATGGATGCATTGATGCCAACTCAGCCTTCTTTCTCCAATGGTAATGGATGTGCTGCAGTAACTTTCAGCAAGCAGAGAAGGGACATGGGCTTCCCAGTCTCAAATATCTATCCCCTGGGTGTGACGATGGCAACCTGAGCCTGAACCACAACCTTGAAGAATGAAAAAACAGGCTCTTTCACAACCTCAAACAGTGGCCACAACCTCATGCACTTTCTCAAAACTCCCTTACCTTTGACATGTCATCAACCCAGACTTTTATTGCCCATTTCCACTTGGCCAGCTCTTCGGATAATAAGAGCAGTAATAGCAACTAGCTATTGAGTGACTACCAGAGAGCCATTTCTCAGTGTACTTCACAGATGAGAAAACTGTATGAAGATCTCAAGACGTCAAGTAACTTGCTCAAAGTTACACATGTGACAAAGCCAGAATTCGAACCCAGACCTGTATAATCCCAGACCTGTCCTCTTTAACCCAGCCTCAGCTCCATAGTCCTGGCAGGCAGGAACAAGCCCGAGTGTCCAGAGAGAAAAGCTTCAGGAAGGGCACCGGACTTCTGGGTATCTTGGTTGCTGGCACAAAGTGATTTTTGATTGACGTAATGTAAGCTCAGTGTTCCAGCACTAACGTTGAGACTGGTAGATGACCCTGCTCATGCATTAGCCACACAAATTCTGATAAAATGCGGTCAGCACTGAAACTTCTGATACCCAGATTCTGTCTCCTCCTCCTGATTTTTGAGAGATCCTCCTCCTCATTTTTAATGCTCAAATTAACACCCCCACCCTAACTTCTCTGCAGTTCCCTTCTGTCTCGCGTAATTTTAACTTGTGTGTGTACAAGTTGAAGTTAAACTTAAATCTTACCCCAAAACTCTCTTTCTCAATTTTTAGCTTGTATTCATCATCTTCTCGTTTGCCAGGAAATAGCCTTGTAACCAACATTAATGGTCCCCACCCTTCTTGTGCGTGTCCCAGTCCTGCCAAGTCCATCTCAGAGTTGGCTCTGTGAGCCCTCTTCTTTATCCTGCCCATGGGCACAGAGAGGCAATTAAAAATAGATGCTATTTGGACCGCTTAGGGCACTTCAGCAAATGCAATGGCATGGCTAAATGGATGTCCACGCTCGTGTGGGGGAGTTGGCAATGGCATATGTAGGAGAGAGAGATGTCGCTGAAAGGGCAAGCTAGAGGCAAAAATGTCTAAATCCTACAGACGATTTGGACCCATCGGGTTTGTAAGCAGCAAAGTGACATAATTAAATATGAATGGAGGCCAGGAGACCACTTAAGAGGACAAATTGGCCAGTGTACCAAAATCAAAAGGAGCATGGCTCAGTAGTTGAGCATCAATCTATGAACCACGAAATCCCAGTTCGATTCCCGCTCAGGGCATAGGCCCGGGATGCAGGTTCCATCCCCAGTGTGGGGCATGCAGGAGACAACTGGTTAATGATTCTCTCTCACAATGTTTCTCTCTCTTTCCCTCTCCCTTCCTCTTTGAAATCAATAAGAACATTTTTTTAAAATCTATAGGAGGTCCAACCATATAGATGTCTGCTTATTTTCTTGAGTCTATTTGTAAGGTTTCCATGAAGAATATTCCTCCACTATTTTTTTCTCCCTTGGTAGCTTGTCACCACCCTTTGCCCAGATGTTCATACAAGAAATCTTAGAATTAGCTTTAACATTTTATGCTCCCTTATCACCCTACATATAATCAATCAACAATTTCCTGTCAATTTAATGTTCTCATATGTCTTGCTGAGACATGTGTCTCACTTCTTTCTATCCCCCATCACTGCCCGGGGCCATGACATGATCATTTCTTGCCAAGGCTACAGCAACAGCTATTCAACTAATCTCTCTTGATTTTACCTCTCACAAAACAATTCCCAAACTGTCATTCTCTAAAAGCACAATGTCACATTCATAGTTTTTCATTCCTTGATCTCTAGGCCTGCATTCTGGATAAATTCCTCGTTTCCATACCCCAAATTACAGATTCTCTCTCTAGCCAAATCCATTCTAGAGTTATGTGTTCATTTTTACTTTTCTGTATTAGTTTTATTTTTCATGGTTTGCTTACTGTATATATACTTTTTCATTTCTAAGATTTCTAAATGGTTCTTTTTCATATCCACCTGTTCTTAATTTGTAGTCACCTACTTTGTGCTCATAGTCTCCTGTATGCGTAGATATTACTCTCACTGTTTTCAAGGTCTCCCTGTGAGGCTATCTCATTTTTGTAGGTCCTTCCTGCTCTCTCTGTTCCTCTAGAGAGAAGAGGGCCAGCTAGAGCAGCAGCAGATGTGAAAAGGGAGACCAGATGTGGACAAGTTTTCTGAGGTAACTGATTAGATTAAAAAAACTGAGGAAGAGTCAAGGAAGACATAGAGATTTGGCTTCAGCATTCACATATGGCACCAAGACAAGGAAAGTGTGAAGAGAAGCAAAACCGCACAAGTTTAGGAGATAAAGGAGTAATGAGGGGATGTTTGAACATGTTGAGTTTGAGCTGCAAGGGACACCTAGAGGGGCAAGATGAATAGGAAGATAGGCAGCTGTTTATATGGGTCAGGAAGTCAAGGAAGAAGTGACAGCCGGAAATTATGAGCACCTGATGGTGATGAGGTTGGTGAATCCAAATAGGTCACCACAAACTTGTCCCACGGTAATTAATGGTCATCTATAAGCACCTGGAAACTTGACAGCGCTTCTCTCAAAGTCTTTTGGCTGTTTTTGACTATGGATGTCTTTGATGAAAGGATGAAAATAGACTTTCATAATGTCAATCCATAAAATGTGACAGTGTATTTAAATGCATGGTAGGAATAAGGGATGTTCCTCTCACCAGGGCTACCCCCTTTCACAATATTTAATTATTTGTATCATTAGACAGAAAAAGTATAAACATCACCTGTTTCCTTTGCTCAACATTTATTATGAACTCACCACGTACCAGGCCCTATTCCAGGCACCTGGTCCATGCAGAACATACAGTGAGTACGTATGGGTGCTACAATGCATCCAGTCTGAGGGACCAGCAAAGACCCTCTCTAAGGAGGGATGGGAAATTAACAGGAAGACAAATGAGGAGGGGAATTTCCCAACTCAGAGAGAATGGCATTTATGAAGGCTCTAAGAAGTGTGCTTTCATGAAAGGTGAGAGAGATCTCAGATGGAGGCACTGGAGGGAAACCCAGGGCTCCAAGCAAGGCTGGCGATGTGGTCTAGGGCTGGGGAGAGCAGGACCCTAATAGCCACAGGATTTTCTCCTGGTGCAGCTGCAGACTGCTTTCGCCGGGAGGATGCTGGGGAGGCACTGAGCTGCTGCTGGTCCCCTGGCGGCAGAAGCTACAGCAGTGGCCGTGAGGATGGGGAAAGGTGGGCAGAATCGAGAGCCATTTAGGAAGGAGACGCTACAGGATTTGCTACTTGAAGGGCTGTGTGAAATTTGGGGGATGGGGCTGTTGTCAAGCACAATATTGGTGCCATTGACTTAGAGGACTCACGAATCCATTTGATCAAAATCTAGAAAAAGGAAAACAGAAAGGCACATATTTTATTCCCTGAGGCTGCTCACATTTCCTCCAAGTTCTGGGCACATTGTACAGGTATACATGGAGATAAAATAATAATATACAGAGATAAAATACAAGCCTTCCTCTGGGAACCCAGAATCCTTCTGCATGCTAAAATCTAGGCATTTTCATACCCTGCCACAAATGGCCAGGTGACTACCACACAAATGAAGTCCAAAGGGTGACATGTACAAAATGTTCTAGCAACATGAGATGCCTTAGTCAGCAGATCTCAAGAAAACAAGGTTGGGGGAAGGCTCTATCCTGAGTTTCCCAAAGTGCTTCTCGTGAGGAGCAAGGGAAGTAGAGGGAAAGAAATAGCACCCCCACCCACCTGGAAAGCAAACCAAAATCCTCTGTTCTTTTTCAGGAGGGAAAGCAGGAGGCTAGCGTTTGTTCTTGCTGAATTAAACTGAGCTCTCAGGCAAGGGGAGAGATATGTTACCAGCCTTTCTCTTCCAAAGCAAGGCAACCATTAAGATGTCATGAGATTATACAGGTTCCATCTCACACACACACAGAGAGAGAGAGAGTGAGAGAGAGAGAGAGAGAGAGAGAGAGAGAGCGCTCTAAAACTGGAAGGGGAAGTAGCCCAGTCACTCTGTTTTAGAGGAAGTTTAGGAAATCGCTGTTACCCAATGTAACAGAAGCAAACATCAGATGAGGGTTGGCTACTCCTGTCCCAGCACCACACGACCTTGTAGTGACAGCACAGACAGCAACGGCTCACCTCTCTGAATAACACCTTTTCTATGAAAGGAGCTCTCGCTGGTGCTGTGTTTGTGCTCTCTGGCAAATAGGAAGAGGGGCAGTTATTAGGACCACGTGACATCAGGGCACCCACTGAAACTCACTGTGGGTGTCAGGTGTCACCAGCAGATGGAGGTTGACAGGGCGTCACCATCATGACTTGCAAACCTGGGGCCAGGAGCTACAGCATCCCCAGCAAGGGACCTGACAGAAACAGGCCTCCCTGCGCCCCAAGTGTACCTCCAAATACTGCTCTCTGTGCAACCCATGCACCTCACAGGTGATTCTCACGCAGAAGCGAGCTTGGAGTTAGTCCATCAGGGGAACCTGTCCCCTGCCTGGGGACCTTCGGCAATGTCTGGAGACAGTTTGGGTTGTCACAACTAGGGGAGGAAATGCTACCAGCATCAGTGGGTGGAGGCCAGGACACTGCTCAGATCCTACAATGCACAGGACAGACCTCGCGACTGAGAATTATCCGGACCCAACAGCCAACAGCGCTGAGGCTGCCTCAGCCGGGTGTATCCGACCTCTTGGGAAGGAGGGGCCCGGAAGAGCCGTGCCTTTTTGTCTCGGCAGCACAAGGCCGGAACCGTGCTCGCCAGAGATGCAGGCTGGTCTGCTTGATGCTTTCTAAGGACGACCTTCGCCACCGCTACATGCGGGGTCCAGGGCATGAGGCACATTCTTCGTGTATGTGCTGTTATCTTGAAGGTCTGGATTCAAGACTGGTTCCGTGGAGCTCAGTCATTTCCATCAAGCAGGCTCTCGTCATTGAGATGTTTGGGGAGTGGCGGGTCTTCATTTTCCTAAGAGTTGGCTCCGATGCACTGGCGAGGACGCTTACATTATTGGTTCCAGTCTCGCTGGAAACCTAAGAAGCATGTTCTATTGTGTGAGCCCCTCGGAAGAAACCGTAATTGGCTCCTAATGGCTAGCATCGCTGAGCGGAGTGCTGAGTGATTATCTCACTGAAGGCCCAGCTGCCAGAAAGCATGTGTGCGTGCTGCCAGTGCTCCTCGCGGAGCGGAGGCTGTCCCCACTCGCACGGCACATAAGTAGCAGCCGGATCCCCAGTCCAAGTCAGTCCCCCCAACGTCCACGCTCATGGGCGCCCAGCCAGACGGCCCCTCCCAGAAACCAGCCTTCCGTGCTGTCTCCCTCCAGGTAGGCTCCTTGGGTAGAACCCAGGCCACTGGCCACATTTCCCCTAACTGTTCTCTGCCTCCATGACACGTGTCCCTGGAAGTCACGTGGTTCGTCGATGGAGCAGTCCTCGTGGCAACGCTGGGCATCTGCTCAAATGTCAATGGCAGGAGCCACCTCGTGGAAGTGGGAGAGATGGGGAGATGCAGAAAGAACTACCAACCTCGTTAACTAAGCCAGGGAAACGCAAACACTCCCTGGAATCACTCATAGGTGGGATCTAAAATAAAGTCATAGAAAGAGCAGGAGAGTGGCTGCCGGGGGCTGGGAGCGGGGGAGGGAGGAAGTAGGCAGTGGTCGGGAAAGGGCACACACCTCAGCTACACGATGAGTAGTGGGACACAGAGTCACCTCCGCTGATGTACTTGCCGCACAGCTGAAATCTGCTAAGAGCACAGAGTTTCAATGTTCTCACACAGAGGGGTGGGAGGGGGAAGAAACCATAAACGTGAAGTGGAGGATATATTAATTAACTCGAATGGGGAAATCCTTTCACGATGGAGACATACAGCACATCACAGGATATACACTTTAAATACCTTTTAATTTTACGTCAATTATAGCTCAATAAAGCTGAGAAGAAATAAATTTAAGGAAGAATTACCAACCAGATTTATGATTAGTAGACACTCCCTGGGTTTCAGTCCTACGGCGTGCTGGCTTCCAACCAGGAGTTTCCTAGCTGTGTGATCGCAGGCAAGTGAAGGCGCCTCTGGCAACTATGAACGGGGAGGTGTACAGCCTGCCTCGCTGGGCTGTACTGGGAGATCACCACTCCTCACCGGCACTGCACCTGCCGCCTGGCACAGGGCATGTGCTGGGCAGATGGCACCTGCTAGGACTGCTACTGGGCCATTATCACATACAGGATGCCAAGTTCCAATGTCCAGCACAAACACTGAAATGTGCCCTGTGCAATCAAGCAGCTTTCAAACGGTCTTGGGTGCGTGAAATCACGCGGCTTGGATCGTGTCTTACATATACAAGCACGGCGGTCGAGGGAAACCTCAGGTTCGGGACACACCTGCCCAAAAGCACAGGCAGCTGTTTCTTTCGGGGAAATGAGACCCCCAACCCCCGGGGAGGGGTGCCGTGGAGTGTTTCTGTCTAGAGAAGGGCGGACCCCGAAGCTCCCTTCCATCCTTACTGTTCACTATGGGAGCCAGAAACGGAGGCCAGTGTGACGGGCCCCAGGACACGGTGTGTGTAAAACACAGGCCGACCACCAGGGCTTAGGGTTATATTAACTAAGTCAAAGCCGCCAGCCGGGAATGGTATATGAGAAGGATGGAGAAATGGCTATGTTATAACATGATCGCAAAGGGTTTGAGTTCACAGGAGGCTCTGCCTCCCCCCATGTGCTACCAGAGCGAGTCAGAGGCGTGGGGCGCTGACAGGGCAGGAGGCAGGCTCGCTGTCAGTGAGAACAGAGCCCCGGGGGCTGCTAACGCGTGGAAAGGGGCAGGGCTGCCCCTGTAGGGGGCAGCTTCTCCAAAACACCTGGGCTTCTGGGAGGAGCGGAGGTCCCATGGGCAACAGGAGCTCGGGCTGAAAGCCCCTGGGGCCACGGTAAGGAATCTGACTTGAATCTCAGATCACTAGGAAGCTCGAGGCTCGTTCATGATGGTTTTTTTTTCTAATTGTGGTAGATTTCTTCAAACAAAATCTCTCCCCAGAGCTTCCACAGTGAAAACGCTCAATCCCAGCTGCTGTGGCTGCAGCGACCGAGGAAAGCCTGGGAGCATCGGGAAACACTGCAGGGCTCAGGGGGAAACCCTGTACCTCTTCCCATCAGCCCCTGGCCCTGGCCCTGCTGCCTGGCTGCCTGGCCCAGGTGTGTCTGCACCTCTTCCCATCAGCCCCTGGGCCTGGCCCTGCTGCCTGGCCGCCTGGCCCAGGTGTGTCTGCACCTCTTCCCATCAGCCCCTGGGCCTGGCCCTGCTGCCTGGCCGCCTGGCCCAGGTGTGTCTGCACCTCTTCCCATCAGCCCCTGGGCCTGGCCCTGCTGCCTGGCCGCCTGGCCCAGATGTGTCTGCACCTCTTCCCATCAGCCCCTGGGCCTGGCCCTGCTGTCTGGCTGCCTGGCCCAGATGTGTCTGCACCTCTTCCCATCAGCCCCTGGGCCTGGCCCTGCTGCCTGGCCGCCTGGCCCAGGTGTCTGAGGCGCACCTGAGCCTCCATGAAATGACGGCCAGGGCCCTCACCTGCCGGATGGCCCGTGCCCACCTTCCCTGAGGAGATGGGATCCTGGTGTGGAGAGCATGGAGTTTCGTGCTCGGGGCCATAAATAACGCGTCTAACGACCTCTCCTCCACATGAAACAGCTTCCCACAGTCGGCAGTCCCTTAGACCCCCCTCCAGGCTCACCCTGGAGGGTTTCACCAGCACTTGCTGGTGATCTGCAGGCAGCTGAAAGCTTCCCGGGGACAAGTACATCCATCAAACTGGGAGAGGAGCCAGGAGCCAGGCGGCTGTCCTGAGCTGCCGTTATTTTTCTATAAACCTAAAACTGTCCCAAATATATTTTTATGTTTTTAAATATATTGTTGGAGGTTCAGAGAAGGGAGAGGGAGAGAAATAGAAACATCAATGATGAGAGAATCATTGGTTAGCTGCCTTCTGCACGCTCCCTACTGGGGATCGAGCCCACAATTCAAGCACCTCTTGTCCTGACCGGGAATCTTGAACCCTGACCTTCTGGTTCATAGGTCAATGCTGGACTATTGAGATACACTGGCTGGGCCCCAAATATTTTTAAATTTATTTTTTAATTATTAATACACACTCAGCAAAGCCATCCCCCAGCGGGCAGGACACTGCCTCCACAGACCCAGGAACGTGAGCAGACACTCCCAACGGCGCCAGCGTGGGGTCTGGTTAAAATGCAGGCTCTGTGCTAGGAGGTCTGAGGTGGGCTCACCTCGCTGCATGTCTAATGAGCTCCCAGGCGATGCCTGAGCAACTTCCTCAGCCCCACGGAGGCGGCAGAACAACAAGACAGAAAGCACGCGGGTCCATGACGCCGGGCATCGCGCCAGCCCAGGAGCCAGCTCCCATCGCACCGAGCGGTTCCCTCAGCTGCGCCACACCCCCGCCTGACTACGCACCAGCAGGCCCAGGCGCAGGGTAAACATCCAGCGGCGGCCCCTCTCAGGCAGCCCGGGAAAAGGGCAAACAGCCATCTGCACAAATGAACAGAAAAGTGCTGGGCGGGCTTCTCCACCCGAGTGGCTGCTTCTAGAGCCGCATGGAGCCACCTCCAAGAGGTGTGCTGGCCTGGGGGCCTTTGTGACAATAACCCTACACACTCACCTTGTCTCACGTGCACACTCAAGCTCCGCTAACTCTGACTTGCTGTGCAGAACTTACTTTAATGAGTTATTTGGATCCCCACTATGTTATATGGCCTTCAACCAGACAATAAAATCTAACCAGAAAAAAAAAAAAATCAGTACAGATTATAATCATAAAGTAATATCAAGAACATAAATAAAAAGTGGGTTGCCATGGCACTCTAACTCTGCAAAGGCCAAAGCCGTCTGAAACCCTTTTTGCTCTCTGAAACCCTTCACTGCGTGGTAAGGTTCAGCCCCTTTTTCTCCGATTCACTGGCTGTGAGGGCAAGGTAGCCCTCCGAGGTAACCTGTGCCATCCCAGCAAGTGCCAGCCTCACCAAGGAGCTGCCCAGATCCCAGCAAGGGGAGGCCGCCCAAGTAAAACCACTCTTTTGAGTCATCGTGATATGGTTGGGGTTTTTTTGTTTTGTTTTGTGTGGGGGTTTTTGTGTGTGTGTGTGTGTGTGTGTGTGTGTGTGTTTTTAATATATTTTATTGATTTTTTACAGAAAGGAAGGGAGAGAGATAGAGAGCTAGAAATGTCAATGAGAGAGAAACATCGACCAGCTGCCTCTTGCACACACCCCAACGGGGATGTGCCCGCAACCAAGGTACGTGCCCCTGACCGGAATCGAACCTGGGACCTTTCTGTCCGCAGACCGAAGCTCTACCACTGAGCCAAACCGGTTTCAGCGTGATGCGGTTTTTTATTCCGCAAACATTTCCTGAGAGTGTGTTACCTGCCAGGCAATGGATGAGGCTCTCAGTGCAGTTTACATTAATCTCAAAATTACAATTGTCTGGGATCCAAGACTGAGCCCCAGGACACTCACTTCGTTAGCAAGCCCTTACTCCAGTGCACTGGTCAAATCTGAAGAGAAACAGGATTCAAATAAGTAAGCTCTGTGCTGCCCCCATGAAATGGTCTGCAGGTGTCTCTGAGTCCCTGCCGGGCAGGCTGGGCAGCCACTGCCCCTGCTCCTGTCACAGCCTCAGACACATGCCCTGGTTTTTGTTTTTAGTAAATATATTATTGATTTACGAGAGAAAGGGAGAGGGAGAGAGAGAGAGACAGTAACATCTGTGATGAGAGAGAATCCCTGATTAGCATGCCCCACGCTGAGGATGGAGCACACAACCAGGCATGTGCTCTGACCAGGAATCAAACCTTAATCTCCTAGTCATAAGTTAATGCTCAACCACTGAGCCACGCTGGCCAGGCTACAAGCCCTGTATTGACACCGTCCACACAGATGCTGGGGGAGTGAAGCAGCCACGCATCGCCCTTGTGCGTGGGACAGAAACCAACCACACTGCAGCTATTAGCGCACAGACTCAGCACAGCCAGGAGACCGGGGCGAAAGAGCCATCAACGTCTGCGAAAATCCCAGAACCGAAGGGACACCGAGAACCACCCCACACCGCTCCCCGCATTGCCAACCTGGTCGATCTCCATGAGCTTGGGGTAGGCGCCCGGCCACTCGATGGCCACCTTGACGATGTCCGCGGGGGGCGGCATGGTGAGGCCGTGTCCCACGCTGGTGCCCCGGGCTCCCGCGGTGCAGACGGCCACACGTGTCTATCCCTGGTGAGGAATGACAAAGAGAAAGAAGGTCGCTCAGAGCACACGAGAGGCGGGCCTGCTTCATCACTTCCTGTTTTCACTGGTGGTTTAGGTACAAGTAACGGCTCGGGGAACAGAAGACACAGCTGCCAACTGCACCCCTGGCTGCTCGGAGGAGACAAAACAGAGGAGGGGAAGGTGCCAACGCCCTGGAGTCCAGCTGCCAGGGGACCTGACCCCGGAGAGGACAGCTTGGTGACTGGGCGGGGAGCAGGCGCCCCTTACCCCCGGGTCCTGTTCAGAGGGCGCCCGGGGCCCGGGAGCTGGCCTCGCTCCATCCAGAGCCGCACGGAAGCCCGCACTCACAGCTCCGGAAGGACAGACTGCCCAGGAAGTCAGGCCAGGAAGCGGCGTTTCTCTGCAGTGTTTTCTGTGTCACAAACAGAGCTGCACTATAGCAACCAGGATGTCACTGGGAAGGGGCCGGGCCCGAGGTTCACACACGTGCAACGCACGCCCTCCCCAAGGCCCGCTCCCACCGGGCACCTTCCCAGAGGGGACTGAGGATGGAGAGCCAGGACCCTGGATCCTCATTTGATGGAGCGGCGAAGCTGATACGAGGGGGGAAGGGTACCCTCTCCCAACCCAGCCATCTCCTGTAGGGTGACCTTTTAACTCAGTATTTTGTAATTATTATTATTTTTATTGATTTCAGAGAGGAAGGGACAGGGAGAGGCAGAAACACCAATGATGAGAGAGAATCACTGATTGGCTGCCTCCTGCACGTCCCACACTGGGGACTGAGCATGCAACCCAGGCAGGTACCTGACCGGGAATCGAACCATGACCTACTTACTGGTTCTTAGGCTGACTTTCAACCACTGAGCCACGCTGGCCAGGCTAACTTAATATTTTTCAACAGGTCAAACACATGATTCAACAGGGGTGTGTGTGTGTGTGTGTGTGTAATGACATGCAATGTAGACTCTCCCTCCTCTGGAAGTGGCCAACCACCTGTATCAGCTCAGACTCCCACCCGCCATCCAATTACCCAGGGGCATTAGTCTCTCTGATTCCTCTACAACGGTGTGTCCCAAACTTTTGACATATGTGTATCCCTTCTATAATTTTCGTAACGCTGAGTACCCTCGTACTCATGAGAACGTAGAATTAGGCGCAGCTAAGCACGGTGCAGTGCATATCCCCACCAAACTCCGGTGCAACGCGTACCCCCACCAAACTCTTCCCGTACCCCTGGGGGTACGCATACCACACTTTGGGAAACACTGTTCTACGTCTTCACGTGCACAAGGCAAATGCAGACACGCACCGCCCTGTCCCGCACACAGAAGGCAGCATCCTCTCCCTGGGCTGGGCTCTTTGTGTCTCTTCACAATCTCTCTGTTCGCACAAATACTGCGCCTGCTTCTCTCACGGCTGCATGCTGGCTCTCTGCATGGAGACCACCTATCTGATGACCCGTCCTCTGCCGGGCCCCGGGGGATTCCTCCCTGCGGCTGTTACCGAGGAGGCGGGTCAGCCAGCTGACGCAAACTCCGCTTTGCACATGTGTAAATACATCCAGCCCGGGGCGGGGCGGAGTGGAATTGCTGGACCAGAGGGCAGAGGCCGTTTCAGATTCTCATGGCCATTCCCAAATGGGCCTCCTCGGCGCTGTGCCGTGGCTCTCCCTCCAGCAAGGGATGAGGCTGCCTGCCACCACAGCCTCCCCAAGGGCCTGCACATTGGCCCACCTGACGCTGCGAAGAAGACAGACCTCGGTGCCCTTGAACCCGCACTTCTCCCACAGTGATGAGCCTGGACATGAAAGGCCAGGTCCCAGGTCCACCCCTCCGAACCGTCCATATCCTCTGCCCCGTTTCCTCTCGGGTTCTTGTGGTTGTAGAGGCAGGTCTCTGTGCACACCGTCATCAGACGCGTGCACGTGGGTCTTCACCGAGCCAGCCTGGCCCTCTCTCCGGGACCGCTGGCCATCGCTGCGACCACAGGACAGAGCCGATCATGGCAGCCTCAGCAGCGGGGCCAGTCCCATAAGCCACTCCCTTCACCGGAGCTGACAAGGAAGGGAAAGGAACCCAAACCCAACGGCGGCTCCTCTGGCCCAGGCGACAAGGGAAGGCCGCCGTCCGGCTCCTCAGCCCTGACCAGCAAGGGCCCATCTCCTCGCTCAGCACTCACTCCCCGAGCCCACGCTGGGCCGTCCGCAATGCGGGGTTCCACATGTTAGGTGGCACCGGGGCCTTGCAGAGAAACAGCACAGGTGAGAGGAGCCTGAAGGGTGAGCGTGCACTGGGAGGAAAGGCAGGAGTTCCATGTTAACTAGGAAAGCTGAGAAGGCAGGGTGTGAGGCAAGGCCTGAGAGGTGGGAGGTCACCGTGGGGACAGACGTCTGGTTTCTACAGGCCCCGGGGCTGCGAGTGCCAAGACCCTGAGCAGGAGAGGGCCTGGCACGTTCCTGAAACAGGTGACGCTGCAGCCACGTAGGCAGAGGCCACGTGACAATGAGTCTCCTAGCCACCGGGCCATACCTGGTAGGTGCCTGCACGGAGCTCTGAGCACGTGGCCACCCCACCGTGTCCCTTGGTGTGACTTGCGGACAGAGCTCGTGTCCATACACATCTCTTCAGGGTACAGATTGGTACACGTTCCGAGGGACTGTGGGCAACTGCACCAGGCCTACAAATTTTGGATTCACCTGGAGTCATTTTACTTTTCTAGACGTTTCCTCAAGAATCATTATTAACTAAACCATAATAGTGCCAGTGGTTTTGGTTGCAATTCCCAAAACTTGAAACCAAGTGACCAGTCCACACCAGACTGGTTAGGTAACTATGGAGCCGCCAGGTGCGAGCGAAGACAAGCAGAGGATCGGTGCGGCCTCCTGCTGCCTCGGCAGTGTTTCCCTCGCCTGTGGACTGTAAGGACACTGTATTGTGTCTGCCAGGCACCATTCCATTCCGGATCCGGATTCAATTACGTCCTAGAATGAGAATTAAGAAAACAGGCTCGGTGTGCCTCTCAGGTAACTCTATTCCACACGAAGAGCCCCACTCCGGGGAATAAATACCGGGAGGAAGAATGGGCTGGGAGCACCCTCCCACCTCCACACAAAGCAGGCTAGGGTTGCACGGAAAGCGTCACCTGGCCTTCCAGGAATCAAAAGCCAAGTGTGCTGCCTCCCCCGGAGCTGGTATTGATTTCTCCCCGCGGTTCCCACAAAGCCTGGTGAGCAGGCGGGAACACAATGACGAGGCTTCCTCTGGGTCTCCATGGAGAAGAGGAGGCCAGGGAGCTGTGTACCCAGCAGCCACTGAGTGCAGACAGGTGGGGGCCCCTGGGAACTCGCTGAACCAAGTGGAATTAGACCTTCTCACTTTCCCTCATTCTAACCAGCAAGGACAGGGCAGCCCGGCTCCGCGGGGTGGGGGCGGACTCAGGCGCACACCGCAGAATGAGTAATGCAGGTGCACACCGCTGTCCTCAGAAGCCCACACTTCATCCTCCCGCACTCATCTTTCCATGAGGCGTCAGCTAGCTCTCCAGGCGTCCAGATCTAGTCACTGCTGCTTCCGATGAAATGCGGGGAAGGAAGTGTCTAGCCCGGGCGTCCTCACCCTTGGCCCAGTGAGCATTCTGGGGGCCCAGCCCTTGGTTGTAGGGCCGTCCCGTGCATTGTAGGGTGGTTAGCCACAGCCCCTCTCGGTCGTGACGCTCAGGAATGTCCTCAGACATTGTCAAATGTCCGCTGAAGGAAAAGCATCCTCCAGGGAAGTGGTGAGCTACCAAGGCCGCCAAGCTGATCACTACTGATCAGGCCACCCATCGCTGAGCTTGACACAAGACAGAGGGTCTCATCAGGCTCTAGAGAATATGAACACCCAGGCCCAGTGCCTGGCCAGGAGTAGCCAGGATGGTGTCCTTTGCCTCCTGGACACGGCACACGTGGGTCTGTCGCCTTATCCCTGCCACACCTGAGCTCAATAAGCAGAAGGCCCACCCTGACCACAGTCCTAGCAGCCGGGCAGGCACGTCACACAGGGCTGTCAGCTGAATGCATTCTCTCCCCCACCCACATCTCCTCAGAGCTATTGGCAGCAAAACCACGTCTGGGATTGTCAAAATGGCCCTGCAGAGATCAGCTACATGACTTGTGTGCACAGCCTGGTAGAACATTTCTCATGCCAGCTAAAACTTAAGAACCACTTATGGGAGGTCTCCTCAGCTGGCTGACATTCCAACCATTCTGCCTTGTCAGGCAACTGTCTAACCCAATGGTCGGCAAACTCATTAGTCCACAGAGCCAAATATCAACAGTTCAATTGGAATTTCTTTTGAGAGCCAAATGTTTTTTTAATTGTTTTTATATTTTTTTATTGATTTTGTACAGAGAGGAAGGGAGAGAGATAGAGAGCTAGAAACATCGATGAGAGAGAATCATCGATCAGCTGCCTCTTGCACACCCCCTACTGGGGATATGCCCGCAACCAAGGTACATGCCCTTGACCGGAATCGAACCCGGGACCCTTCAGTCCGCAGACTGACGCTCTATCCACTGAGCCAAACCGGTTTCGGTGAGAGCCAAATTTTTTAAACTTAAATTTCTTCTAACGCCACTTCTTCAAAATAGACTCGCCCAGGCCGTGGCATTTTGTGGAAGAGCCACACTCAAGGGGCCAAAGAGCTGCATGTGGCTCAAAAGCCTCAGTTTGCCAACCATAGGTCTAAGAAGTCCTGGAAGCAGCTAGGAAACGGGTGTGGAATTGTACAACAGCTGGCTTGTCTGCTGATTTACTTTATTCCATTTATGTATTAAGGTTCTACAAGAGCACACGATAGAGCATACAGATGTTGTGTTATAAAGCTATACACCTGAAATTTGTATAATGTTATTAACCAATGTTACCCCAACAAATCTAATAAAAAGTTCAATTTAAAGATTCTACAGCCTTCATATGCATGCCAAATGGCTTACAGTTGAATTAAATGAAATGAAGAAGCACTTTTTATTTGGGAGTTAGTTACCAAACTGTACACGTCAGTTAGATGTGACTCCATAACCCCTCAGCTGGTTGAAATTCTCTTTATCATTCCGCTGAATGTCTTCTAAGGTTTAAGTCATGTTTCCAAGACAACGGAGAGAAACCTGTCTTGATTCCCATCTAGAAATCTGACTCTGTCTGCACATTGTTCATGCCCCAAATCTTCCTTGTCTCTGAATGTGCTTGGAATGCACCTCCCTGTAGTCCCTTAAAGATCTCAACCCCGGCGTGGCCCAGTAATTGAGCATTGATCTATGAACCAGGAAGTCACAGTCTGACCACCGGTCAGGGCATAGGCTGAGGTTGTGGACTTGATCCCCAGTGGAGGGTGTGCAGGAGGCAGCCGATCAATGATTCTCCCTCATCATTTATGATCCTGTCTCTCCCTCTCCCTTCCTCTCTGAAATTAATAAAAATGTATTAAAT
This sequence comes from Nyctalus aviator, assembly GCA_036971965.1. Lineage (NCBI taxonomy): Eukaryota > Metazoa > Chordata > Mammalia > Chiroptera > Vespertilionidae > Nyctalus > Nyctalus aviator. Next base: position 4,322,320 of record CM072930.1, read on the forward strand.
ATATACATATAAAGATCTGTAGCATTGCTACATGTTTTCCCAAGCAGCTTGATTAGAACAATGTGCAAAGAGCAGACTTCATGAAATCCCCAAATACCTGGTCAGTACATTTTTCTGAAATGTCCATACAGGGTTGGTTTTGGGCCCACACAATGGCTTTAAGCCCTATTGTCCTGTGTCTGGTCTTTCTATTACACAAGCAAACCTGTTGAGAGAGCAAAGAAAGAAGCCTGCCGGCGGATGTCCCACGGGAGCTGTGCAATGGGAAAACCAACACGCTTGTCCCAGTGACCTGTGTGCCCCACGACGTCACTGAAGAAGCCTGACAGATGGGCCCGTGGAGGCCACACAGCAGGCCAGTGGGGAAGAGCAGCTGGAGAAAACATTTGCTTCAACTCCTCTGTCCCTTCCTTCCTCCCAAGGAAGGCTGCCTCTGGCCCACTGGCCATCAAATTCCACTGGCCACAGATAAGAGGCTTGTAACAATTAGGGGGAGAGTAGGGAGGGAGCACAAGTCCCATATTTAAATGCTGAGTGGTCTCTGATAGAAAAAGAACGAAAGCGTTTTCCCTGGGCATCCAGGTGAGGGAGGCAGAGAAAGGGTCCCTGACACCCCTGTAAACAGCCTTTCCTTCCTCTCTGTGCACCGTGCAGAGGAGGAACAAACCTGTCCACAACCCTCTGCGGTGCAGCCACTGGATGCTGCAAATTCAATGAACAGAGATTAGCTGGAAAGGAAAAAAGTGCTGATTTACTGAGCCATGCTCAAAGCTCAGGAGAACTCGGTAACTCAGGCGTCAGAACTCAGGGCTTCTGCATCATCTCACAAGGGATGAGGCATGAGGAAGAGGCCGAACAGAGGAACAGGGTGGCTTCTGGCAGGTGTACTCTGCCCAAAGGTGACCTGGAAATGTAGGACAGAGGAGTGTTTAGTCAGGTTTGTTGTTCACTCTGAGGTGCTCTCAGGGACAGAGCTGAGCTGGCTGGGAAGTAGTTCTCTTCCTGGTTTGGGGAACAAAAAGGACCCCTTTCAAATGAAAATCAATTTCCTTTACAAAAGAATTCTCCCAGGGAAACTGCTCGAGTGATTTTGTCCCCCTGGGGAGCACCTGCCATCTGGGGATGTTTTGATTGTCACAAAGCGGGAGGTATTACTAGCATCTAGTGGGTAGAGGCCAAAGGCATTGCTCATCGCCCCGCAATTCCCTGGATGAGCCCCCACAACAGAGAAGTGTCTGGTCCCCAATGTGACCAAAGCCCTTTGAAGCACAAAGGAGACGGCACAGAGCTAGCTCCTTCTGGGTTCGCTCTTTCTTCATGGCTCTCAGCTCAAGGATAGGTCCGCCTGCCTCCCCCGCCCCCCCTCGCCCCCTTCCCCCCCGCCCAAGCCCCCATCTGTTGGCGTTAGAAACTTGCCATTCCCCGAAGACATGACTGACACCCAGAACGCACACTGCAGTTACACGCTCCGCTGGGCAGCCCGGTGGACACCGTAGTTGGCTCCCCATTCTCGAGCTCAGGTGCCTGCGGCGCACAGTTCTGACGGAGCCCTCGGTGGTTCCAGCTGCCCTTCCTCCCAGGACTGGGAGCAGAAACCACACAGGTCCTGAGGGAACCCCTCTCAGCCTGCCATTTCCCACCCAACACTGCTTCTTTGTCACGTCAATTAACGCAACCCAAAAACACAGTCAGATCTCCTGTGAAACTCTCCATGGACTTCTACCCCAAAACGACTAACAGTCCCTACACCATGTACTGTTCAGCCACCTTATGATATAGGCCCCATTCCTAAGCCATTTCCAGCCAGGGACACTGAGATGCAGACCCCGAAACCTGCCCTCCTCCTACAGCCACTGATGGAGCCCCGCCAGGACTCAGCCTGTCAACGGGGCAGTTAGACCTCGGTCCTTCCGTTCGGCTGACAACGAACTCAGAACCAAGAACCTAGAAAATCACAGAAGTCAAAGTAGTGAGCCAGCAGGCTGAATGAACTCAGGAAACAAGTTCCAGAGGCAAAAGAAGAGCCCGTTGAGCTTAGGAAAGAGGTAACGCACCTGAGGGTCAGACGACGAGGGGCCAGGCGCAGGGGTGCTCCTGGCACAGGGAGAGCTGGCATGCTGGGCCCGTGTCTGAAGAGCTTTTATCTGTTTTCCAAAGGCAGGGACCGGAGGGGAGGTGTCAGGGAAGGACGTCAGTAGAATATTCATAAGCTTTGCAGGTGTGTCCTCTCAGGGTCCGGTTCTCTAATTGGTCCGTGCTAGGGGAGGGGTCCATGGTCACTGAATCTAGTCCTGATGTCACCCATGGCGTCATGTCATCTGGTTTTGCTGCTTTTCTGGGCCTGAAGCTGAAACACAGCTGAGACCTAGATGCTATCTCTAGTCTGACCAGAACTCTGTCTCGTGGTCAACAGACCCGAGGCTTTGTTCCTCAGATTGTTTGATGCTGATCAGGACCTCGCTGTCCTGAGGGCTAAATGCTTAAGGGAGTGGCAGTGCTAGAGCTTGCATGGGAGTAACAGGAGGCTACTCTCTGGCCCCTTGTTCCTATTCTAAGAGGGTCTAACCACATGCCTAGCAACATGCGAGGGGAATAAGCTCACCCTGGGGGTAAGGTGTCGCCCAAAGTCCAGTCGTTTTCCCAGTTCTGCCGGTTGCCATGCACACAGGATGTTCCACCCAGGTGACATTCTGTACCTGGCCCTCCATTCAGGCTCTGCTGGTGCCTAAGTGCCTCCTCTATCAAGCCTGCATCTGTCGGATTCCATAGGACGTTTTTATCACCAAACCACAGTTTGAAAGATTCCTTTACGATGAGATTCCCAGGCCTTTAATACTACACACTAGAGTCCCAATGCACTGAATTCATGCAAGGGGCTCGGCCTCACAGCCCCGGCTTTGTGCAGAAGGTTGTCTGGAAGTTCATTCGGCTGTCCGGTCTAACTAGCATGTTACGCTTTTATTATTACAGATATAGATTGTGAAACCTTCATATGCAATGTACAATATGTCCCACATGTACGTGTCCAGAAAACACCTCCCTCCCCAGGCGTCTGTGGCACCGGTTTCTTAGGGGACACGCTCTGGGAAATGATGCATGAGACCGCCTGCCTCCTTGCTTTTCAGGGAAAAAACAACTGTTGCCAAACAGCCCTGGCCAGAAGGCGCAGTGGAAAGTGGCGGAAAACACTGGGCTGAGGCCCGTGTGGGATGATCACCACCTGCATCTGTGGGACCGTCTCCAGGAAAGCAGCCGATCCCTTCTGAGCAGCTCTTCCCGATTCCCCGGGGGCAGCAAACATTCAATTACCTGCAGCTTCTCTGTGCGAACTGGCCGCTGATCAATAGCGAGAGAAACGAGTTTTGGAATCGCACGTCTCACCTCTTGCTTTAAATCTTCGCAGGGCGACTCGGGGATCAGAGCACATGAACCCTGCACAGCCTGCCTCTGAGCATCCCCAGGGCACCCTTCCCCACCAACTGCATCCCTGCGCCCATCCCCAGCCACAGGCACAGGCTGTTAAGTCAGACGTGGCACTAGGTGTTAAGATCACCAACATCCTTCGGCAGCGCTGCCTCCTGCAGTGGCCGCTGGTAGCACAGCGTACGGAAGGCCAGCCCAGACCGGCCTGCCAGGGTCCTCTCCGGGCCTGCGTGGGCCAGCGAGCTCCCACACTGAGGCTGGCTCTGCTGGGCCTGGAGCTCGGCGGGGAGGGAGTCGCATCGCAAATGGAAAGTTCATTATCTCACAAAGGAGGCACACACTTCCCTCCTTGTCCTGGGTTTGGATATTTGCTTTTCAAATTCCTTTCCAGCTGTTGTAATGCTGAGGGCTCCCCTCCTCCCAGCCTCTTCCCCTCTCCCCTGGGCTGCCTCCCCCTGCGAGCATTGTTGCCTTGAGGGGTGCTGACATCCTCAGTGGAGGAGTGGGGGCCCAGGCCAGTTCCCTATCTCGGAGCCCAGACGGCAGGCAGGGGAAATGCCGGAGCCTTCCCCCACCCTGCCAGCCAAACACTCCGTTTCCAAACCGGCCTGTGCAGAAACAACACGGAAACTCCTTTCCCTCCCTCCCGGCACCGCCCAGCTCAGAGCCACCTGGAAGCTCCGCAGGGAGGACCTTCCTCAGAGGCAGGAGCTGGGCGCTGGCGGGGCTCCCTCTGACAGCCAGCGGAGTTAGTCACTGTGAAGGCTGTGCCTAACGCGATGGGCACCCGGCAGCACCCCGCCCTCCTCTGGCCCCTTAGAACGTCCTCCTCGGGCTGAGCACCGGCTTGTGGAGCAGTGGGAGTCGATGCCTGCTGGGCCTTAACCCCGCTCCGCAGGTCCCCAGCTCTGTGACGCGGACAAACTGCATAGCACATGCAACCCCATGGCCTCCTCATCCATCACACTGGGTCAACAGACCTTTCTCCTGCGGCTGCTGTGGAGACTGACATATGCAATTAGACCAGGTGCTATTGTTGTTGTTGTTGTTGATTACCAGGCATGAGGGACCTGTCTCCTCCAGGGAAACGCAGAGGTCCTGCCGCCTGGTAATGCTTTGTCCCTTGATCATCATAACAGAACAGACAAAGGCCATGAGAGCAGAGGAAATCCTAATTGCCTGAAGTCCAAGGACATTCTATGGATTTGGACACCTTTTTGTTCCGGGTTTAAAGGATGAGCACAAATTTCTAGGTGAAGGACTGGACTGGGAGGACCGGAAGGAGCGGTCTGCATGCAAAGGCGGGGAGTCGCACCTGCCTGCTCAGATAACCCCATGAAACCGAAGACATCCGTTCTCTCCTGGCCGCAGGCTCGGGTCTCGCAGGAAAGCCCTCGCCCTGGTTCCTTCTCTGCGCAGAGAAGTGGATGCAGTCTTTGGGGCTCAGCCCCTACAGAAAACCCACAGGGGTGCCCTCTGCATGTGAGGCCTGCCCCACTGTCACTGCCCGGCTCCCCCGGCTCCTGTGTCCTTCCAGCCAGCCCCTGCAGACAAGCCCATCCTGCTGCCCCCTTGCTGGCTCCCAGCAGATGGACAGAAGGAGACCTGTTCCACTGGTGCCAGCTGCTCAGAGCTGGGACTTCCTGGGTTCAAGGCCCAGGGGCCACTGATGACCAGCCTCTCCCCCTGCCCTGGCTCTAAACAGTAGAACCTCACGTGTTTGTCAGGGACGTTTCCATTAAGAACAGTTTTCCTCATCCCCTGGGTCTCAGCTATCTCAGCCCTCTGCACAGACTCAGTGAGACAAACCCTGCGGAGCCTTCTCTTATCTCTCACCTTGGGCGGCCCTGTCAGACTCCCGGAGTGCAGGCCAGAAATCTCTTCCTCCGGCTTTTAATCCGGGCTCCCTCAGAGGTAGGCCCCAATTTTTCTTGAGATAAAATGCTTTCAGGGCACACGCTATCGGGAAGCACAGGTTTTCCACACAAACACCCAGATAACACTGGGTCCCAGGGCCAGCGTTCGCTGTTGATGAACAAAGGGATTTCTCTTCCTCAGAGACTCACAGGAACCCAGAAATTTCTTACGCTGATTTAAAAATAAACCCAAGGTACAGAGGCCTGCAGTTCTACGGGAAAGCCAGGCCTGACCGCATCTCAGGTGACCCATCCGCTCACTACCAACCCCGGGGGCCACTCGGGGTGCGGTTTGTAAATGCTCCTCTCCCCTTCACTTCCCCTGGCCGAGCTTCCGCAGCCTGCTGGCACACCTGGAAGAGGCGGATTAGATGGGATAAGAGGGGAACAGACAGGGCTACCAGCTCAGTGCTGGCCAGTTCCTTTTCAAAAGCACCTTGGCAGGCGGAGTGGATGCTGGCGGTTTAAATTCTTTTCATTTTCACTCAGCTCTAACAAACTTGGGCTCAACCTGCTGATATCAGCTAAGGACTCAGTTATGCCAAAAACAAACCAATGAGAGAGAGAGAGAGAGAGAGAGAGAGAGAGAGAGAGAGAGAAAACACCTTGCTAGATTAGTTATGAAGATTGTGGGGGAAATGAGAAAAGGCCGCCATGACATGCATCTTCTCACTTTTCTGTTAGATATACTTGGCCTCGCCAAGAAAGAAGGCCAGACACTATACATCTTTGTGCAAAGCTTGAGTCCTGCCGACGGCGCTGGTAACGGGGTCAGATTCTAGGACCTAATTACGTGCGGCAGGAATCTAATAAAGGCGGTCAAAGGAAACCCGGTTCCACTCGACGCTGAGTCTAACTTTGTTCAGCTTTTCAATTACACCCCTCCCCCTCCCACCCCAGCTCCCAACTCCACTGAGGCAGGACAGCGTGAGACGGCTCTGAACTGCACCGAGAAGGCGGTGGTGTTCTGCCGGGCACAGATGACAGGTTTGCATGGTACCTCTGCCGCAGGGGACAGACTGGGCCAGGGCACGGAGGGCCGGGAGCTTGGTGAGACAGTGACGGGTGGCAGCAGCTCAGGCTGGGAGGGTGGAGGCGGCGTTGGAGGTGGAAAGGGTGAAGGATTGATGAGCTACTTTAAGAATAACAATCAGCAGGAAGCGCTGATGGACTGGATGCAGGGGAGGAAGGAGAGGCTGAGTCCGGGCACCGCAGCATTCTGCCTCAGTCACAGAACACGTGGACGGGGATGCCACTTACGGAGCAAGGACTCCTCCAGAGAAGACGGCGCCGGCCCATTTGCTGAGCTCCACATGGGGGTGTGGAGTCGCTCAGAGGGCCCAGGGGGCAAGTCCACGCCGCTAGGGCCAGAGACAGCCCTCTCCCGCCGGCCCTGCTGTGCTGTCCTGCGGGGCCGTGTGACAACAGGGCCATCTGTCCTGCGGGGCGGCGGCAGAGGCGGCAGCGCCAGCGCAGACGGCGGGCGCCAGGCCTCCTCGCCTTGCGGCTCCGGAAGACCGTTCTCTGTGCCGGAACTGAGTCAGCCCTGAGTGGGGGAACCGCGCGCCTATCTGGCCGCTCTCCTGAGATGAGGAAGAGGACGATGGTGAGAGCCGATGCCGCTGCAGCTCACCGTGCCAGGGCGCGGGGCACAGTCCTCATGCGCCGACGCCGTCCCGCCTCCCACGGCCCTGTGACACGGGGGCAGTCCTCACGCTCGAAGCCAGGAAAGGCAGTCTCCCCGGAGACCAGCCCCTCGCTTGGCTCGTTAGCGAGCGAGCAAGCCAGTCCCACGTCTGCGGGCTGGGCCCCGGCACTGAGCTCCCTCTGACCCTGAGACACGGAAGGAGTGGGAGCCGGCAGCACCCACTCGCACGGCCCGTGTTGTTCACAGGAAGAAGAGGGTCCCGCCACCTCCCACCTCGTCCCCTCTTCCGTCGGTGGTGACCCAGGGGACTGGCTTCTGACTTCGGTGCCCAGGACCCGAATCACGTGGCCGGAGCGTTTGAGGATCATGGAACTGAGACAGGCCCCGAACATGGCCCTGGCGCTGCGACAATCAGGTCTTTATTTCTGTGCCGATATTTTTCTCCCGCAGTTCTGACGTTTTGTAATTAAGAGAAGAAAAACGCACATCACACACGATTTCATTCTCTCACTCCACCATCTTACAATTTAGCCAGTTTCGCTTGGGAAGGGGGAGAACAGGGTGTTCTGCGGACGTCTCTGTTTTGCAGGTGCGAGACAGCTGGGGCTTTTCCCATCCCATCACCACGATGGACAAAAGCCCTCAAAAGGTGAATGCGATTGAAGCGGGTCAGAGCACTTCTGACAGGCCTCAGAACGTTTTTATCAGCTCTCACATCCCAGCACGTGGAGCCTGTGAAAGACTGTCCCTGGATGGTGTCCAAAGCATCTTTGGATTTGACAGCTGCAAATGACTGTCATAACTTGAAAGCTGAGAGATGCAGGTGAGTTTTCCGCTTTATGGAATAAAAAGCTCTGCGGTCCCAGAGGTTTGCAGCGGGGCCTGCACGGAATGAGAATGCCGTCGCAGTTTTCCCGTCCACTCCCATCGGCTGAAAAACACATCCGCTTTTACTGAAACAACTTCTAAAAGCAGGCCGCATTCCCTCTCTGTGCTTTCAACTCCACGCTGTGGTCCTCAACCCTTACAGCATCCACCGGCTGTGGGCTTCACAGCGTGGAGCATCTTTCACGCGGGCACCTGAAATTAAAGGCGTCCGGGTGAACACTGATTAATCCCAAGCTGGCCGCAGGGGATCGTGTCCAAGGCGAGGGCGAAGCAGGGAAGAGATGGCATCCAACCTCCTCTGGTTAGTGCTGGCCGACACCTCAGCAACCTCGGGACTTAAAGGGCAACAGACCTGCTCAATGCCGATCCCTGGAGGAGCGCTCATTAGGAAAGAGGACTGCCATCGGCCGTCCACTCGCCAAAGTGCCACTGCTCCAACACCAGCCCGGCTCTCAGTCATTCTGTCTCAGGCCCCACACTTTGATCTCAGCCGTCATAGCATCAGAGTTCAAACCTGGTGTGAAGGCACGGCTAACATGTGGCTTCTGTGGTGAAGCGGAACGCTGAAGCACTAACCAGCCAGGTAACCAGAGCCGACCGCCTGACACCGCCTTTCCTCAGCAGCAGACCCTCTTGGCTCAAGACTGCCCTAATGACTCCCACTCCCCACCATGGTTTCCTAGGTGATGGGGACATAATGCAGTGTCTCCATAAGGACCATTCTCCTCTTTGTGTTGTTGTGACACCAAATTTGTGCAATAATTTCAAGTTTCACACGTACAAAAAGGTAAAATAGTAACCAATGGTTGCATAACTTACTGAAGCTTTCCCTGCTGCATTGATTCGGAAACATCGATAGATGAACCAGTGAGGGAAGAGTTCACTTCTGTCCGCCACCTACAGGGACCTCTCCACCAGTGAGGTCCCGAGGTTATTAAGACGGCCGGGAACCTATTCCCAAATTCTATGCAGAAAAGCCCATCATACTCAAAGAGGCTAAAAGATGAAAAGGAAATTCACAAAGGACAGCCTTATTTTGCCCCTCAATTTTCATAACGTCCCATTCTTCCACAAGATAAAGGAAGGAAGTGCAGTCACTCCTCAGTATCCAAGGAGGATTGGTTCCAGGACCCCATGGATACCAAAATCCACGATGCTCAAGTCCCTTGTACAAAAATGGCGTAATATCGCACACAACCTATATTTGCAGGGTGTGCTCACACATCACCTCATTTGCATGGATTCAGCATATTGCTGGGCATCTGACAAATTCAAGTCTCAGTTTTTGGAACTTTCTGGAATTAGGGTGGGGGGAAAGTTTTCAATCCATGGTCAAGTGAATCCAGCATGAAACTCATGGATAGAAAGGGCCAACTGCACAGCCATATCCTTTAGGCAGTCTCAATGAGTTAGAGTGTACTCATTCTTCCAAGTTAAATTACGCTGTATACATCAAAAATAAACTTCATCATTAACCATTTCTCATACATTAAAAGAGACAAACCAAAGCTTCCAACATTCATCTAATTTCACCCCTGGCAGTAGGCAAACACTGTGAGGCAGTAGGCAAACACTGCTACAAAATCTCATTTTACGGGCAGGGGGCTGAGGCGAAGACTTAAGACCAGCTCAAAATCAGATTCATTCAATCTGTCAAAACCTAGTGCTCAGAACAGCAGCTGAAGGAGGACAAAGTCATGAAGCCGTGTAGGACTCATTTACACGTGTCTGAGTTCCATGCTTCTACTTAGACAGGAGGTTGGACTTTGAGGCTCTCCCGCCCTCACATTAATGAGCCTCGTCGGTGAAACAACTCAGGGCTGGGAAGACATTACAGCTGCCTTTTCCCAAGGCCCGTGCCTCTGTGGTGTTTGCAAAACAGCAGGATGCCCACCTCGATGCAAAGGACCAGCTCCAATGCGGTGGTAACGTTCCCCAGACCCTTCCAAGGGAAACAGATTCTCCATTCACTGCACAAGTATTAGCCATGTCCTTCCTCTCATCAGTCACGGAGCTTGGAAATTCTGACACAGAGCGAAATAACCCCGTTTCCGGATCTCAAGGAGTTTATCACATTCTTATTCTCAGCCACTGAGTAATGGGCCGAAGGAATCATGGAGAGAATGAAAACAAAATCTCATCAGATGCTACAAAAATACTTCACAGACAGCCTGACAGAGCTCCATTAGGTCAATAAAAACAGAAAGTGAATCTGTGTGAGGAGGGGTTTGTACCACCCCCACAATGTCTGGCCTCTGCTCTTTCTCTGTCCCATTACCTACCACACCCCTCCTTGCTCACTCTCTTCTGGCCACTGGGGATGTCTTGAAGTCCCTCAGACACACCTCACTTTCCACCCACTCTTACCACAACGTCCCACAGCTGGTTTGCTCACTGCATTCAGAAATCGGCCCAAATGCTCTCTCCCCAAAGAAGCCTCCGTGTAACCGGATACTGGTAAACATGTCAAACATGCATCTCCGGTCCTCCTCTCCTGCCACTCGCCCTCCTTCTGGGCACAGGTCACGAAGGTGAGGGAGGAAAATGGGACCAGGGCTTCAAAGGTGCCAGTAATGTTCTCTTTCTTAAACTGGGCGCTGTGGTACATGAGTATTCATTTTATTATTTTTCATTAAACAATACATATATGTTCTATGTCCTCTGTTGACTATATGGTATACTCAATAAAACTGTAAGATTCCATCATAACTTATTAAAAATAAAACTGCTAGATTTTGGTATTTATTTATTTATTCACTTACATAAAACACCAAATTCTTGCCTGATACGAAAGAATGAGGTGTTACACTTCTGAAATAATGGAAAGCCTTGTCCCATATATTTAAATTAGCTGTGTCTTTAGAAACGACGCGAGATGCAGAAGAATCTATGATCTGCTACAGAATGAATGTTTTCTTCCCTCAAGCAGTAAGGAACGCATTGCTGTCTGATGTAGAGTTTAATAACCTCCAGATTTGAACAGCACAGAACAAGTGCCTTCTCTTAATCAGGGGCATGTTTCTTATTCCTCGCCCGGAGGGCCTTCCTCTCATGTACCCCCTGCATTTGCTCATCGCGCCCTTGATGAGTTGACAGCTTGTCAGGTGATGATTATTAGCAACTCCGAGCAAATGAGATGGGGGTGCGGGTGGGGGTTCAGGCAGAAGGAAATGAGAAGCAACTGAGATGTAGGCTCAGAAATGCCTCTCTCCATGTCCCTGTTACTAAAACTAATACAAATAACTGTCAAAAGGAAAATCCTGCAATGACTTAAATTGCTGCAAATACTTGCTAATAATTACCATTTAGTCATTCCCTTGACCTTTTGCAGAAAGTACAGAACGAATGTTGGCTCTCTGCTCAGTTTCGGGTTTTTTGGGGGGGAGTTTTTTGTGTTTTTTTTTGTGTTTTTTTTTGTTTTTTTTTGTTTTTTTTAGCAATGAGCTTCTAGTGGCAAGATTATCTTATTTGTTATTTAAAAAAAAAAAAAAAAAAAAAAAAAAACCAGTCCTGTCTCAACATTTTAAAATTAAGAAAATTAATCAGAGAAAGTTAACTGACTGAAGCAACACACATTTCTTCCTATGATTAAGACCTCGGCTGTCACAGGGCCTGGGCTGGAAACTGAGTAGCCAAGAGAATCTGGGCAGTTCCCTTAAGATCACCTGCCCTGTTTCCTCATCTATGGAACGTGGAGAACACTGCTCCCTCCACAGGGCGCTGTGATGCTTCCATGATGTCAAGCACTTCCATGAGGCCTGGCACACAGTAACTGTTCAATAAACGATCAGCATTTTTATTTCCCAAATTCACAAAGCCAAGGACATCCACAACAGAAGTTTCCTTAGATTTCTCTTCCTATCCAGTCCTACCTAATCATACACATCTCATTTTTAAAGTTATAGCAACATCATAAAAATCACATTTTATGACTTTGAATTGTGCTCACACATTTTTCTCTCCTCCCCAGGGCTAACTGAAACATATGCAAGTGTACTTCAAGCTAATAAAAAGGTAGTAATTCAATAAATAACCACGACTCTCCTTTCTGCCAGTCCCCTCAGCCTAGTTTGCACATTTAATGGGCATTTGCAGCTGTGTTTCTGGATAAATCCTTCACTCATTAAGGGATCTGGCAGTTGGCGCTTCTCTACGCCACTCTTTTTTCTTTTTTTTCATAATTATCTTCCTTTTCTGCCTGGCATCGAGCAGAAGGGAGCAATTATCACGAGACATCTCCTCAGACCGGCTCTTAATGATGGCAGATGACGCAAGAGCCAGCCCCGTGTCCCGGGGCTGCTCAAGGAAGGATTCCCTACTCTCCCGACCAGATCCCGGTGCTGAGAAGGAGTTAGCCCGTGCTGTGACACGACAGAGAAACGTCACGGAAAGACGGCCACCTGAAGCCCACCCACCACTGCTTTGCCAGCCAGCACTTCCCCCGCAGCCGAGGCGCCGAGGGCACATGGAGCTGGTGCGGGGACGGGACTCGCTCTGGGCCCGCGGCAGGGCTTGCTCGGAAGCCACAGGCCCGGCGGTAGCTGAATGAAGGTGGGCTGCTGTGGGAACCCCTCGGCGGAGGAGCTTGCTTCAGTTTTCCCTCACGAGAAGTCGAATATGTATTTGTTCATGAACTATTTTAATTTAAACAGTGCCTTTCTTTTATTTATTTTTAATATATTTTTACTGGCTTTTAGAGAGAGAGAGCAAGGGAGAAGGAGAGGGAGAAACAGTCATCAGCTGCCTCCTGCGAGCCCCCTAATAGGATCAATTCTGCAACCCAGGCACGTGTCCTAACTGGGAATGGAACCTGCGACCTCCTGGTTCAGGGGACAACACCCAACCGACTGAGCCACGCTGGCCAGGGCCGGTGCCTTTTTTAAAAATATACTTTATTGATTTCAGATAGGAAAGGAGAGGAGAGACAGAAACATCAACGATGAGAAAGAATCATTGATCAGCTGCCTCCTGCAAACCCCACACTGGGGATCCAACAGTCTGCAACCCAGGCATGTGCCCTGACCGGGAATCGAACCATGACCTCCTGGTTCATAGTTTGACGTTCAACCACCGAGCCATGCCAGCCGGGCTGCTGCCTTTCTTTTAAAGACTGAACATGTTATCATAAACGCTGAAAGGCTGTGCAAACCATCTCTACTCGCTGGAAGCCACCACTACTGATAGCAGCCACAGTGCACACAGCGCCAACCCCTAATAACAGTCCCCCCCGCCGCCGCCTCAGCAGGCCCACTCCGGCGTCACCAGGGACCCTGGTTAAGGCACGTTTAAGCAGGAGCACTGTATCAGCGAGGAAACAGAACAAATTTTGTCCCTTACTATCTCTGAAAACATACTGAACTCACTACCCTGGGAAAAGGCACCCTGTGCTGAATTTCCTGACACTTATTTTGTGATTGTTTTTTTATTTTAATTCTATGTAGGATCCCATGCAGGAAGATTCCCGCCTGCTTTTCCAAAGAGCCCTGGCTCCTTACCCCCTGAGATCACGTGTACAGTATTTCACACCAGAGCGGGGTGCCCGGGCCCAATCAGAACGCACGCTGGCCGTGATGGACAAGAGGCCAGTGAGTCCCTGCTGAGGGCCAGGGTCTGGGACACCCAAGCAGCCCCAGAAGGGAAAGAGGACGTGGAGGAGGCCGAGGCTTTGCTATTGTTAGGAGGCCATTTGTGCCCAATTATATCAGCATCCAGCTCCCATGCTCTATGTTGTCAAGAAATTATTTACACATTTTTGGAAGTCTCGCAAAAAGCGTGATATACTGACTACAGTCAAGGCATCCCTGACCACTTGCCAAGTAAAATGAACAACAGTTCATTGTTTTTCGAAGATCCAGAACTTCTACATAGTAATTTTGGTTCTTTGTTTCTCTCACTGATTCCTGTGACACTTCCTGGCCTTGGAAGCAGAGGAGTTCTCAAAAGCAGCCCTGGCCCGGTGGCTCCATTGTTTAGAGTGTTATCCCAATACACCAAGGTTGCAGGTTCAATCCCTGGTCAAGGCACATACAAGAATCAACCAATAAATCTATAAATAAGTGGAACAACAAATCAATGTTTCTTTCTCTCTCTCTCAAAATCGATAAATTACAAAATTAAAAAACAAGAAAAGCATGCAAAATCACATCATAACAGGTTATAAAAACATGGTGACTGAGAGGAAAAGAAAACTCCTGCTTTTATGATCCAGTAAACAGATACAAAACGTTTCCTAACCAAAAAGCAGCAATTCATTTAGCAGAAGAGGAAAGGACTGAACCAAACCCATTAGTAAGGTTTAGGATTAGACCTTTGCTCAAAGCCCTGACCTAACGTCCACTGGTTCTTAAAGCATTTTCATTTATCCAAGAACTTGTAAGAAATCAGTGACCCTGTAATTCCCAGCATTCCTTAATTACCCATTAGTTCTTTGTGAGTTTCAAGAAAGGGAAGCTGCAGGCCCAGCCTCTGTCTTGCGTTGACAAAGTTTAGTCACTAGGAGCAGATCTTAGTTCAGGGATGAGTCAGCACGGTGGCTGCACAAAGTTATGCAAATGAGGGGTGAACTAGTATCCCTGGGTCAAGGGTCGCTGACCTTTTGTGACTGAGAAGGGCTACCCCTCCCAATAGGGCTTGGTAGGCGGAGCAGGTCACAGGAGAGAAGGCTGGTAAATAATCTGCATTAAAAAAGGAGCTGCCAGGGAGAAAGGAATCCAGAATCCCTACCTTCACCTCAATTTGACTGATGGGTTGGGACTGTCTGGCTGGAAACCCACAGTCTGAAGGGATTAATTAACAGCCCACCAAAGTGGTATTAAAATTACTTTTAGTCCTAACATCAGAACAATCAGCAGCTTCGGAAAGAAAATTATTTAAAGAGAAGACACTGTATGGAAGACTGACCCTCAGCCCCAGGAAGGATGAATCCAGCTGGCCAACGGCATGGAAAAGCCCTCAGAGCTTCCCCTCCTTTCCCAGGGAAGCTCGAAGCCCCGCCCCTTCCTATGCAGTTGGTGTGTAAACCCTGACCTCCCTGCACTCGGCAAGTTACTCATTACTCACTGCTGCACCCACTATCACGCAGGACCAACCTTTGCCTTCTCCTGTCTCCCTGCCTGTGGTCAGTTAAGTGGCAGGACCCAGAGCCATGTGCACTTCAGTAGTGTTCCTCTCAACAAGTCGGGGGACACTGACCTAAGGTGAACAAAAAATGGAAATTTATGGAAATAGAAACATTTTTAAGGGTCAAAACAGGATGGGAAGAGTGCTGCTGCCATCCCAGTCCTACTGGCCCGAGGAGTAGCGGCTGAGCCCGGGTGTGTCCCCTGGAGAACCGCACTGCTGAGGCGCTCCGGGGCCGGGGCAAGGATCTGGACCAGATCAGTCTGCCAGTGCTCTCTCCCTGGCATCCTGACGCAATTTGGAAACTGGGCCAGGTAAACTGCTGAAGTTGGCGGACAGTGGTGGAATTCGGGACATGGGTGTCACTGACTTCCACTAATGTGTGCAAAAGGATGTTCAGAAAATTGACATGAAAAAGGAAAGGATATGTACCACGTTTAGATGCCGATTCACATGATACCACAGAGAGAAAGACAGAGAGAAAAAGAACAAACCATCTCTTAAAAATTGCTACAGGCCTGTTAACAAGGGAAGAAGAACTGAACATTGATGCCCTGCCTTCCATACACACAGCTAATTGGCTCAATTCTCAACTCTGCTCCCCATAGAGTTTCTCCTTCAACATTTCCTCTTTAGAAAGTGGAGCCTCTAGTCGTGAAATCTGAGAACTCTTCTAAGTCTTCTCTCGGCCTGTTCCTTCACAGTCATTGCCAAGACCAGCAGATCTGACCTCCTAAGTATCTCCCCCAAACCATCTTCTTCCACCTCCCCTGCCACCATCACTTCCATGGGACTCCTGCAGTGACCTAGCTGGTCCCTGCGTTCCCTGGCTCTTCCCTCCACTCCCAATTCCATCCACTGCTCTAAGAGAGCCTTTAAAATACCTTATCACTTCCCTCCTTAGAAAACCTCGCTGGATTCACACTGCTCCCTTGAATCCTTAATTTGACCTTGTCTTGCACCATCCTCTCCTGTCTGTTCCTTTTCTCCAGGAGGCACTGCACAGCCTCCTTGGACTCCGTGACATTGGACATCCTTCCTATACTGCACTTGAGACTAATTTTAAACGGAAGTCACAAACAAAAAGCATAAAAATGGGGAAAACATGGCAATAAATAGACCGTGAAATGACACTTGTTTACAGAATGAGAGCTCAGACAGGAAGGCAGGGTGCTGCCTTGTTTGACCTTGGCTGGGCACGTGTTCCCTGGGCACCTCAAAACTGTTACCACTCTGTGCGTGTCCTGGGATGACTGCAAAAGCATCATAGGCATTGCCTTGGTTACAAATGAATACCCGCGAGTAGGCAGATCCACACATAGAATCTGCAGAGTGAGGGTCGGCTCACTCTTCTTGTCTAAGGTTATACAGCCACTGTAGCGTGAGGATGGGCCCTAGGCAATGTCCACATCGCAGCCCATGTCCCTTCATTAGATCAGTGTTGCCAAGGAAAGAACTTGTCTTTCTAAATCAGGGTTCCATGGCTCTAGCTAGGTCACTCCTGATCATTAAAATTGGATTGCGAGTTCAGCATAGCCCCAATGGAAAGTGCTGCTTGGGAGAGGCAAGACTCTTCATGACAGGAACACAAATCAATCTGCATGAAGCCTGCTCCACTGAAGAGGTAACGTGGGAGCCCCTGGTGATTAACAACAGCAACGGGCGATTCCACAAGGCAACAGAAGCCCTAAGATGAACAAAAATGTAAATTTCTGGAAATAGAAACATTTTTAAGAGTCAAAGCTTGAACCTTATACAAACTAACGTCCAGATAAATTTACATGTAGAAAATGAGAAAGCCAGAATTCTTGCCTCTTCCCAGTCCACAGGGATGGAGAGGATCTTCTATAAGTTTCCAGTACCTCATCCCTCTCATTACCCAGGAAATCCCCACTAGGATGATTTCTCACTTTTTAATAAGTGTCTTTCATCATAAAACACATTCATTCATGAGGGTGGGGACCACTCTCTGAGTTTATGAGTAGAATGAATAACATTTGAAATTACACACTGGTCTTCTATTTAGGAATTTAAAAGGCTATATGAGAGTTCAGCATTAGGAAAATATTTCCTAAGGGTCTACTTCATTCTAACTGGCTATTTTGCTCTGTCAACACTCATACTGCTCTTTAAATGGAAGACAATGTTTGAAATATTTTTAACTAGTTGATATATTAAGGCAATCTTAGGAACACTTGCCTTATACTTTAAAAGAAATAAATAAACATCTTCTTATTACTATTTAGAAACCAATAATTTAGAGGGGTTCTGAAGTTTTCGGAGAAAATAAAATGTTCTTTCCTAAACTCAATTTAGAGTTCATAATTTGAAATAACCTCAGACTTACTACATCAAAGTTCTAAGATGAATAAGACATACTTCCTTCATCCAGATTCCCCTAACACTACTTTTAATCACGGTACCTTTATCTCTTTCTTACAGGACTACTAGAAGCCCGATGCACAAAATGTGTGCAAGACTAGGCCTTCCTTCCCCAGACTGCCAACACTGACTTCCCTCTGGTACCCAGGACCTGGACTTCCCTCACAGTCCCTGCTTCTTCCGGAAGGTTGTCAGGTCTAATTAGCATATTACACTTTTATTATTATAGATTTTTTTTTCTGAGTCACAAAGGAGTTCAAAGTTTGCCACCCCAAAATATGCCAGTCTGGCCTAAGAATTATTGTGAGCTGGAGGGAATTTTCAAAAAAGCAAGACACAGGATGAACTTTATGCCCTCTGCCAATCTGCCTGAAAACAGAACATACATCCCCTTTAAAAAGGTTCCTCCAACTTCCCACACCTAGAGGGAAATAACCTTATCACCTGAGATGAGCTTGCACTGTTATTGTCCAAAGTCTGTGTGCCTTCTGCTTCCAAAGGCCAAAACTCAATGAAACATTAATTGCTTGAGAAGGAGCCAACCAAGATGAGAGAGCCCTACTAATTCCTCAAATCCAATTTAAGAAAGTACAGAGTTCAGGTTCTTTTATGGCAAGGGAAGGGAAAATGGGAGGGGCGGCAAGCAGAATTCCTCTACTGATTAGCATGTCTATGTGCCAGACAAAGCCGGAGCTAACTGCCTGATGGCCCTGGGAACAAGGCAGTGGAACCAGATGGAGTCAGAGAAGCCAAGCTTTTCACTCTGTTAGAGCACCATGATGGATCTACACCAACAAACCTCACTGAACCAGCCCTAACCTTCCATTAGTTCCCCATGTACTCATCTTCCCACCTTCTTGTTGCCCTTTAGTTTTGAAGCCTATATATCATTTCCTTTCTCTTAGAACTTTTCTAAATTGTATTGTTCTCTTGTTTAGATGTTATATAAGCCCCAGCTCTAACCGCTGCTCTGAGTTCCTCCCACATGTATTTGGGCTGACTGTGTTAATAAACTTGTTTGTTTTTATCCCATTATTTTGCCTTTTATTAGTCTAATCTGCAGGTAGGGCCACAGCTGGAGAACCTGGGGGTATAGGGAAAATAAAGAGTTTTTTCTCCCTTATAACTGTGTATAAGTAAGTTGCAAGCGTGATGCCCTCTACCTCAAATACTTCAGTATGTATCTCTGAAGATCCAGAACATATAGTTGTATAATCAAAATCAGAAAAATAAAATTGATAAAACACTATTGTATAATCTATAAGCCTTATTCAAATTTCACTAATTGTCCCAAAGATGTCCTTTATGGTAAAAGATCAACAAATCTGTTTCCCTGGGCCAGAGTCAATCCAGAATTACTTACGGTGTTACCTGTCTCTTTGGTCCCCTTCTCCCTGTGGGATAGCTCTTCAACCTTTATCTTTTGTGATCGTGACATTTTTGAAAAGTAAACATTATTTTGTAGACTTTCCCTCTACTTAGGCTTGCCTAATCTCACAATGAGAGTCTGGTTACGGATTTTGGCAGAAATATGACAAGAGTAATGTCACAGCTCATGTCAGTGTGTAGTGGGTTTGTACCACTGAGAGGGGTGTCAAATTTGAGCACTTGGTTAAGATTATGTCTGCCTGGTGAGATCATAAATTGTTGCTTGTCATTCATGTTTAGGGCATCTGACATAAAAATTTCAAAATATTTTATACATCCATCCACATATATAGTTTCTACTGACTATTTTTTTGTTGTTATATTGTCAGAGATTTTATTTGAGGGCCCACCATTATTGTCTACCTCCTTAGAATTGTTCTTTCTATTACTGAGTATAATGTTTCTAACACTTTCCTTTTTTTTATAACACATATTACAAAAAAGTGTCTAATGGAAGATTATTTTAAGCAACATTTAAAATAATGTTAAGTTTAGGTAAATTCTGAAATATGTAGGTTTTGTTAGCTTCTATATTTTACTTTTGGCGTGCATGGAATATGATGCTCACATAAGTCATCTTGGTCATACAGACTGACGAGTGCACAAGAATGATATGCTAATGTGCACACACTCTTAGTCCATCCCAGTTGCAATAACAGAGAACCACAGATTGGGTGCCATTATCAACAGAAATTTATTTCTTACCATCTGAAGCTGGAAGTCTGAGATCAGGTGCCCGCATGGTCAGATTCCGGGGAGAGCTTTTCTCTGAGTTGCAGACTGCTTACTTCTCTTTCCCTCCTCACATGATAAATCTGGGCAGCTCTCTGGCCACTTCCTAGAAGGGCACTAACTCCCCTCACAAGAGCCCCACCCTCCCAAAGGCCCCACCTCCAAATGCCATCAGACTGGGATTAGGTTTCCAACATATAAATTTCAGGAGGATATATTCGTTCAGCCCTTAACCTACATTTAATCACTTACACTCAAATAAGATTAATGAAGTGGTAACAAATACAAATAAAAAGTGCAAGTCATTCGAAAAGATCTATTTATAAACAAGAGTGAGGGAAATAATTAGATTGCCTAGACACTGGAAATTTTCTACTTGTTTCTTTGTCAGAAAGACACTGAGTTCTACAGCTAGTCCAAAGGCTGCCTCAGAAATTTGACCTCTATAAATTACTTCTTTCCCTCTCATCTGGAACAAAGCCAGCAAGGGCTGCATACAGACAAAAAGACATTTTTGAATACAAAAGCATGCACGCAGGTCTGTTTGAACTAGCTTGAAACCTCGTTCAAAGAGCATGGCAGACATCCGATCTGAAGACACACAGAAGTGTGAGAGGAGCGAGGAGGCGCCCTGGGCGTCTCCCGGTGCTGAGGGCTCCACGTCGGAGATCAGGGTGTCCGTCAGAGAACCACGCTCCCTCGACAGGCGCCTGCGAAAGATCCCAGGCTTAGGTTTTGCAGGATTTCTCTTTTGAGCAAACTAGACTTTCCTTCTGAAACTTTTAATTCAGGAGAGAAATTACAATGCGGCCCGCAGCAGTACTTTCCACGGCAGCGAATTAGAGAGCCCTAATTTGTGGGCGCGGGCCTGCCCTGTGATCTGTGCCTGTCGCTTTTATGTAGCACAACCCAACCTCTCCACACGGCCTGTGTTTCCTCCTCCACGCAGCAGGATGCCAGCCCGCCCTCTGGGTCTCAGAGAGTCCAAAATAAAACCAGCCACAGGCAGCCAAACAGCCACGTAGAAGCTCTCCTTCATGTGTGGGGAGACTTCCAACATGCCTAAGGAGGGCTTTTTAAGGCCCTCGGTGGTCTTGTCATGTTTTTAAGTCCGTTTTAAACTGTCCAGGGTTTTTCCTTCATGGTGCCGATGTCTCTGTGGACAGACACTGCCATTCCTCCAGAAGCAATGAAGTTGTTCTAAATCTGTCCTTTGCTGAAATATCTGGGTGATGCAAGAGACCCTAAGAGTCACGGATTGTCAACGTGGAAGACACACCAGCCATCCGGATGCCTGTGGAGCTTTAATAGGCAAAACCGATTGCCCAGCTGGTGTGGCTCAGTGGTCGAGTGTCCATCCATGCACCAAGAGGTCACTGTTTGATTCCTGGTCTGGGCACATGCCCAGCTTGCAGGCTTGATCCCCAGTAGGGGGTATGGAGACAGCCTATTGATGTTAACCTCTCATCGATATTTCTCTCTCTCCCTCTCCCTTCCTCACTCTCTAAAAATAATTTTAAAAAACCTGCAAAAACATGATCTCTTAAGCAAAGGGGACCACTAGTGTCTCGACCCCCGATGTCCTGCTGTTTCAGTGGGGAACCCAGCCATCCTCCGGCCACAGAAATACACTGTCATCCACCTGCCCCTCTGGGTGTGCACAGAGCATGAGCCCGCCACGCCGAGACCGTTCATTCGTTAGCTCTCTGGCACTGCTACCCTCATTAGGCCCGCTGCTCTATGAAACAAAAGGAATCAGATAAACAGAGACAAAATCCGTTTCCCACGGCCTCAAGGTGTCACCCAGCTTCCAAAATCTTACACCCGCCTTTCTCGCCTCTTAAATTCCCAGCAGGCTCCCAGCCCTGCCACCCAGCAGGAGCCAGGAGCGGAGCCCTAAGTAGAGAGCACGGGGCTCGCTCTGCAGGGCGGGTGGTTAGAAATACTGGGGACGGGCGGCTGAGTGGGGTCATCGCCGTGGAAAGGGGCCTCGGGAAGCCCCAGTGCGAATCGGGACTCAGAGCCAGAGCCTCGCTACAAGCCTGTGCTTTGCAGCTGTCGCTGGGAGCACAGGGTCTGCCCCTTGCCTGAGTCAGGACCCGAAGCCCATTCCAGAGTGTTCCCTCGCACAGCTGTCAGCGATCAGTCTCCCACGGAGGCCATGGCCCTCGCCAAGGGGAGGCCAGCAGAGCGGCAGAGGGCAGGAATCCTCCCGCAGGAGGGAGCTGAGAGCAGGCAGGCGAGTGCAGGATGGTTTCACGGGGCCCCAGGAGACACTGCGGTACAGCCACCCCTTTCCCGAGTCCCCTGTACAGAGGCCCAGCGAAGATGAGTGAGAAGTGGAAGCTGTGGGTCCCTAAGCAGACCACGGGCCTGCCTCCCTAGAAGAGCCTCGTTCAGGTGACTCTGTATCCAATCCCTCTCAGGCGTCCTCAGAGACTGTACTTGAGCACAAGCTGGCCCGAAATCATCAGACCGTGGCTGAGGCCAGCGCCAGCCACCGGGGCTGCTGGGCCTGTTCTGTCTGCAGATGGAAACTACGTGTCTGACCTGTGAGCCTCACAGGTGCTCACTGACTCACCTCCCAGCCCCAAGTCCATTCCTGGCGGTCAGGCGCTGAGGGCGGCCAGGC
This sequence comes from Nyctalus aviator, assembly GCA_036971965.1. Taxonomy (NCBI): domain Eukaryota; kingdom Metazoa; phylum Chordata; class Mammalia; order Chiroptera; family Vespertilionidae; genus Nyctalus; species Nyctalus aviator. The sequence goes on from CM072930.1 coordinate 4,344,488, forward strand.
GCTGAGGGCGGCCAGGCGCTGAGGGCAGCCAGGCGCTGAGGGCTGAGCTCTCGGTGAGGCAGCATTGGGGTGGGAGGACAGGCTGGCTGCTGCCATCTGCCAGGGAGCACACATGGCCAAGCCAGGACTCAGCAGCTGACCCAGTGACCATTTTGATGCTGCTTTGTGGTCCCCAACTGAACTGGGAGGGGGGGGGGGGTGTCAATGTCCACAGCGTACAAATGCCCAATCAGGCACGTCCTGAAACAGATGTGGTCATCACTTATAAAGCCATTTGCATGGATGGTCTTATCATGGTCTGGGACAAGGACAAAAGACAAAACAAAACGACCCTACGTTGAGGACTATGGCCACAAGCACACAGGAGCCCTAAAAGGACTGTGCAGTGAAGAACGAAAACCTGGCTCGACGCAGGGGCTGCTCTCCGGGGCAAAGACCCATTCTGGCCAAATCCCTGCAGAGGGGCTGCGCCTGGGGAAGCAAAAGGCTCGAGATAACAGGCAAGTCGGGAAGGCATCCTTGTTTCCAAGCCTCCCCCTCCTTTCACAGGGCTCAGGCCTGCAACAAGACAAACAGGAAGAGAGCATGGCCATTCCGGGGGGCAGCCTCTCTAACCTAAGTTCCCGCATGGCCACAGCTGGGGGTGTCTCTGAGGGACCCAGGGACAGGGTGCATGCCTCCGAGTGAACGCAGAGAATCCCCCCAAGGCGCCCACCCAGAATCACAGACACGCCGAGACGCCCAGGCCCCGCTCCTGCAGCCTCCATCAGCACAGACCACAGGGCGAGTCCCGGCTCTTCAGGACAACCGTCCACAGTCAACTGTGCTCAGTGACTCTTTCCTTAAAAGAAGTCCATTTGAAGCTCAGACTTACACAAGGCACTGCCCCATGCAGAGAGCCTTTCGGAGGCACGCGGCAGTAACTGGCCAACCTGAAGCCAGGCCCGCCAGGAGCATTTCCATTTCCCACAACAGAGCATCTTCCTCCCTTCGCCACACAGCCATGGCAACAGGAAATCAGCACGAACACACCTTCCGCTGGCTCCTCGGGTCCCATTCACACTGTGTCCAAGGTCCACAAATGGACGTGCTGGCCACAGGCTGCAGTGCAGAATCGCAGAGCGCGCCCTGTGTGACTCTCCATCTCCTTCCTTCCCTCGGCCTCCCTTGCTTTGTCTGACCCGGACAGCTGTTAACATTGCAGGCTGCTCATCTGGTGTCCGGTCCCTCCAGCTGGCTGTGCCTGATGCCCCCTGACCAGTCAGGCTATGAGCGTGGGGCAGGAGGGCCCCGGCGGTGGTGCTGCCAGCCCTCCCCGCAGGTCAGCAGCTGCTGCCTGGTCTGGGCTTGGCCCATTGCCAGCACTCTTCATTTTCACCGCAGCTTGTGTGTGCATGGGTGTGTGTGTGTGTGTGTGTGTGTGAACGTGTGTGTGTGCTCAAACCCTCATATTCCATGAAAGTGGCCTGCTTATCCCAGGGACAGGCCAGCTCAGGAGGGCCTGGGTGCGTCATGGTTTGGGCCTTGTCTGCCCTGTCCCTGGAGGGAACTGCAGTGATGGTGATGGCAGCTGACTTATGAAGATGCCTTTGCAGAGATGGGATGGAGGGGAGGGGAGGGCAGTCTGGCAGGTGTAATGTGACCCTGGACCCCACTGAGCAAGGGTGAGCAGCAGGAAAGGGGAGTGTGGAGAACGAGGTGGGTGGGCCTGGGCCAGAAAGGCCGTGGTGAGCTCAGAGCTGTCTGTGACTCATTCCTTAAGCCACGGGGGCCTCTAAGGAGTGTGAACAAAGCCAAGTGGCAAGATGGGGCAGCTATTTCTTATGCTCTTTATTTATTTATTTGTATTGATTTCAGAAAGGAAGGGAGGAGAGAGAGAGAAACATCGATGATGAGAGGGAATCCTTGACAGGCTGCCTCCTGCACGCCCCCTATTGGGGATAGAGACCGCAACCTGGACATGTGCCCTGAACCATGACCTCCTGGTTCATAGGTCGACGCTCAACCACTGAGCCAAGTCGGTCAGGCAATGGTGCAGCTACTTTTTACAACAATGAGAGGGACCCATCAGGGGAAGGGAGGAAGGGGAAACAGAAGGCAGGCCAGGTGCACAGGATACACATGAGGCACCAACCAGCCTCATCTTCCCAGCCAGAGGCAGAGGAGAATTCATCTGGGGCAGGAGCAGTGTGGAGGAAACGAGGATCAGGCTCACAGAAACGCAGGCTGCAGCCCACGGGATCCTGCAGGCGTGTGGGAAGTGGAAAGGAGAGAGGGGGGTCCCCGGGGGGGGGGGGCAGAGGACTTTGAATAATGTGGGTGGGAGTGGGGGTGCCTTGAATGGGGATCCAGAATGTAACAGCCAGCCTTGTCAGTCCAGCATGGTGTGCTGAGTGTCAGACCTACTGTTTTAACTGCATTTGAGTTCCTTAGACTACCTGTGGCGTGATGATTGCGGGTAGAGCTGGGAGTCACTTCCGATTGAGAGAGAAGGTTTAAGACTTATTCAGCCCTGCTTCTCTCCCTGCCGCCCAGCACTTCCTCTCCCTAATCGCTCCCAGTAACTCTGGAGTTGAGGCAGCCTATTGTTGACTTGATTTCAGAGCGGACCCCTCATCTATACAGTTTAAAGTAAAGTGAATTATAACCTTTTTCCCCCTGAGAACTTTATGAGATCCTTGAGAAAAACTGAAAACACCCTGCCGTGTTAAAAAGCTGAACTTTGAAAGTGTAATTGACGTAGAGAAAGACGAAAACTCAGTGTGCAACCAGGATCTGGGGCATTAAGTTCTTTGTCTCTCCCAAGGTTTTGTTTGTTTCGCTGATGGAAAGCAAGCACCCCGGCCCCTTCTGATGTTAAAGCACTTCTCGGTGTATGCCCAACCAACAAAATACTCAGGTCTGAGGGAGGAGACGGGAACTTTCCAATAAAACCCATCCAGTGAGTGAAAACCATTGCAGACGTGTTGAACACTTGTTCCGACCCATGGGGAGAAAGAACACGATCATGGCAAAGTCTCAGCCCGATTTTCTTCACGTATTTCTTCCCTTTATTTATCTGTGCTGCTGTGTGGTGAGTCAGCCTCAGTCATACTTTATCATGGCTCTCCCCGGTGAGAAGCATGTGAGTTTTCGGGGGACATGTAGCGAAGTGGGCTCAGTAACGGACCTAGATTTGTATAAACCTGGGCTCACTTGGCGCCCCCACATTCCAGTCTGCCCACCCTGTGCCAGGCCACATGAACACTCCTGAGCCTCTGTGTCTTCCCAAGCACAGGGCAGCCGATGTCAAGCCCACCTCCTCATAGGAAGATTAAATTGCATAATGCATGCAGCACAGGCTCTTTCCTTGACCACACTTCTGTCAGGCTCCTCTGAGCCCTGGGCTCCACGGGGCCTGACCTTGAGCTTCCCTCCCCATCCTTGCCGAGTCCAGTTTTAGCAAGAATCCTGCCAAGTCATTTTAGAGCGAATCCCCACCCTCAATATCAGATCGGCTTCCAGAGCGGTGTCTGACCGAATTCCCCAGGACGTATATGATCGCCCTGCCCTGCCTTCAGCAAGAATCCCCCATGTTTTATGGCTCCGCTTAGAATTTTCCACACGCAGACCCACACTCTGCTCCTTGGCGATAAAGCCCTCCCTTCCCTTGCTGTATCTGGAGATCAGCCCGGTTCTGCACTGAGCCGCTCGCCCGGACGGCAGTGGGCCCTGAGGAACATCTGTTTTGCAGCTGGAAGGACGGCCAGCTCTGGCTTTTCTCTGACACAGGTGAAGGCCTCTAACCGTGTTACTAGTGTCACGCCGTTTCCAAATGTTAAAAACATGACCCTCCTACGAATATAAAATTAACAAATGGACATACATTAAAAATATAGTTAATTCCATGAGAAAACCGACAAGAAAAACTGTTTCGGGGGATTATAGGCGAGGAGGTATAGTAATGAGTAGCCGCCGAAAGAAAGAATGCCGAAAAAGAGACTGCTAACCTGGACGCAAAGCTGGTGAATGCCTCGCAGGGCACCGAGAGTTCTGTGTTGGGGGCTGTCCTTTCTAGCGGGCAAGGACCGTTATTCCATTTTCCACAGCAGCCGTCACCAACCGGCCGTCCCCAGACCGCGGTGGTCCCTGAGGTCCAAAAGGGTGACAACCGCTGTCTATAGGTATCCATCTGCCCTGACAGTCTTGCAAAGTAAATAGTAAACAAATAAGTGTCTACAAGCACAGAAGGGCCCACAGGCCTAGGCAATCAGATGATCCTTGGGGGTGGGAACAATATCCAGTAAGACTTTGCAGGGACACAGGGTCACCCATTTGCCTATTTGCCCGTTTTCAAGGTTTAGGTACATAAATGTGCTTTTCTTTACGCTAGAGCATCACGTGTGTTCAATAAACGCTGGCCAGAAGCTAGTTATTGTGAGAAGGCTGCCTGAGACATTCTATGTGACTCGGGCACGCAGGCGGTTTCCTCACGGGTCCTCTTGCGTCTGAGACAGCGTGCGGTCACTCCCACTGCAGGGCGCAGGAGGGGACCCATACGAAGGGCTCGCTCCTTCCCGGAAGTGCAGCACCGCTTCCGATCTCAGGACGGACAGGGGAGGCACCGCATCCCAGTCCCTCGAGTTTCCTGCTTCATGGTTTCCATCGTCGTCTTCAGGGTCTGCAGGGCTGACTTAAAAATGTGTATCTAAGAGACTGACGTCATAGCTGGATAACTGTTATTTGATGGAGGTCGGGGGGAAACGCACTCAAAATATCTAGTTTCAAAAATCAGCTATTGCTTCTTGGCTCAAATAACTTTCCTTCTTTTTTTTTCTTCCCTTTTTATCTTTTCTGAGTAAAATGTGAATGGGCACATAATCAGAGTCCTCACCGAAAGTGTGGACTTTAGGAAATTAGCTGGAAACGGCACGTGCTGAGCAAACGTTCCCTGGGGAGAAGGCACTGGGGCAGATCGATGGAGCTTGGGTAACGCAAGGCGGGGGGTGGGGGGGGGACTGGAACGCTCCTGTTAAAAGGCATAATTTGGGGTTATAATGGGATTTTATCTGAGTGAATCATTCCCACACACAGGGTGTGGGTGTTTTTAATAAATGCAGACCAAACAATAACAGGAATGAATAATAACTAACAGCTCTCCAAAAAGGTCAGGCTTTCTCACTACCCGCAGCCTTTGCACATACTGTTCCCCCTGCTTGGAACAACACCCGCCCCTCCCACCCCTGCCTCAGCCCCAACCCACCCTACCTTTGTCACACTTCCTTGCATTATTCAGAAATTAGCAGGATGTTCCTACGTCATCGGAGAAACTTGCAAATTCCCCCAGAGTGGTTACTGGGTTCTCCCCTCTGCCCGCGTCACCCGGCACCCCTCCTCTCACAGGGACTGTCGGCATGTCTGTGTCCCCACCGGACAAAGCTCCAAAGGCCTGGCCACCCAGTTATCCCTCCCTCTCCACAGAGCCAGCCCAAGACAGCACGTCATTCACTCAAAACGCGAATCACAGAAGGCATGAGCCCATGCATGCGGCAGCTTTTACACGCCTACAGAGTCTCCTTCAGCAAGAAGTAGTTTCAGCTAGACAAAGTATTAGCATGCACCGTGGCCCTCATTTAGCATAAAAATAAGCTCACCGGGTTTGACTGGGAAAGTTTGCTGGGCTGCCATTATTCCTCCAAATCAAAAAGGAAAACAAAAACATCTCCCCTTGCTTTGATTGACGCCGATGTCTGTGATGAAAAGAACTGCGCAGAATCACAAATGCTGTCGCTGGAGGCAATGGTCCCTGCAGTCCACATCGTCAGTGACCACACTCCCGTGTGCCCGGGCACTGACACCGCGCCTTGACTGCTCACCCGGATCAGATGCTGGCTGCTTAGCGGGCATGAAGTTGTCGGGAAGATGGTCTGCCCATGTCAAGGCAGGGACAGCGCACACAGACCCCACTTCCAATGTCCCAGGCCTCACAGAGAAAACCACGTGCCCCTGGGGGACACGGATGGCACAGGCTGCTCTGCCCACAGGTCACCTCCGCTGGCCCTCATGGCTGGCCTCGGGGAGGCTGGCCTTCAGGGGCCTGACCTCAGAAGCCAGGGTCAAACTTCACTGGGGAAGCCACCTTAATAAAGACAATGTCGACAATCCCCTAATCTGCCATCCCGGGTCCCTGCGGCCACGGACAGAGTGAGGACATCACGCTCACGCTGGGAGGGGATGAGAGACCGGCCTTGGGTACCCGTCAGCTGCTTCCAGGACCTGCCCTTTGCTCCTGCATCTTAGGGTCATTCCGTCCTCCACGCAAACACTCTATGTCCGCCCCAGCCTAGGCCCTGCGCCAGGTACAATCAGCTCAGCAAACAGCCATCCTTTTGGGGTGGAAAAAAACAAACCACAGAGGGGCCATGGGCGCTGTCAGGATCTTTCAGTTTTTCCTCTTATACATTTCCCGCCTTTGTTGCAAATGTGAAAGGTTTCCATTTGATCCGATACTGAATTCAATATGACCGAGCGATGAGCCAGAAACTAGTCTTAGAAAAGTAAAAGTAATAAGGAAGTTCAAACAAATCCTTAGTCTTGTTTTTTTTCCTCATCTTTAAAACCTGAGTGTTGACTAGAAGATCCCAAAGATTCTTCAAGGTTTAAAACTAGATGACCCTCTAGGAACCGGGACAATGGACTGAAACAGCGAAGGGAGACCACGTTTGCCCTGCAGATGGACAAAGGTTAAGGAATTCCTCAATATCGGTGTCGACGAGAGTATGAAAGGGTGGCATACGCTGCCGACGGGTGGAAACTGACAGATCCTGCAGAGAATAATTTGGTAATGTCCAGTAAGGCTGAATAAATCTATGGGGCTTTTAGTAAAAAACTAAGATAATCACATACAAGTTCAGGGTGATATGGATAAAAATATTCATGGAGAAATACTTTTTTATGACAAATTTGGAAACAACTTATTTGTCCATAAATATATAAAACATGACACAGAAGATGACCCAATACACAGAAAGTAAAAGGATAAACTCTATTTATATGCATGGCTGAATTGCAAAAACATTACCTATATAATTGGTATGTGTGTGTATGTGTGTATAAAACATTTATGTATATACTAAAGGCCCGTTGCAGGAAGATTCCAGCAATAGGGCTTCCTGTGGTAGGCTGCTTCCCTCCCTTCTCCTTTGCCCTGTTTGCTTGTTTCTCCACAGTTTCACTCCCTTCTGCAGAGCTTGGCTTCCTTTTACGCTGTCTTCAGTCTTAGCTCTGTGCTTGGATATGCAAATTACCACCATCTTGGTTGGGTTATTTGCATACTCGCTCCTGATTGGCTGGTGGGCGTGGCTGGTAGGCATATTGGCGGTATGGTCAATTTGCATGTTTCTCTTGTATTAGCTAGGATAAAATGGGTTGTTTTTAAACAGGGTGACTCCCCTGCCTTTACTGACCCTCCCCCCACCTTTGCAATATCTGGAGATAAAATCTAGAGTATTCACAACATCCTACAGATATGCTGACAACATCCTACAATGCAGAGAACAGCCCCCAACAGAAAAATCACCTGGCCTAAAGTGTCAACGGCTGAGACCCTGCTGTGGAATTGTGGGAGACAGGCGTCGCCACATCTTAATTATACAACTGAGAGCCTCCCGGCAACACACCTAACTTCCCGGGCATGGGATCCTCTTAAGCGATTGCTAGCTAGAGTTTGGGTGATGCAAATCGATATTTATCTGAAAAAACATTTGTAAATTAAGTTTTTGTAAACAGAATCCTGTTCTCAATGAACTAAAGTAGGAACCTGCTGATGAACCTCTTGTGAAGGCTGTTCTCATATAATAACCCCAGCCCGGTTTACCTCCTGTGTCCAGGACTAAGGACGACACTTCAAGATCCCTCAGCAAGGCACATGCATGTGAAAGGGAAGCCCGGCCCAACTTCCAGAGGGGTTCTCGCTTCACACGCCTGTCTCTCCGGCCTTCCGCCAGGCTGTGCCAACTAAAAGGTGGGAAGAGCGCTGAATGCCGAGGTCACAGTCCCTTCTGTGCCCGTGCCCCACCCACCTCACACCCACCCTCTACAGTGGCCCTCAACACGTTATGCTGAACAAATGAATGAATGAGTGAGTGAGTGATGAAAGTAAACAACAGTTCAGATTTACGATTATCTTATTTTTCGTTCCAACAAGAGAAAACGAATAGAATCAGATAAATGAGATTTCATCCCTGGGCCAGCTGGCCCTGCCCTCAGCACAGCACTGTGACGTGTTTTGGTGGAGAAATGAGAACAGTGGGCTGCAGCTGGGGGAGAGGCTGCTGAGCTGCAAAGGGCAGAAGACCGGAGGGAAGGTGTGCAGCCGAAGGAAGGAAAGCTGCCGGCGCTCTGACTCGGGGCCTGCGTGGCAGCCGGCTCAGCGGGGAAGGTGGGAGGACGGAGGAGCCAAGGCCTTGATGCCCACTGCTGCCGTTCCGTGCCAGCCACCCTGCCGCTCACAGCCGGGGCTTTTGATCCCACACCTACAGTTTCCTAATAAGACCTGCAACCGCTGGCTCAGGAAGTAGGAGCAGGAAGTCGCGTGCCTTCTCAGTGCCTCCAGAAAAGCCATTTTTAGAAGCAGCGAAGGAGGCGGAGCAGCCCCTGCTCCCGGCCGGAGATTCCAGTGGGAAGCCCCACGTGCGTGAATGAGCAGTGTCTGCTAAGTGGATGAATTCAAAGCACGGTACTCACCCCAAACACAAGCCTTCGTAAAAAATTCAAGTCTCCTTTCTGTCGTTCCCGCCAGCCCTGCTTCCCCCAGCGCCCACTCTGCAGCCCGGCAGCCAGCTCCCCGCTGTCTCCGGGAGGCAGCGGGCAGAGCGGGCTGGAGCAGCAGTGGGGCCAGACAGTCCCAGCGGAGGGAGGCGAACATCTCCACGCTCTCCGTCCTCCCCATTCTCTAAGTGAAGTGTGACTTTGCTGACTCTCGCCTTTTAAAAGTGTGAGGAAGAAGTGGCCCGGCCCGCATGGCTCAGCGGCTGAGCGTTGACCTATGAACCAAGATGTCACGGTTCTCTCGTCTCCCTTTCCGTCTCTGAAATCAATAAAAATATATTTTAAAAAAACAACACACAAAAGAATAAAGGCGTTAGGAAGACATAATGTCCTCTGCTTTTGCCATTTCTCTACTGAATTAAAGGATCTCTTTCCTGCATACGATCTTTTTCTGCAGGAGGGGTGGAGACCTTAGCAGTTTATTATGTTGTAAAAAACTAATGCTAGTAAGCACTGCAGAGGAACAACTAAAGAAAAGCCATCGCAAAGCAACTGTTGTTTTGGCTTCTGTCAAAAAAAAACAACAACACTTAGGACAGAAGAGGGTTTAGCATGTGTGTGCACGTTCTCTGACGCTCCTGCCGGCCGCAGGGGACTCGGACTTCGCCCTCCCCTGACACTGCCTCCTCTAACACGCAGTCTGTTAGGAAATGACTCTATGTGACGGCCAAGGTCAGATCAGAGAAAAGATACAGCGGCCACATGACTATTTCCATCTCGGACTTTTGTGCTGGGGGAGGCCAGCCAGCTTCTGTAAAGGACAAGTGCCAGCTCGCTGGCCCCGGGAAGGAGCTCCCAGCCCTCGTCGGGCCTTCAGATGACAGCGGCCCCAGCTGACCTCTGCCCACAACCTTTGGAAAGAGTCTGAGTCAGAACCACCCAGCCCAGCTGCGCCTGGGCTCCTGACCCACGGAAGCGGTGAAAGATAACAGTTTATGATGGGTTTAGCCACTAAATTTGGGAGTACTTTGTTATACAACAGTAAACCACTAATATAAGAAGCAACTTGACCAACTTTTTGTCTTTTTGAATTGTTTCACAACAGTTAGGTTCTAGCCAAGCTAGGTATTTCCCCTTTTCCTAACACTTCCTCTATCTGAAGTCCCCATTCTTCAACCTCCTCCCATCCGTACGTGACCTCTCACCTCCCCAGATCTCACCTCCTTCCAGCCACCCTTTGCACTGGTTCCTTTGGCTGAGTTTGTGTACCTGTCGCATCTCTCTGCCCATACTGGGAGGGAGACCAGGAAGCTGTGTTTCTAAGATCAACTCAGAGTCCACACGAAATACATTGCACACAGCTGCAGCCAGTCCATGTACTGAACAGGAGAAAATGCCAGTCAGTGCAGCACGGCCCACAGGGCAACTGCCCAATGAGCCACGTTATCCGAACACGTTTCTCACTTCTCAGAAGCAATCCCCACGGCCGGGGGGGAGTGTCCCTGTGACATGCCAACTGAGAGCCCTCTTGTCTGAAGCCCCATCAGGTCATGCAGCTAAACACCCTCAGCCCTGTTCTGAGAATAGAATGGCCAGGGAAAGGGTTAATGGAGAGAAGTCGATGCACATCCATGGGGGTAGTGTCCTATCAACATCATATTAGTGCAGCCGGCGTGGCTCAGTGGTTGAGCGTTGACCTATAAACAGTTTGATTCCTGGTCAGGGCACATGCCTGGGTTTTGAACTCGATCCTCAGTGACCTAAGGACTGGCTGGCACACACGAAGTCATTCACCTACATCAGCTTGTACTGCTGAAGCCACCAGGCACGGGGTCTCTGTGACTTAAATCCAAGTCCTCCTCAGTGCGCACTGGACAACCTAAGGCACCACGCCGAGTGCACTGCAGCCAGCCTCGCGTGCCAGAGCGACACAGGAACGACAGCCAAGAAAACCACTGCCAGGTAAATTCCAGAAACACTTACAACCCTTCTTTATTTTTCTCATGGACACTGCAGTGCACACAATAAATTATCTGACATTTTAAACCAGATAGCTAGGTTATTTGACCTCCTTAATTACTTATTACGTAAAACCAGTACCATCCTCTGCTCTGAAACACAGACTCTGGGCCACAGTTTTCACCTGGGTGAGCACTGAGTCAATTCCTTAATCCCGTGCTAACTTCTCCCGCAGCCCAGAGCCCTGCTGGGATACCTGCCATGTTCTCAGCTTCGGTCTGTGTAATTAGCATGACGGCACCCTGAAGAAAGCAGATTATGCAAAGAGAATCAATCCACTGGCCTAAGATGCACATTAAATGAAAAAGAAAAAGCTTTTCGAATCGCTCACAAGCTCTGCAATGCATCTGCAATTCTCTCCTCCAAGGCAAGGATTTGCTTGTATCTATAACATCGAGAGTGGAGGGTTGAGAAGCCTCAGATCCCAAATCAGAATATCTGGATTCAAACTCGGACTCTGCCACTTACACAGTGTAACTTGGCAAGTGGGTCTCCCAGGCCTCAGATCCTCATCAGAAAATGCAAATTCTAGCAGTCACTTCTTATAAGTCTACTATTGATAGAAAAAGGAAAGAATAATAACCTAGCTAAGCTAGTGAGCACAGTGCTGGACACATAATACATGGGTAATAATGTTCCTTGTGGTGGTTGTAATAATGAATACCAAAAAGGGAAAAAATTCATATACAAAGAGATCCATGATGAAATTTGTCTTCCAAAAGATACCTCAGAGCTTCAAGAGAAAAGAAACATGAATGGAAGTAGTAAGTCTCAACAGAGAGTAAATGGATCCCACTTAAAGCTGAACATTAATTCTCTCGATTACTTGCTGGGGGAAGAAGGAAGAGCGGAGTCTAATAAAAATAAATAGCACCTCAACAACCCATAACCAGACAACGTCTTAGAACGAAATTCCCAGGACAACAATAGACCCACGCACAAATTAGGTTCAAAGCATATTCCGTAATGAAATCTGCAATCTAACAGTCCCATTTCCGAGCCTCAGCACCACCAACACGTTCACGCCCATCTTTCCAGGCTCGATGGCCTCGTCCCAGAAGTCAGTGACTCACTACAGATAACACCGTACGTGGACTTCCCTCGGAAGCCGGCCTGGACTCAGGCCTTCGGCGGCGGCATCTAGGACCTCAGTCAGAGTGCTGTGAGGCTGACGACACTCGTTCACAGGAAGCAGAGGGGGAAGAGCAGTTTGGCCCACAGTCACTCTTAGGGCTCACGCCCGATGGCCAGCAGGAGAGATGGATGTGGTCTCTGAAGCTAGGGATTTTGACTTAGAATCTTGGGAACCCCATTACCACTGAATAATTCAGCCAGCAGGATAGGATCAAGTTTCACACCATGACCTCAGGGAGCCCATGGGAGGACCCCGGGGCTCCTCCCTCGGTGGCCCTGACCTCGCCCCCTGGGATCCTGGCAGCAATGTCACCCAGCACCATGAGTGGCACCTCTGGAGTCAGTGGTACGTGTCTTCCTGGATGACCCTAGAGAGGTCATCCAGCAGAGGCCTAGCTTCTCCAGAATATGCCCAGGATGGTTACTCCGCATTCGCTTTAAAAGGCAGCACAGATGTCGATCAAGCAGACACTGGGAACAGCCTTGGAGGCGAGTTCCTGCGCAGATGAGCCAGGAGCCAGGCCTGGGGGAGTGAAGCTGCGGATTACCACAGGGCCGTCTTCCTGGCTCCGTCACCTCCTCTGCGTCTCCACCACCGGGCTTGGGCAATCAGAGGGCTGGAAGTGACTGGTCATAAAAGCGAACCTTCCTGCTCCCTTTTTACCAGGCAGATGCCTCCCCAGGCATGGTCTCATTTAATTCTCCAACGGCGTGTGAGAGGGCACTCCTGTCACCTCCACGGGCCAGCCGAGGACACGGAGGCCCCCGGGGTCTGCTGGCGGCCACGCCTCTGGCAGGCACTGGGACTGAATCGTAGGCAGCTGCCAGGAGCCGGAACTCAAAAAGGTCACATTGATGCCGTGACCCCCAGCACCCGTAAACGTCACCTTACTTGGGAACAGGGTCCTTGGAGCAATCAAAGCAAGATGAGGTCATCAGGAAGGACGCCCACCCAATGTGCAGGCACAGGCCATGCGCGTGGAGGCGGGAAAGGAGGGGGGCTGCCCCAGCCCAGGGGAGCCTGGGGCCACCAGACGCTGGAGAACAGTATGGGTCCTCCGGCTGAGACCCAAGGGGGCGGGCCTGCCAACACCTCCCCCTGCAGGCCCAGCATGCCCGCCGGAGGGAACAAACGTCTGTGTAAGCCGCCGCCCGCTGCCATTTGGTGAGGCAGCCCAGCAATCTAACCCAGCATCCGGCTCTCACCTCCCACCCGCTCCCCTCCCACACTTCGCGCTTAGCCTGCCTGCGCGGAAGAAAGCGAAAACTTCCATTCCACACACTCCTCCGGACTTGAGAATGTTGCTGGTAGAAAGTGCAACACATTTTGAACTGCCGTGAATAGTCACCCCTGGCCCCCACCTCTAATAGTCACCTCTAAGCCATCCCTGGCCCCCACCCCAGCCCCCCTGCAGCTGCAGCCCGCGGTCCCCAGAAGCAGATGCCTTCCCGAGGCTGGAGCTGGGCCTGGCCCAGTTCATGGCAGTGAGGGAGGTGAGCCCTGGGGGATTCCAGGACTGGAACTGGATCTGCCCAGGCCCCAGGCTGAGCAAGGCTGAGAGCACAGAGACACACACTCACTGGGGCGCTGGGACAGCACTGTAGAATCTGTCCCTGCTGAGTACCAGCGCCAGCAGGCTCCGACTCGGTGCGGGAGCCAGGTCAGCACCTGCAGACCAGACTCGGGCAGCAGCACCAGGCGGCCCAGTGGAGAGGGTGACTCTAGGAACACACAGACTCCCGAGCACAGGTAGGCAGTGGGAATCAGGGGAGGAAGTCTCCAGGCAGTTCTTATAAGCAGCCATCAGCCCAAACTGGGAGCGGGGCCAACACCAACTTCTGCAGGAGAGGGTCAGTAGGGCGGGAAGGAGGGCGGGAAGGAGGCGCTGCCCGGAAGGATTCTGGCACAGAGCACCAGACAGAAGCCAGGGCAGAAGAGCACCCAGTGTGATAGGGTTAGGATGTGTGGGTCCCCAGAGACACCTCCTGCCACCCCACCCGCAACACAAGAGCTGAGCCTGCAGGGGAGGGTGGGCGGGAGCACAGGGAATGCCGCTCAGGAAGCCGCAGGCTCCAGCCCAAGTGCGTTTTAAACTTTCTGCTGACATGCAGAGAGCGATTTCCAGAAGCACTAGGCTGGAGACCGAGCTCTGTTCTAGAGCCTGCATGAAAAATAATGCAGGTCTGCGCCGTTAAAATGCTGCCATTAAGCTCTAAGCACAACGCTGTGTAAACGGAGCAGCGCGCAGTATTTGACCTCGGCTGCAGTGCGTGGTGAAGAGCAGAATTAATTTGGGAAACAGGAGGGAGGAGATGGAGATCTCTGCGACTCCGCTAGCGGAAACCTCAGTACAGTCAACGTCTTTAGTGGTTGGGTGCCTTTATGTTTTTCCATTAAAAATGTCTTCTTTTTCCCTTTCTTGTTTTCTCAGGGTTGTTTGGAAATTAAATGTGATGTGATAGCACTTGCCAAACAGTAAACTTAGTAAGCAAAGTTAAGGCTGTGATGCTGCTATTTCCAAGGGAGGATCAGTAATATCATTATTAAATAACTAGGTCCCGGTCCAATGCACCGGGGTGGGGGGGGGGGGAATCCCCCTCCACCCAGCCTGCGCCCTCTCACAGTCCAGCCCCTCAGGGGATGGCTGCAGCCAGCAGGAGGGCATCCCCCTCACAGGCCAGGACCCTTCACTCCTTACTGCTTGCTCGCTGCTCCTGAGAGCTGCTGTGGAGGTGGGAGAGGCTCCTGCCACCTCTGCTGCACTCGCCAGCCCTGAGCCCAGCTTCCGGCTGAGCAGCACTTCCCCTGAGGGAGCGCACTGACCACGAGGGGGCGGCTCCTATGCTGAGCATCTGACCCTGGTCATCAGTGCGTATCATAGCGACCTGATGGTCGGCAGTTTGGTCAATTTGCATATTAGGGCTTTATTATATAGGATTACAAACAATTTGCAAGGTAAAGATGAGAATCAAGTCTGGTCCTATATCTGTGATCCAGAGATGGCCAATGAGAACATTTTCATAATTTCTGTGATTTTTAAGGTACTCATTATTTACATAAGTCAGATCACAATGTTTCATATCATCCTGTTTTCACTTATTATATGCATTTTTCTTTGCATAAAACATATATAATTACTGTACTGATCCATCGCATGGAGCCATAACTCAAGCGTTTACCAGTCACTGGGGAATTAAAATGTGTGCATTTTTTTCATATGACTAATGCAGACTGCACAACTGCAAACATAAATCTTTGCGCAGTGTGACTGATAATAAAAGGCAGATAGTGCCGATGAAGCTCGGACTAAGTTCCAGGCACTATGCTGAGCACCTCGATGCATCACCTCAGCTAACCCTGACCCCAGCACTGAGGGGCCTGCTCTGTATAGTGGGTTTTACAGGTGCAGGGATTTTCGGTTTGGAACAGTAAGGAGCACGGAGTGAGCCTGCCCCGCACCCTGTTCTCAGCCTCTCACAGCACACAGAGGCCGGGACAGGCCTGGGTTCTCAGCACACAGGGCCAATGGCTCCCCGGGGGGCAGGTGGCTGGGGTGGCCAGCCTGGCGCTCCCTCCTGGTATGAGTGCTCTGTGGGAGAGCGGGCACGGGCAGTGGGTTAGGCTGCAAGCAGGGAAACCACCTGTTACCTTCGGCCACCAGGCACGGAGATGCCTTCGCTGTGGTGCTACGGGACCTTTACCTGCAGGCCTCGGCCTGGATCGAGCCCTCCCAGTTCTCATTCTGAACATGGGACATAGGGGCCTGTATACCTAACCTCCCGTTCATTTCACAGCGTCAGACTCCACAACACCTGGCCCGTGCCTGTCTGGGGGGAACGTGAAGGGCCGTGACAGGGACAATGAACCACCGCATTCCCACAGGCCCGGGGCTGGACGACACTCCCAGCCTCCTCCGCACCCTCTGCCCTGGGGCTGGGGCGGCTGAGGGAGGCAGCATGGCGGCCCCACGCCGAAGCCAGAGCCCCGCACTGCCCCGCACTGCCCCGCACTGCCCCGCACTGCCCACACTGCCCCGCACTGCCCCGCACTGGGCGTGGAGTCATCAGCAACCACACTCTTCCTCTGCTGTCATTCTTACAACAGCATTCAGCATCGGCAAAGGAGACGAGCGAAGGCCTGAGAGATCTGCCACCTCTCAACGGCTCCCTGGCTTCCCTGTGTCACGGTGGCCTTGCTCCCTGGGCACCTTCCTTTTCTCCTTTTTAATATGTTTGTATGGACTTCAGAGAGGAAGGGAGAGGAAATGAGAGATGGGAACATCAACGATGAGAAAGAATGATTGATGGTTGATCTGCTGCCTCCTTCATGCCCCCCACTGGGGATCGAACTCACATCCCGGGCATGCGTCCTGACCAGGAATCGAATCTTGAGCTCCTGGTTTAGGGGTCAATGCTCAACCACGGACCCACATCAGCTGGGAGTCATCTCTCGCTCTCACTTCCCACCACGCCAGCAGAGCTGGTTGGCCCCGAGTGTGCGCACTTGTCGGCCGGCCGGCCGCGGATTCCAGGGCTGGAACATCGCTCTGCCACGTGCTACTCAGAGCTACATCCCGAGCCAGCAGCCACGTCTCCTGCTAACGCCCGGCCTGAGAGCGGACGCTTCCCTCCTCCGTCAGCGGACAGAGCGAGTGGCAGCTACACTTCAGGACCCTGCCTTCCTGCAAAGCGGCCCAGATGTTCGTATCTCTGACAGCAGCCAGAAGCTTCTCGCCAACACATCATCCCATTTCCAGAGGAAAACAGACACAAATACAGAATATGTGCCAAGTTCCCTCTCAAACAGCTCCCAGCCCCCATCTCTTCTCCTCGCCAACTGCGCTCCCTCCCTGCCTTGCCCCCCACATGCTTCCTGATCTCCTGCACACACATGTGGCAGTGTCAGCTAGGAGGGCTCCGGATCGCGCACACCCTTCAAAAACCTGCTCTGCTCTGTGTCCACCACGTCCCCGAGCATCTGATGGAAACATCACAGCTCACCGGGCCACGGTGGCTCTGGCCAGAGGCTGTAAATCTATCCCGTGAGGACAGGCCTCCAGATTTCACAGCTAAGCGAACTCCAGGCTGGAGATGCTCCACTGTAATCGCATCCTCCCTCCCAGCGCCAGGCTGCTTGCAAACGATCATCTCAATCCAGCCCCGGCTTCTTTGGGGTTGACTGTGCAGCCAACGGATGGAGCTGCGGAAGGAAAAGATGGGGAATGAAAAGTTCAGCAAAACGGGGAAGTGCTGTGGCTTTTCCGGATGCTCTCCCAGCAGGCAGGGGCCCGGAGCCATGCCTCTGCACAGCAGCGGGAGACGGGCCTGCCAGAGGGATGAACCGCTTTCACTGGCCAAACCTGGCCCCTGAGCGAGGCGTATACAAATCTCAGACCGGGACTTCGCCGCAGGAGCCAGAGGCCGGTTAATGTGTGACAGGCAGCGGCGTTCCTGAGTGGACAGGGAGCCACGCGGGGCTCCCAGGATGCAGACAAGAGGGGCCTCTGTCCCCCCACCCGGGTGGCCTCCAAAGAATGCAGCTCACAAGCCAATGGCATTGTGCAACGAGGTGTCCGTGGCCCGGGCTGACTGATGGGCGCTAATGGCAACAACATCTGGCTAACAAGATTAGAGCCCACCCCGCATCAGGGAATTAGCTTTCCTCTGTTTCACCACCACAGACTCAGCCTTCCCCCGGCCCGGAACAATTTCACAGAGCCAGCAAACACTGCGTATCGATTACCAGCGACACACCGAGCATCCAGAGGAATCAATTCAATGAGGAGTGCGTGTGCATTATTTATCAGTCTTTTGCAGCCCCCAAAGAGCCATTTCTGTGGGCTTAGACAGAGGATTTACATGTCCCTCGCCAAGAGGCTGGATATTACTGGCTCAATTCATCAGATTTTCCACCCAAACACTCTGTGCTTCCTTTGGCCTAAGGGATCTGGTACAAGTCTCAACACACCGAGAGCACTGACAGCGAAGCCGGCGGTGTTCCTGCCTCCTGGGGGAGTCAGCTGTTGGCAGAAATACGCAACATTTTTGTTTAGCCATGAAGCCGCGGGCTTTCCTGATTTTAAATGTCCAGGTGAATTTTAAAATCTTAAAAAAAAATTCTAAACAGGTGGACAAATAGACAGAGGAAGCAGGCAACACCCGCCTTCCTATTGAGGAAAAAGGTGTTAGAATTTTACAATCAGTTAACTGGTTGTAAATCTCCAAAATGCATTCTAGTAATGCTACATTATAAGATTTCTTTGGAAATAAAATAAAAACCCTCAGACAAGCCTGAGGCCACACTAGTCACATCCGGTCTGAAAGCACCTCTAAAGGGCATTTCAAAGCTCCTCTGCAGGCAGGTGGCCACCACTGTGGTACTTTCTGTTCTACTCACAGCTCATAATGAAAGCTATCATGTCCTGGGCACGCCCCGGGGGCCAGGCCAGGAGCATGGCATAGCATCCTCTGGAGGTTTTACGATAAAGAGACATCACATAATTCAAAGCATCACATAATAACTTGCTCAGACTCCCGTCTCTCACAAATGGAGAAGGTGGGATTCAGGCCTGGCTCGTTCAGGCTCCTGCCATCATGCTCTTTGCCCCGAACTAATGTCTTTCACGTTACAGATTATTCCCTAAAAACATGAAAGAGAGAAAAGTCCACCTTCAATAGCATAGGCCATCCTTTATTATATCACTCTTTATAGTCAGACATTCCTCTAACAGCCTACGGTAAACTCTTACAGATACGATGAAGCCCGTGTCTCCTTACCTTACCTCTAAAAGCTCTACTTTCACATCTTAGGCTAAATAAAACTCACAGCTGTCCATTTCATTTTCCTTCTCAAACATCTATCCCAATTCCTAACCTTTTATGTAAGCTTTTTTATTCTGCCCCCCCCCTCCAAAAAAAAAAGTCTGATTTTGTAATAATCCATAAAGCCATGCAGAATGAAACAACTGCTTCTGAGGAAAATACCCTCTTGAGGAAACCTAGATTTCCCTGAGAGAGCTAGAAATGAATTTGACAGATGCTGTCATAGTTCATTCCCCTTCTTTTGTTTTAAATTATCAAAGTGTCCTCTTCCAGAATAGCCCGCTCTGAGATCCAGGACACCCATCTCCCAAAGGAAGTGGTCTTCTTGGGATGACGTGCTGAGTGCGTGCTGCCTGAGGGCCGTGCTAGGTGGGAATCCATGGGCCTCCTGTGTGGGGCCCCGAGGGAGCGGGGAGCCCCTGTGGAACACGGAGCAGGTCCTGCGTGGCACCTCCCTTTCCCAGGACAACAAAGCAAACGGGAGCCAGCTGTGAGCGTGCCAGCTGTGAGTGTGCCAGCTTCAGGTCGGCATTTCCTCCACAGCAGAACGGTCTGCTTCAGTCGTAAATTCCTTTGAGAGGAGGAGGCCCATGGAAAAGCCATTTGCTTGGTTGACTTTATCTTTCCTAGAGTTGGTTTGTTGATTCCTTATCTTTCCGACGAGTGTTGGCCACCTGGGCAGCTCAGAACGCCTGGCCCAGTGGACTCCCAGCCCCCACCTGCTGCACCAGCATCAGCTATGCGAGTAAGCTTCAAACGACCATGCCTGGGAGCAAGCTCTGCGCCCTCCCGTCAGTCCTTTGTCCTTTACAAGGATAGGATTTGGAAGGCCACAGCGAGCTGACAGCTCAGAAAATCACCACACAGCTCACTCAGGACCCACATCAGTGCCCCTCGCTCCAGCCGTGAAGGACTGGCCGTCCATGAGGGTTTGGTGACGCATCTCTGTTACATCTGAGCAAACCTTGGACTCCTCAGGAATCTGTAGACATTGGGATCGGAGTAGAACCTCAAAGATCCTGGCACTTTAGCAACATGGTAAAAGGCCAGGAATGAAAAATAAGAGATGCGATCTGAAAATTCTAGCCAATTAGACAATTTTGCAACCCTAAGAAGCTGACAGAGATGACTTTTAAATATGATTCTCTCATAAATAACCCACCTTCTACTGACCATCTCACGTCACTGTTATTCCAAACCCAACTCCTTAACAGAGGTGACCAGACACCTACTTCCATCTGGGGACCTCTCAGAGAATTCTGTGTTTAACATTTTGTTTAACTGTTGGTGTGTGTTACACACCAAATACACACCAACCCTAAGAGCAATTGTTTTAATTGGCCATTTTGTAACAGAAGAGGGAAGACTCCCGCCACCCAAAATCACCAACAACTCATTCATTTACTCACAAATATGAATTAAAGGGTCATTCCTGCTCCGTGCTAGAAAATGAGGAAATGGAGATGGGAAAGGCATGCCTTCTATCGTGAGAAGATGCAGAAAAGTAAGGATTTCTAATTTTCACAGATTTACCATCAACTACAATTACTGATATGTCTTCCGATATCTTTAACTTGTTCATTTGTTTCCTGTTATACCCCAGTTCCTAGAGAGACGCCGGATTTATATATTAAATTAATGAAATAATGATGCAAAATCTACCAACAATTAGTTTTGACTTGACCAAGCCATCATGGACCTCCAGTTTCCCGTATGTAAAGTGCGTTAAAATGATTAGGTTGGGTCCCACATGGGTGCTCCAGAGAATATGGGTTCTATAAAACATACCAGGTTTTACTGGAGAAAAAGGGAACCTGTGGTTAACTGAGTTTGAAAGCCATCAATATTACAGGGGGAGGGGGGGGGATTTCTAACTACAGGCTTCCCAGCATTTAACTACTAATGTAGAGAAAATCTCCCCAGAAAAGCCCTGTGAGTCCCACTCCAATAAGCTTCAAACCCTTCACTCAGAAAGTCTCCTGGTGCCAAGCAGCTGAGCCTTCTTAGGCTCCTGATAAGTATCTGCCCCCCAGGCCTCTAAGCCTCCGGACACCAGGATCCCCCCAGCGGCCATCTTCTGAACAGCATGGCCTCCTTCCCTCCCTTCAGCTCCACCTCTTCCGGGGAGCTGGGACATATGACTCACCCTCCCTCACTCAGCTTTCTCACCCATAAAGTCAGTATAGTAAGGGTAGTGCAGTGGGGGTGAAAGGGGAGAACAATATAAATCACTCAGCATCACACAGTAAACACGTGGCCAAGGCTAGCTGTCCTTGTCACTTCACCAATGTCAGCACTTTCTTGGATTCTGGTCTCGAGGCCACAGCTAAGCCGGCTTTGGCACTTCGGTGCCTCTCCCGCCACGTCACGGGCAAAACTTTGGTTCTTCATTTCCCAGCCCCGTGACCTGCACCCTCGTTTCTCTTAAGATTAGTTACATTCGCCGCAGCCTCAGCCAGAAAGCCTGCGGGATCACAGGTCTGATGTGCTTGGCATACTTTTTCTGAGATGCACGAAAATGAGTAATTAATTATTTAAATCTATTTTAAAAGCCAGCCTAGATCCCTCACTCATCTTCACCGCCACACGCCAGGAACCGTTAGCTGGGGGCCTCCGAGATCCTCTCAGCCACACGCTCTTCCTCTTCCCTCCTGACCACATCGCAAACACTGCCTGGTGCCCCAGGAAGCACCGCGGCTCCGGCCAGCGAGGCGCCCGTTTCAGGAGCCAGATCCAAGCCACGTGCCGCCAGAAGCCAGGGCTGGCCAAGGGCACGCCGGGCGGCTGCTTCCAAAGCAGGAACGGCATTGAGAAATCTCTCTCAAGTTCAGATACTTCCACTCGTTTTCTCTGCCAAGCAAATTAATGTGTGTCCTTCTTTGGAGCAACACTGCTTGCCAAAAGGGACCTCTTCCACAGTTCAATTTACAGGGGGAAGAAGATGACAATTCGAGGGTCAGCTACCCTGGCTGAGCGATGGGGAGACACTTTCAAAAGTATGTTTTGGGTGTGGTTATTGTGGGGCAGGGGTGGAGATGGAAGAGGGCACAGAGCGGAGGAATAAATGGTGATGGGGGAAAATATCAAACTTAAAAAGGCATGTTTCTAACACTAAAGCTCACAAGCAGCACCTCACAGGCATGATGGCACCCAGCCAAGAACAAGAAGGCCTGGTCCCCTCCCGCCGCCCCCAGGAAAAGCTCCTGGTAAGTAAGGAACTGTGTGGCCCTCCGGTGACACAGCCCCCAGGCAGCTCACCGCGGCTGCAGGGGCACGCCAGTGAGCTATCAGCGGAAGCAGAGCCTGTGAGACGGCAAACATGCCCACACAGAACGTGGCACCGGGTCATACATAAAACGGCCAAAGACAGACCCTCGCGTCAGCGTTTCGTGGACCCCTACATGGTCATCCCTTTGCGTGGAGAGAGACAAGCAGGAGCGGCGGCCTATGAAATCTTCGCTCTACGGTGTGTACTTGCAGCTGCAATCATTCTGAAGCCTTTTCAGAACTGTCACTTACTCGTTTCCGGCGGCAGCAAATCACAGGCAGAGGAGAGGGCTGCTGACAGCTCACTCCTGAGAGCCGCACGCTCACGCCGGCAGGGCCCACGGCACCCGCCCACCCGCCCCCCACCCCCCGCATGGCACCCCCACCCACAGGACGGTCCTGCTGGAAGGAGCGGAGAGGACAGCGCTGCCCGGCTCACCGGCTCAGCGGCTGTGGCTCCTGGTTGCGTCCCACAGGCCTGGTAGATCCTCTCCTGCCAAACAGGGAGAGGAGGCTTCTCCCAGGGGCTCCCCAGGCATTGCTAACAGAAAGCAGGCGTGTTCGAAGAGGAGCACGTGTGTGCGCGTGTGATGGAGGAGGCCGGGGTCAGTGATTTCATTTTAAAGGAATTAATATTCCAGGTATCACTCAGATCGTAAACCTCGTCTTCCTGGGACACACATCCCAGGGAAAAGAACTGGGTCAAAGGCACAGCGCGGCCCATAAAAAATAAACTAATTCTGAAGCTAAAATAGCACCTAATAAAAAAATAAAAAGAAAACAGTGAATGATCACTTTTGGCATCCGGAAAGTGGTGCAGCCTATCCCCAAATATTAACATTGTATGAATACAAATATGGCTCTTCAGAGGCGCTTTGGCAAGAGGCTGGCGAGTCCTGCCACAGTGCTCGCAGCAGCCTGTCTGAACGGAGCATTCGACTACCGCCGGCCCTGGGCAGAAGCAGGTGCCACATGTATGTGCTCAGAGCCGGTCACAGCTGTGCCACCAACGACAATGGGGAGGCAGAGCCCGGGCCAGGTCTGCCTGCACCCTGAAGGTCAGACCGGTGACACGGGGCGCATGGGAAACGCCAGGGAATCCGCTGCACCCCAATGCTTCCCAAACTGCAAGACCCCACCGGGAAAGCAGAGAAATGCACAAACTAACCACTGCTGGGGAGGGGAGCTCTTTCCTTTTTAATTCACATCCTGTGCTTATCCCCGAAGCAGAAGGAAGGGAGAGAGTGGTGCAGGGAGCTAACACGTCTCTTAGGGCGAAGTGCGACCTTTCTCCAGGCCTCCTTCCTCCTCATCCAGATGCTTAAACTTTAAAATATATTTTTATTGATTTCTGAGAAGCAGAAAGAGGGAGAGAGAGAGAGAAACATCAATGATGAGAGAGAATCACTGGTTGGTTGACTCCTGCATGCCCCCTACTGGGGATGGAGCCCACAATGCAGGCATGTGCCCCGACTGGGAGTCAAACCATGACCTTCTGACTCATATAGGTCGACCTTCAACCACTGAGCCAGGCCAGCCTGGCCAAAGGTGTTTAAACTGAAGATGCAGCCTTGACAGCATGAGAAGCTCAGTGATGATGCTAGCAGAAGGTATGAGAACTTCATGATTTTGCCCACAGCAAGTAGGTGATGAGAAATCTCACTGACCCCTGGAGATCCTGCCTCAGTCACTGCGCCCACCGAGAGAGGCCTCAGGGCGAGGGAGGGCTCAGGCCTCCGGCAGGCGAGGGCTCTCTGAAGCCCTTCCGGTGTGGCCTGCTGGCTGTGCAGACCGCAGAGTGGAGGCAGCAGTCCCAAGGGTCAAATTCGCACATGCCTGTCATCGTGGTGTTCCAGAACCAAAACCGACGGGAAGCCTACTACATCCTGACCTGATCTGCAGGAGCAGAAATCGTCCGTGTCAAATGAACGCAAGTTGGACCTGGATGAGAAAAACAGAGTCACGGCCCTTCCATCAATTCCCAGGCGTGAACCAGTTTATGGGCCCAGAACCCCTTTAGTGAAGGGCCCTGGTGATTGCCAAAAGTGTTTGCAGTTGGCCTTGCTCCCAGCCTTTGCCAAAGGGCCCTGCGGCTTTCAAAGGGGACTGTCCTTGGGGAAGAGGTACCAAACAGACACACGGTGACTAGGGGACACCGGCTCCGAACAGACCCCAATTCCAGGGGACCCCACATGTTACCGTTCGCTCCCACAGAGCTGGTGCTCATGCAGTTCCAGCGACGGGCGGCGTTAGCTCAGACCTACCCGGTGGGTCCCCAGTCCCGTCCTGAGGCTGTTCCCGCAGATCCAGAAGGCACCATTAGCACAGACTGACCGGGAAGCGGCGGATCCCCCGCTGGGGAAGGGAGCAGTGCCTGGTTATTTTAACTGAGGGAGAAAGGGCAGCGGAAGGGAGACTGCGGTTCCAGAGGCCTGACAGGCCAGTTCCCGGGGCGGACTCGGACACGTACAGTGGGGTTTGCTTTTCGGTTTGAGAGAAATGAGCTCAGCTCAGCACTTGAACGGCAGGAGAAGCCGTTCCAGCAGCGAGGAGCCAGGACACCTATCAAGTTTCAATTGCGGGCCGAAACCCCTGAGAGCCGCCAGAGAAACAGCGTGCAATTACAGCCCGGAGACATAAATTACCAGGCCACGGCGCTCTCGGCACGCCATGAGCGCGGTGCGGTAGCCGCCCTGCGGCGGGGGTCCCGGCCCCCGGGGCGTCTCCATGCCTGGCGGCCACAGACGCTAGCCACTGGCGGGGGGGAAGGGAGGAACACTGTCCAGACTCGCCGCTGGCTGAACCGTGGACGAGGCTCCGAGGGGAGAAGTTTCAGGATTTCTGCCAAGAAATGGTTTGAACAGCCTCCGGCGTCAGGGTCTTCTAACGCCGCTGCCCGTCGGCTCTGGGGGACGGGGAGAGAACGGTAAGTAGGCGCGTGTGGAACAAAGACTAAGTACTTCTGCAGCCACAGCCGGTTTGGCTCAGTGGTTAGAGTGTCAGCCCGAGGACCCAAGGGTCCTGGGTTCAATTCCTGGTCAGGGGCATGTGCCTGGGTTGCCAGTTCAATCCTTGGCCCCGGGTCAGGGAGTATGCAGGAGGCAACCAATTAATGTGTCTCTCACATGTCTGTCTGTCTGTCTCTCTCTCTCTCTCTCTCTCTCTCTCTCTCTCTGTCTCTCACTTCCCCTCCCTGCCACTTGTCTAAAAATCAATGGAAAAACTATCCTTGGGTGAAAATTAACAACCACCACCAAAAAACACACAAAACGCCTGCAGAGAGCCCTGCGATGCTGACGGGCTGGGTTCCTCCCCCGGAGAGTGCCTCCGTCCAGGCCGCTGTGGGCACCCTGGAGCGCCAGGAACGCGGTGCCACCACCGCCACCGCAGGGTGAGGGCACTGCACAGCGCGGGGCTGGCGGGGCCACATCTCAGTCTGGCCTGGCCCACGCCTCCGTCCCAGGGGCCTTCCTCAGGGACACGGACACAGTGAGAGCCGAGCCCTCGCTTGAAAGGGCTGTAGCGGGACCAGGGTTCAAGGATGTGGACCACAGAGCTGCCTTCCGCCCACACTAACCGAGAGCCTGTGTGGGCTCCACGTGGGAAATAGCTGCCCAGAGTGCCAGGCCGCTGGAGGGGAAACCGCGGGAAACGGCGGAGGGCAGCGCGGAACCCCAGCCCGGAGGGTCCGGGAAATCACGGCGGGCTCCCAGGCGGTGACTGCGGAGCTGTGCCCTGTTGGCTGGGAAACGTGGGTCCAGGGTCCTTCCCTCTCCCCGTCTCGCCCACCAGATCACCCAATGCCTTTTCTGTGACTTCTCATCTGCTCCGACGCTGCCCACAATGTTCGTTTCAACCTGATTTCGCTTGAGCAGGAGTTCTGGCCTCTCCTCTCCCTGGGGAGCAGCCTGGGCCCAGCACGCTCTCCCTCTCAGTCCTTTTCTGCATAGCAGTTTAAAGAGCACCGGGGATGGGAGCCACAGAGATGCCTCCAGCAGGAATCGCCCTGGCACCCGGCCCTTGCGGTCCCTGAAGACTGAGCCCTATTGTGGTAACGGCAGATGGGTCTGTCCTCACAGCCCACTGAGCCTCCCGTCCCACAGCAAAGCACGCAGCTCCTGGCGGGCCGGCCTCCCCGCCACCTCCCAGCCTCAGAACCGCCGTCAGGACTCACATCAAAGGCTCTCATTAAACGGGGACAAAATGAAAAGTGAATTATCATAAGCCACAGATCTGAGCAGGCAGCTGCATACAGACAGGCAGGCTGAGGAAATAAATTAGCAGGAACGTGGAGGGTTAGCAGCATTTCAAGGGCACTGGCAGAAAAGCCCTCTGGGATGGGGAGATGGGGCCCAAGTTCAACGGGAGCCACAGAGAGGGGCCATCCTCCACGGGCTGCCAGAGTGCGGGTCACCTTGAACCTGGCGGTTCCTTTGTCTCCGCGACACTTTCTAGGAGGATGCTTCTCAGAGTGGAGTCCGGGCCACTTTGCCTGAGAACCACCTGAGAGACTCGCTAACGTGCAGTGTCTGGGTCCCCAGCAATTCCCACCGTTTTGAAGTCTAAGAGCCAGAGAACGGGGTACTTTATCATTCTTCAGTGCTTGCGAGGCCCATGCTCAGCACTCGGTCCAGTTACTCTTTAAAATCTGAAGGAGATGGTAGCGGCTAAATTGATCCTTTTGGAAATGGTCAGAGTCTAAAAGTAGTAAGAGTGGAGGCACACTGTGACCGATTAGAGATGATGTAACGCGTACACATTGGGGCCAGGAGGACCTCTGCAGAGCGAACATCTCCTCACAGCGCTCCCTCGGAGAAAACACGTCAGTGCTCCCACTGCACTTCCCATAAACGCCCATCAAGACTCAAGGCCCTGCGAGCCCTCCCGGCCAATCCAGGCCTGGGGGGCTGCTGTCCTGGCCACACCGGTTCCTTCAACATCCAAGTCTGCCCTTCACGTGACCTTCACCTACGCTAGTAACGGGCAGGGTCTCCTCCTTCCACAGTAAAATCCATCCCCCCCCCAACCTCTCTCTCTCCAAACCCTAACCTCCCTGACAGACTAGCCCGAGAGGGCCTCCCAGCACCTCTCCTTCCCCCACAGCCCTTGGCACGGTTAAATGTGTGACCTTTTGATCGGCGTACAGTTCGCCCCCAGGGTCTAAGCAGCCCATGAAATCAGCCAAGGTCTATTTCGTTCCCTAGGAAGGACACTGCCGTCTGTATCACAGCGCGTACCCAGCGCACCCGGCAGGTGCTCAGTGCTGCCTCTGGATAAACACAGGAAGGAAAGGGTATTTCATAAGCAAACACTGAGGCACGCGGAGACCCACGCAGCCACTGAGAATCTGAAATGCACTCGGCCCACTCCTGGAGGTCAGACCAGGCCTCTCCAGCACCCTGAAGACCAAGGTTCATGAGTGCCCTCCCCTGCGCACGACACTAGATACCTCCTCCCGCACCTCACCCTTCAGACGCGGGAGCCCCACCACTCTTCATACTACCATTTCCAGATTTTCAAAGAATCTCAACATTCAAACTGCTGTTCTCCCATTTCTCTAGGCCTTGCACTGATGCTGTTATGAAAAGTTACGCCAATGCCTGTTCGTTACTGAAAGACGGATATTGAAATAACTCTGCCCAGGGACTTCCACAACGACTGATGTGCTTCCACCTCCCTGTGTCTTATCGCTCCCCACGCTCAGTGCCCATTCCCAGCTGTTTTACGAACATGGTCACAAGCTAGGTTGTTAGTGGCATATCTGAGAAGATGTTCAATAGCCCTACACAAGTCAGCAATACTTACAGCACCATGTCTGCCGCTGTGGGAAGCGATCTGGTGGGGATGTAAGTGTGCGTGCCATTCTGCCCTCTGCCCCTCGCTGACGGAGGCCTGGCTCAGGTCATGCCCGGTTTGGCCCCCAACCCTGCTCTTTGACACGCTGCTGAGGCAGTCTGTCGGCAAACTGTTCCCAATCCTTCCCCAAGTAGCATGACCACTCAACGCCACCTGCCAAAGCGGTAGGCCAACTGGGGCAAACATGAACCTGACGAAGGGAGGGGGCCTTGGCCGCAGCTGAGCATGCCATCTGGCGCGCAGCACAGGTGAGGCTCTGTTTGGATGTTGGGCGACTGCCTCTCCAACATGTCAATGTCCTCGTCTGGAGAATGGGCCCAAGGTGAATGAATAGGTTTGAGCCCCTGTGACACGGACACCTATTTTGGTATGAACCCAGTTCTCCAGTGACTTAACGTAAAGCTGCGTAGTTCACTACAGAGCCTCTGTCTGGGTCTTTACATGTTTATGTAACACTGGATCCTACTGAAAGTTACACACCAGGCCTGACACACAGCAAAGAGGCAGGACAAGCCAGCAGCCGAACAGCTCACATGTACTTCCTTCCTGGGGAGGAGAGAGGACACACGTACCAAGCCTGGGTTGCACACAGGAGTTTCAGAAGTGACTTCTCGGGACTGGAAGGGGCTGGGGAGGAACTAGACCCCTTTCTCAGCACAAGGAGACACGTTTCCCTCTCACACCCATTCTTGGTGGCAGTTTAGTGTCTGCATGGAGGCTTGTTTTTCCGACCCACTCCATAAAAGCCATTACACTGACAGGCCATGAGCTACTGCTTAATGAGCTGGGAGCCCGGCAGCTGGCTGCTGCCTTCCTGCAGGAGCAGAAAATAGAAAGCAGCCACAGGGACGGCAGGAGCCAGAGCGCGCGGAGGGATGGGGACACGGGCTGCTCCTGGGCGGCCCTAGCATGCAGTGTCCAAGCCGGGGAACTCTCGGGAGTGGAGCTTGGTGCCATTAAGCATGCTGGGACTGCTGAGGGCGGCATTAGATAGTTAATATTGATAAAGGAAAGTGAGCACAGGGGGCCGGGCATCGTGGGCCTGCTCACCTGGGCAGCTTCGCCAGGAAGCGGCAGCTTCGCGCCCCTGGGAGCCCGGTCCCTGCCCGGCAGATCACAGGGGAAGGGATCGAACAAAGGGGAAGGTGGGTGCATGTGCAGCGAAGTTGGGGTGACTTAGTGAAGGTGCCTGTCAGTCTAGCTTGGGGAGCAGTGGAGTGGCTAGGGAATGGACCCCAACGCAAGCCTGTGAAAATGTGGGAAGCTGATAAGTTATTTTTTAATATACTTTTATTAATTTCAGAGAGGAAGGGAGAGGGAGAGATAGAAACATCAATGATGAGGGAGAATCATCGATTGGCTATCTCCTGAATGCCCCCTACTGGGAATCAAGCCCACAACCCAGGCATGTGCCCTTGACCAGAACTGAACTAGGGACCCTTCAGTCGGCAGGCCAACGCTCTGTCCACTGAGCCAAACCAGGGAGGGCTAAAATCAATTTTTTAAATGGCTGCTGAGTGAATGGATGAGTAAAGTATTATAATGGGTGTTGTGAGCCCAGCAATACTTCAATTTGAAAATATTTATACACCTTTTAAGTATAAGCCACACATTTCTTTAAAAAAAAAAAAAAACTACAATTAATAAAGTTTTATTGTGCCTTTCTCATATAAATCCAGACAAATGTTTTCAAACTCTCAATGGCTGAATAGACAGTAATTGAGAAAATAGTTGTAATGAGGAGAAGTCACTTCCTGGCAGGAAAGTCAGTCTAGAGATGATGGAAACATAGTCACTCCTTGATAAGCAGTCTGGTGTAATGGGGTTTGTGCTGACTTGCTGTAAAAGTGACAAGCACGGGGAACACAGGACTGAGAGGCTGAGACAATGGCTTCTTTACTCCCACAGGCCTTTCATTCTTAGGGGCCCGGCATGGGTGTGTGTGTGTGTGTGTGTGTGTGTGCGTGCATGTGGCTTTCTCTCCCACACATACATCCACACACAGCACAGACTATTTAGCCTATGTAAGAGTCAGCTTACATGTAGCTCATGGCCTGTCAGTGTGGATGGATGTGTGGGAGAATGTTTGAGAACTCAGTCGCATCCCCCAGAGTGGCCCCCGCTAGAATAGGAGGGCACGGGGCCCACCATACAAACTCCCTAAAGATGGTGGGCGGGGAGGGGCGGGGCGGGGTGAGGGTGGGCAGAGGTCAAGTACAAACCAGCCAGGCCAAGTGCTATGGGAATTCGCTCTTCACTCGGCCAAAAACACGCCCTCTAACCAAGGCCCTCACCAGCCTCCTCCCAAGCCACAGGCTGTGAGGGCGAGGGGCTGAGCCAGCTGTGGCTCTGCATCTGGGTTAAAAAGCCTAAAATCAGGAGGAAAAATAATTGTGAAATGTATTGTGCTTCTGAAATGAGGGGTAATGGTGTGTGGCAGCCTGGAAAATACAGCTCATGCAGCCCGCTCAGCCCCGGAGCCCCAGAAGGCGCTGGCTCTGAGCGCACTGCAAACTGAAGCAGGCACAAAGGGCGGAAGGAAGGGCGGAGGGTGGCGGCGGGTGGCGGCAGGGCTGGGAGGGAGGCTGCTGCCTGGACAGACTGAGTCCCCAGCCAGCGATGCGGCCCCACCGCTGGAGGCAGAGAGGCTGCTGTGCCGCCTCATCAACTCAGCCACACGTGCAGGCACCACAGGCGCAGACGCCGGCCTGGGGAAGTCAGCGTGGCAGGAACTAAGGGCCCCTCCACGCTTCTCCCCGACCCCCTGCGAGGTCCCAGCCGCACCAAACGGAGCACCAATATCCATCACTAACCAGCCGGCCGAGCGGCGTCTGACAAGCAAAGGAGCAGGCCGACTGCCCCGTCATCCGTTCCCACGCGACACAGGCCTCCGAGGAGCCAAACACAGGCCTCCGAGGAGCTTGGATCCCCCTCCCTCACACGCCTTCTCACCCCCGCTATGAACAGGTGGTAGATGCCGCAGGAGCCGGCGGACAGAATCCAATGCCGTGAAGGAACCCGCGACATAAAACCACTAGGCACACCGACCTCTCCGGCCAGGGATGCCCGGAAGAAACAGTGGTGAAATGAGAACTTGAACCCAATCGGGGTGAGGAAGACAATAGCAACCAGGAGGGAAGACGGCTCGAGAGGACACCTGGAGGAAAGGAAGGTCCGGGAGGAGTGAGGCCACCATCTGTGACTGCCGGTCACAGTCTGAGCAGGGGAGGGGAACGTCTGACCCTGCCGAGGCCTTAGGGGTGAGTTAATTAAATGTTTGACCAAATGTAGCAGCTAATTTGTGAGTTGACAGTTTTGTATTGCATGGCCCACAAATGGTGTCATAAATACCCAAACGGCCCTGGGCAGGAAAAGGGTTCCCCACCCCTGGTCTAAGGAAAGACCAGTAAACAGAAAACGGGGGCCTTGTGACTGCTGCCCGAGGCCTGTCCTGTCCGATGGCACAGGAAGGTCACTGAGCAAGAAAACCAAGCGGCGGTTCTCACCTGCAGGAGGGGCCCCCGGAGCAATGCCAGGTGCAGGCATTTTGAGTGACCACAGCTGGTGCCGCTCCTGGCATCTCCAGGGCAGAGGCCAGCGATGCTAATGAACATCCTACAATGCAGAGGGCGGTCCCCACAGAGAATTATCCAGCCCCAAAGTGAAAACTGCGGAGGTTAAGATCGCCTGAAATAAAGGTCAATGTCACGTGGGCAGCAGCCTGCGAGTAGAAAGGAACAGAATCCGCAGCCTCGGCAGGCACCGCCCGGGGGGGAAACCACCCTGCAGTCCCCGGCGCCCTGAGCTGGTGTTCACCCCCAGGTGAGGAGAGGTAGCCGGAGTCCGGCCAGCAGGAAAACACCCTCAGTGTACTCCCTAAGCCCAGTCGGTTCCCCCAAAATGGTCCATATTTTTGCTTTCATGATGACTCACCCATAGAGAAAACGTGTTAGCTAAGGAATGTTTCTAATGTCCTGGGCAAACAACATTCTCGTTTTTGGCTGATGAATTGCACCCTGGCTTATATGCTGCGTTGTCATGAGCTTGGATGACAGGCATGCTGTCTCTGAGAGCAGGTTCCATTCTCAACGCTCAGAAGGTCAACTTTAGGGTGAGCTATCCAGGGCAGGTGCCAGCTCTGAAAAACTGGGCCCCGGGCGGAGGGGGAGGGGGTGGCCACAGCCCTAGGTGCCATGGCAACCCTGGGCACATCCATCAGCACCCAGGGTACACCAGGAGTGCACTACAGCTCAACCCGGGGGTCCTGACCTCAGACCAGGGCAGCCCAGGAAAACAACAAGAGGAGCAAGTAAGGAACACAGGCGCCGTGACCGCAGGACAGAAGCAGCAGGGAAAGAGGCCGAGAAGCCGGTGCCGGCTCAGATCTACTCTCCAAACACCCGTGACATTTCATTCCTCCGAGCCACGCCTGTGAAGTTGGATGACAATGCTATCCTGGCTGTCTCCCATCATTTCCAAGCAGCACGCCGGGGGGCGGGTGTCAGCTGTCGGCACAGGCGGAAAAATGTCCCACGGGGGCAGCGCTCAGTCAGGCCTTCCCTGACCATGGCCCCAGACCTGCTCTTCATCCAGCAGGCGAAACGCTCCCAACACCAGTGGTGGGTTTCCCAGCGCTTCCCACCGAGGCCTTTGTTCCCGCATTAACAACTAGAACGAAAGCAGCCAAGACCGTAGTCTCGATTCCTAAATCTGAGGTTCCAGTCACGATCGTGCTCAGGTTCCGGAAATCAGGGTGTGTGGGGGCCCCGAGCGATGACTGCGAATCATCCCCTATTTACACGCCTCATTTCCCTGCTCGGCACTCGCCGCTGGCTGCTGTGAGTTCCGTTTGGTGAGCTAGCATCCCTCCTCCCACATGGCTCCTACCAGGTTCTCGGCTGTTCACCCACCATAGGCCAGTGATGAGCTGCCCCCGCTGTCCCTGCACTCACCCTGTGCCTGCTGAGAAGAGAGAGTGCTAAGGCTCAGCTAACGTCACCGGGACCAGGCCACAGTTCTGGCTGTTCTCAATGAGGTCCGATTGCTAGCACTCAGGCCTCCTAAGTTATCCGGAAAACTGAGTGTTCCAACCAGCACTGAACCAGTGTGTTCAGGCCGGTTCTGCTGGATCTGAAACACCGTGCTAGGCACATTCACGTGCTTCCAAGGCCACACATGTCACCAGAGCCACACTCTGTCCCTAGGTGCTCGGGACAGTGAGGAAGTGCTGAGCCTCCTCCTCCTCTGGTTGGCCAGTCGCCAGGCCAGGTCAGCTGCCATGCTTCATCTAATTATGTGGCCCGTAGTGTGCCTGCCCCCCCCGAAGAGATGACTACTGTCTTTGCAGTACTCTGAGAGTTATTAAAATCATGCGTAAGGGGTAATCTGAGGTGTAAAATAGGAGAGGAAAAGTTGAGCAAAGTTCCAAAGACCTCAAAAGCTTTAAACTAAAAGTTGGACAGAAGAGATCTTCAGTCTTTTCGCTCTAACTCAAGCCAGAGAGTTATTATGAGCAAATGTCCTGCTTCTCCGTGTCTCCGAAGTGAAAAGCAGGCCTAGCGTTCCACCAGGTTCTGGAAACAGAAGTGTTTCAAAGTGAAGTCCACGGCTGTTGCATTTATGGCATCTGACCCAACATTTGGAAATAACGTCTCTTCAGGAGGCAAGGCCAACAGCTTTTGTAAGGGGAGGGGACAGCTAAGCATTTCTCAAAGTGCAGCACCATGGCCACCTTCATCAGAATCTCACGCAAACTGGCTCGAAAGGTAGATTCCTGGGGCCTTCACAATTATAAACACAGATTTTTTTTTTTACCATGAGACTCACATCTATCTATCTATATAAAAGCCTAATATGCAAATTGTCCTCTTGGGAGTTCGCTCACTATGATGTGTGCTGACCACCAGGGGCGGCGTGGAACAAAGGAAGGCCCCAGCCAGCAGCTGGCAGGCTGGGAAGGAAGGCCCCTGCCGGCAGCCAGAAGCCCTAATGGGCCCTAATGGCCGGCCAGGCCCGGGGACCCTACCCACGTACGAATTCCGTGCACCGACTTCCAGTGAAGCAATAACACAACACTAAGATCCTATGTCTGTTTTCTGAGACACTCCATTTCCACTGTAGTCTCTCCTCTCTTGTGTGTCAAACAGCTGGTCTGGGCCTAATGAATGGAGAGTGAGATCCACGCCTGGGCTGCGACCCACACTTTAGGAACCCACTGGAGACAGAACTCCTTGCGCAATGCGGGCAAACAGTCGAGGCTTTGTGGTGTACAAGAACTCCCCACCTTCCCCACTTCAGCAGAATGATGTCTTCCAAGCCAGACTGCCCACTCGGACGGCTTCCGGCGTGAAGCTGTGGTTGCAGGCTTCGGTGGCGAGCCTGAAGGGCACCTCCTGTCTGAGATCCGGACGGGGGAGCCCTCCATGGGAACCGCTGCCCCCAGACCGTCCGGGTTCAGGAGGGTGCTACCTACACCAGTGAGCAGATGCTTGGCACACCCCCAGCCACTTCCGCTCTGCAGAGGGCTTCAAAGCACTTCCCGCCTTCCCCACCCGTTCACACCAAACACCCGCAGGGGGGGATTACTCTGAAACACTTCAGCATTGTCCTAGCTCCACACGGTAATTTAATCAACACTTACGATTTAGCATGGCAGTAGAAGCCCCTCATCTGTTTTCTCTTTCATTTTTCTTCTGGACATTTCTCTCTTCCCCTCTGCATCCGCCACCGGGCTTCTCCTTTCTCCCTCCCTCCCCTTCCTCTCTCACCTCCGCTCCTCCTCTGCCCCCACACCCACCTGCCACGGTGAATGTCTGCTTCTTCCCAGGGGAGTATTTCTTCGGCTGAAGCAGCAGCCTTGGAAAGCCTGTCTCCAAGGAGAGGGGTGAGCACCAGCTCCGGAGTGGCCATATGTGTGTGATCACCTGTACCTGTTCGCCACTCTCCCAGGACCCACTCGGTTCCCTTCTCTGGGCTGGGATTCTGAGGGAGGGGTCTGCTCCAGGCAGAAAGGGGTCTGCGGGAAGAGCAGCGGGGCACTGGAGGAAGCACGGAAGGAAGAGCAGGGCTGCGGCCCGGGCTTCTTACTTGCCGCTGATGCTACAATATTCTGAGGGGAACATGTCCCGGTGAGCTCCGCCCGAATAGGCCTCTCTGAGTCTGTCAGCAAGTACTTTCCGAGCATCTACTCTGCTGGGAGGCAGTCTGGGCTCCGGACCTTAAACAAGGACTTGCCCTCATGGCACTTCCATCTAACAGGGAGACAGGCAATAATGAAACAAGCCAATTGATACATAATTAAGTAGTAATGGGGGAAACTGGGTAACTTAAGAGAACCAGGGAGAGGCCAGTTGCTGTTTTGTATGCGGTGCTCAGGGAAGGCCTCCTGCACGCTGACAACAGAGAAGAGACCAGAAGGAGGCCAGGCAGGGAGCCATCTGGACATGCGGGGAAAGCTCCTTGTGCCAGAGGAGCAGCA
The DNA here is from genome assembly GCA_036971965.1 of Nyctalus aviator. Taxonomy (NCBI): domain Eukaryota; kingdom Metazoa; phylum Chordata; class Mammalia; order Chiroptera; family Vespertilionidae; genus Nyctalus; species Nyctalus aviator. Next base: position 4,379,811 of record CM072930.1, read on the forward strand.
TGTGCAAAGGCCCTGGGGAGACTGTGGTGATAAAGAAGAACAGGAGGCAGGCAGGGTGGCTGCAGCTAAGGAGGGCGGAGAGATGAGACTGGGGAAGGGGATGGTGGATATGGCCATCAATAGGCCCAGCCGCCTGCAGCCCGGTTACTGCCCCAGGTCCTCGGTGCCTTCTGCCAGACCCAGGTCCTGG